>OX375873.1:17279754-17675261 GCA_947359465.1 Metellina segmentata
ATTAAGAGCACCAAATATTCCAATTTTGGTGTTCGGGGTCGTTTATTACGATAACAGAAACCGCTGGTACTGGTGGTATACACACTGTGTGACATATTTCTCAGTTTCCAAAGGAACGTCACCAAGGAATTATTTTTGTGGGATATTTGTCTTTCCGGCTATCTAAATAGAAATGGTGTTTTTAACGAGCCTTTTGTGTCCGCTTTGTAACAAAGGCAGTATTTGCAAGTCCTTACAACTTCGAGTATGCTTGCACTCAGGGTATGGAGGAATTGTTGGATTTAGACTTATTTTATCTCTCAGTAAAGGGTATTCCAATCCAACATTAGTGATATTCCACTATTGAAATACTCCACTACTCATAAAGGTGGGATAAATTTTTAATAAATAAACTAAGGTGCGTACCTTGTAGACATACAGGAAAATGTACGTCATCTATTACCGTCTACACGTTATCGTATACGAGCAACATTTAAGGTAACTTTTACAAACAGAATCACACACACTTTAAGAAAACACTATTCAATTTTTTTAATTAATTTTTTTTAATAATTTCATTCTTTTACGTATTCTAAAATAAACACGTTAATGAGTCCTGGACCATAGAAATCATTTAAATACCTTAAATTCCAATCTCTCTCCCTAACAATCCATTTAACCAACAGCTTTCTCAAAAACTCCCATTTTGTCACACTTAACATATTCTAAACTCACAGCTTGATTTTAAAATTTTTTAACTTCCCGAAATTTTCAGTCAGCTATTCTCCAGAATTAAAAAAAATACAAAGGGTTATGGTGCACTTTAAATTAGAACGTGACCTCAAATTGGCGTTAAGGGGACCGGGTAGCCAAAATTCGACTAAAAAATCCATTTCTATTTTATTACTCATTTATGTACTTCAAAATCTCCTCTTTCCAATGATATATCACACTAGGTAATAGAATAAGAGGAAGTTTGAAAATTATGCACTTTTCCAATAAGCACTTCACAGCTGACACGGCCTTTCAAATGTAAACAAACCGTTTGTGGACATTTCTAATCTTTGTTGCTCAACAAAGTATGTTATATTTTTTACTTTACCTTACTCAAATTATTTTCGGTAATCTGGTAGCAGTAGAGTTAACTGTAACCATTTAGTTTGTTTCTAACTATTTTCATTAATTTTCCCATGCGATATAAGTTGTTAGCACTTTCTGAGACAAGACATTTGATCTATTATGGACTAGCAATAAGGATAAATGATGGTTTTCTGCACATTATGCAACAATCTGTCTGGGCAGAATATTTATATTTACTGTCAAGTAACTTAAATCCAAATCAAGGTCTTTGTCCAGTTGGGAATGAAAGCTGGTGGAAATTTCAACGTGCTGTAGCTAAAAGTGATGTGTATTACCACGATAAACACACACATATTGCCTTGCCTTATCGAAACCAGAATTGTTGAAAAAAGGTGTTCACGGAAAGACTCGAAACCCAAATTAATCGGTGAACAATGTGATTTGAACTCGTGTTCCAAAAAATGTGTTTGTAACGATCCAAACTTTAAAACTGGGAGTGTTTGATGCTGTTTCCTGCTGCAACAGTGGAAATATTATAAAGTGCTATACATTATCTAGAGTTGAAATCAATCCAAGCTACCATTGTATACAAATTTTGAGGAAACTGGACTAAGACCGTGTTATCGATGGAGAACGAAAACTGTCCGAATACAGTAAAAAGGCCCGCCAGAGAAAGAAAAGCATTAAAAAAAAATTGAAGACACATGTATTAAAAATGAAAGATATCACCCTTTATATAAATCAGGATTTCATTAAGGTTAGACGTAAAATTATTTAGAAAAATTCTTTTGAAATGTTTAAATCCATTTTTCTCAAAACTTAGATTTTTAAGGTTCATACCCCATTTTCTCAGAATCTACTGAACATAATGACTTAACATTTTTATGACATATTTGTGTTATATCTCTAAAAATTTTAACACGGGCATTTTTTGATTTTTTGAAAATTGGATTTTTTAGAAATTTAAATGTGTTAAAAATGCTATCTAAAAAATGATATTCAGTTAAAAATTTCTATAAAATAAAAATTTTTAAATAAAAAAAAAGTGAGCTGTTAAAGTTTGTATAACATATCAGTCTAACCATCATAAAAATTTCGTGTTGATTACTATTATAGTTATTGAGAAAAAGGGTCTTGAATTTCGTGAATTTAACATGGAGGAGATAGGGCTTTCCCGGTCCCCTTAATGTGGAAATTTGGAGAGTAGGGTGCCAGCACAAGTGTGGCCTATGACCGTGGTTCATGGTGTTGTCTTTGGATCATTCCTTAATGGTGTTGTCCTCAGATTATTCCGGACTGTCACCAATAACAGTTTGTGTTACTCTGGTATGACTTTAATTAAAAAAATACTAAATACAAAATCTTCAAAGGGAAATTTCGGTGGGTAGATATTTAATGAACGTCGCACTGGATCAACACAATGGGCTATTGGCAAGGGTCTAGGATCACCCCCGAAGAAAAAGATATGAAGACAACACGTCATTTTGAACCAAGGTCAGATGACGAGGTTACACCTGAGCTGGAGCTCTCCAAACTTATACGCCACGCCAACGTGAGGAAAGTTCAGCCCCTTTGTACACTACTGTTTTGGTTGGATTTGAACTCTAACCCTCCGGTTGCTAGCCCTTTATTCTTGCAACCAATGCCCCCTTGGCCTGGAAAGATCGGCGAACAACCCCACATCATTGACCTTGTAAGCTGCCAAGGTCAACACTTCAGATCGCCACACCCATTCTCAAAATTTCAGCACCACGCTAATCTGAGAACATTTGAGTCCAAGAAATTCAAAGTGCACAAGCCCGTGAACACGAGTTTTTGGTTGGATGAGGGTAAAACTAGCAGTCCTCTGGTTTGTATTCCTTTAGTCTTAGAAATGACCCTACAGACAGATTGGAACATTTCACGCATCAGCCCCCATACTGTACTGGTAATTATATACCCAATTTTGATCTGGATACCAATATCCAGTTTTGACCACAGGTTCGATCGGAATAAGCGGAGTTCTCAATCGGTATAGGATAGAAATACGGACATACCTTTATATATGGTGACCTCCAGGTTGAAGTAAGGCATCGGGATATACAGATTCCTTCTTTGGAATCAGGTGGTTCTTTCCTTCTAGAATCTAGAGATTTCTATTGCTAATGCACAACACAGTAAAGTAAATTGGATTCTGGTTGGTAACTTCGTTTATTTTTCATTCAATTCGTCGATGGTACATCTCTTAATTGTAGAGTTACCATATTTTTGGAAATAGCTGGCCACAACCGAAAAAGCCTCCGTCTCCTCTTTATTAGCAGTGGCTTTTCTGTGACCTTCCTCCAACATTCTTGGTGCCCCGACCTTGCCAAGGTCGGGGTCGGACAATAGGGTCGATCCTTCTATTGGCCGAGTGACATTGCGCCACTTCAGATATCAACCCCATTGGGTGAAGGGTGAAAGCGTACCTGTTCCATTTTCTCGGAATCGAGGGGTTATGAACTTGGTTTCTCCTCAAGTTCAGTGATTTGTTAGGGGACTGGACATTGAAACAAATAGCTTGCAGGTTGTGTTTTCCTGCTTTTAGGGCAAAACAATATTTTATGTGATTGTCATATCACATACCTTTATCCCCCTTGTTAATATTGATATATTTTACCAAGATAAATAAAAAATTACTCTCTTTCTAAAACTAAACACATTTCTAAAAATGGTGGTGTTTGGTATACGTAGGGGTTATGCTCTCCGGCCAAACATTGAGGAAATCCTTAGAACTGTAAGTGAAGGTGTTTACAAATGTCATGAAGGAACAGGCATGACACAATTATCTCATCCGGAATGAAAAGAGGAGCTCAAGGAATAGATATGTTTGTCGAATATTGTCGAGAGTAAAATACCAGAGTTCCTTTCATTCCATTCCTATTCAAAAAGGTTGGCTGCATTGAGTGTTATGAGGCTAGAGACTTACATGACCAAGCTGATCTAAACACAAGAGAGATGTCAAGTAATGACACAATGAAAGTGTTACTGACACAGAAGAGAAAAATACACTACCGAACCTGCATCACCTACAACTCACAGGTTGTTAGTGCAGTGGACCACCCCAATGAGCAACTTTAATTAAAGGTTACCGTGTTTATTTTTTATAAGAGTTTGAACACCAAGCTCAGAGTAATTTAGCATTGAAGTTTAATTTAGACACTCGACCATTTTGTCACAAACAAAGTAGATATAACTTCTTGAAGATTTTTTTGACCAACTGTAACTGAAAATGTGTTGCTTTTCTTTAACATAGTAGAAAGTTAATTTATCTTATGTACAAATTCTGTTTATTTAATAGGGTTTATTTAATAGTTATTGCTCTAAGCTACGAATTACTATAACTAGTTATATAAGAAACCTATCTTCCACTCCAGTATTGATCTAAGAGAAATAATTACTCTTTTCCTAGCAGAGAGACTTTTCCAGAAAATTGTACACCTTTACATGTAGAAATATCCACATTTAAGAATTTTTCATAAGAAGGTTGCGTAAAAGTGTACATTAATATGTGCAGAAGAGGTCAATTCTGCAATTAAAAACATATCCTCATTGGTTTTATTCATACATATGGCAATATCTAATTGTTTAATGATTCTTAGTGTGCGCAATGGAAATGTAGTGAACACTTAAAACGTTAAACCACCTAATTTATGATTTTAAATATTACTTCAGAATTCAACAATTGTTGCAATAATATTTTATGGTTGCAATAGAATTCTAAAATAAATTTAAACATTTCTCTAACTCGTATCTTCTTAAACATGAACACTAAAATGTATTACATAATATCATAAATTTACTAACGGTTAATCATTAATTCTAGCATACAGTGTTATAATAGCAGATATCAGGGATGGCCAGCTACACTACCTTTGGAAACCACATTTCAGGAACGAATGTTTGAAAGAGCAATTTTTTTTTATTTAATTTTGATAACAAGTTAAACAATAAGAAACTGAAAACTAGTTAACTTTTCTCAAAGTTGACCAGAAAATCCCGCTTTCCTTTTCAGCTGATGGAGCTGTGAAGATGAAGGATTGAAAGGAGTAAAACAAAATGGTTGTCCAACTAGGGTTGCCAGTTGATGTATATACGTAAAGAGAACATTTGGTAAATTTATTTTGAAAAAAATGAGGACAGGAAAAAGGAAAATACTTAGAAGTTTTTTAATTACTTCCTAATGAGTGTTCGATCATTTGAAAAGCTTGTGGGAAAAATTACTGACAAGATTATGCCTCAAAATACATGGATGAGACTCTATACCTCCTATACAATTCTATATCCAAATGTTGTATAAATTAACTGCCACTAATATTACAATTCTTTTAACTTTATCACTTAAATAAACACGAAAAATTATAATTTCATAATGGGCAGAACTCATACAAATACTACTGACAATCAACACAAGTAAATAATACACCAACAAATAATTATAACTCACCGAATTCTGCGCTGCAATCATAATTGAGTTTTCGACTTCGATTTAATACTAAAAGGTGGCTAAGTTAGCAACACGGTTTCCTTATTATTCCAACACTAATCTAAATTCTCATTGGTTATCTATTCGATCTCCTAATGAGACGTTTTACATGGAGCTCAATATACATTAGAGGTTGAACAACCTATTATACGTTGATGCGTTTTAATAATACGTACGATTTTCGTACAATGAACTAGATCTAGTACATATTTGAATAGCTGTGGTCTACATAACGATATAGTAGGCAATGTGAATATATTAGAGCATAAAGTTTCAAATGTGAAATATATTTTTTAACGTAATACGAAATAATGAACAAAGAGAACAAAAAGTGAACTATCGAAACAAAGAGGACATATAAAGATCCTACATAAAAAAGAGAGTAAAAAAAGATCCGAACAGAAAAAGAGGACATGTTCTCTTTAAAACAGAGATGTTTTTGCAACCTTATAGGTAATCCCTTTTGTGAGGCTCTGACAATTTTACATGAGCATTTGCAAGATTAGGGCTGTTGCTCAATTTGATTAGGGATAGGAAAGAGTACTTCAAGCAAACAGCTGAGTGTTCCACCTTATTATGGCTTACTCATCGGAAGCGATCACCGGAAATATGGATCACATGACTTGAGAAATGTTTTGAATTTTCATATCAGTGAATTTTATACATAGAGGAAAAGTTTTAAGTCAAGATTTACTAGAGTATCAATTTCAGAATACTTCGTCTTCCTGGCATCTTTTGTTGAGTTTCACGACATTGAAGTAAAAAAATGGAATTTTGAATTGTAATTGGTTTTTAGATTTAAAAACTGCTTCTAGTTTCGTGGGAATTAAGACATGGAATTTTTTTTGTCTTTAACTATCAACTAGAAATTTGAACGAAATATTTCTTATAAAATTGAATATCAAGTTTCATTGCTCGATATAGTGAGACACAAAATTCAACTATCTACCTCTACCCTGCCCAATTTAGATTTTCCTTTGTTAAAGACAAAAATTGGTACCCAAAAAGGTGGTAAATTAAGTTATAGTATCAAACATGGTTACAATCAAACAACAATTTTAACGGAAGAGAACCTACACTTTAATACTATGTCATTTATCAGGATACACTATTTCTGTTAGATTGCACTTTTTGTTGCAAATCTTTCACAAAACTTCTGATACGAAGATTATTTTATTTTGCGTCTTCACATACATATAAGTGCTTACGATTATCCTATCCTATTATTGGTTCTGTATGTACTCCTTCACTCGGTATCCATACAGAACCAATAACACGATTTATTTTTACACTTATGCACACAGCTTTGTATTTAGAATATATTATATCTTCATTGGCATAGTTGAAACTTCAATAAGGGTCGAAAAATTTACAATTAGTTGACTTAAATAAAGACGATAAAGACGATACTTGTCATGAATAATGCCAAGCATTTTTCGAAATGTCCTTAGGTCTGTTAAAAAAGCTCTTTCAGCAATAGGTACTTTCATTTTGAAAGTACAACTGAGAAAGTTCTTACATTTACATATGCTAATATCAAATAGATTTTTTTCTGCTGATTCAATGAAGGACACAACCTTTTTCGAGAAATCTAGTTTGCTTGTATTTTTTAATAGTTTCTTAATATTTTTTGATGCTTCATGGTATTTTTTCAGCATATATATTATTTGTTGGTTTGTTACAGTTGGAATCGAACTTTTCCCCCATAATCCTTTAAGCTCTTTAATTAAAATTGAACATACATCAGCCACATACTAACATCTCTTTTATAATCTTTCTGTATGTAAAGATAATACTTCATAACATCTGCATATGTTGGAAGCATGTTAGGTTTCATTTTTTCAGCCATTCCAAACACGTGGCATACATCTACTGATCGTGTCCTATGCATTTCGACTTATTCACAGAACCGTGTATCCTTAACGAACAAAACAAACCAAACCCAAACAAAACTGAACTTAAAAATTAAAAATCTATGTAAAAAATATCTAAAATAATTATAAATAAACAGTAAAATACGCACCAATAAACGAAAGCGAATCAATTTGAACAAAGGACTTAGTTTTCCTCGATAGACTAGATCGGTAGGGCATTTGCAGGAGCATACACCTACTAGATGTTTACAAAAAAAGTGGGCGGGTATTTAAAGAAACCCAGACACCTCCTCTCCATGTGGTGAAATACGAGTTACTTATCCCTTATAAACAAGCGAAGAAAGGGAAGCGCCCGTGCACCCTAGTAGCGAGGAACGCAATGATAAGTCTATTGAGAGGAGTGGAGACGTGCGTGATATAGCACTGTAAAAAAAGGAAAAAAATTTAAATTTCCGGGATAATGTTAGGTGTAGCACTTTTTTTTTACAAGTAGGGAAGTTCATTTCACCCACCCATGGCTTTAAATAAGATGCATTAAATTTTTTAAATGCGTTATTATTGTTTTTGTGAAGAAATTGGCAAAATTTCGAAATTTCAAAGTGATTTTGGCACCTGAAGATATCAATTGATTTAGCTCATATTTTGTATTATTAATAAGCATGGTAGTCCCCAACTATTCCCACCATAGGCGTTTTCAATTTCCGAAATTCGTGTTTTTCGATCCACCCTAATATACAAGCTTCTTTTAATTTTCAGGCAAGTATTTATTGCGGTAAATTCTATTATATTCTTTCGAACAGTAATATAACACCCTGGGGCACACCTCACACATATTTTTCTCTGACATAACCTAAAAAATTTCATTTGCTACCTGTGATACTTTTGGAAAATTTTTAGAGGCAATAATCTAAACAAATACCATTGCAAAATCAAAAATATCTTTCGATATTATCTATTATTAACTGTATAAAAATGTCTTAAAACTACTGTAATTGTGCTATTTTTTATATAAACTGACAGGCAAGATGTCAAAACATTTAGGTGCTAAATTTAAGGATAAATTAGATCAATGCGCCAAGTTGGAAGCTTGCAAGTGTGACGCGTCTCCTCGAAACCTCTGCCTGCAACCCAACAGGAGACGGATCACTCACTTTATCCTTCCGCGAGGGCGGGGCGTCTGTGCTAAGAAACGTTGCAATCTATTATAATACTATCTTTCTTACGGTGAAATTACTTTTAAAATTGGTTCATAAATAAATTCGATACAATCAAAAGTTGGTCATACAAATTTTTAAAAAAATTTTTAGATCGCGGAAAGTAGCATTCATTCTTCTTTACGGCAATGAAGGTTGCATTTTCTGACTAACTTATTTGCCAGGTATCAAATTTATCATAACAACGATTTTTTTTTAAATTTGGCAAGGAAAAGGTTTTTTTTTTTTTCTTTTCATTCTATTCTCAGACGGCTTTCCGAGAAAATAGAGATCAGAAAATTAAGAGTTCAACATGGGTTTTTTTTAATTGTAGAGGGAACAAGATTGAGAAGGTTTTTTCTGATGCGTTACTGATACATTAAGTGTTAAAATAAAGAAAAGAGAAATCACTTGCGAAAAGAATGTTGGTTTGCAAAGCAAACCAAAAAAGATTGTGTAGCAATTCCAGGGGGTTCGCGAGCAGGGGGCGGAGCTCCCTAGTTTATACAATATTTACCAGATGTTTTTATGGTGAATTTTAAAATTTACAATACATTTAAATTAGAAATTAAAACGTCGATTATTTCGTAACTTCTTAGATTTAAACTTGATTTGCTTGAAGCACATCGGTAAAAATTCTATCGATTCTGATTCTGTCGTCTATAAGTGCTCACAATTTTTTAATAAGTGTATAAATAATATACTTGTGAATAACTACATGCAACTGTAACATTTATGATGAGATTAAGACACGAAATCATTCATCAGTATAGGAAGAAACATTATAGAAGCATAGGCGTGACTAGGGTTGATGACTGAGGGGTCTCCCGACTGAGGTTCAGTACCGAGAAGTTTGAACTGTACACCAATAAAAAGGTGAAGCATCTGGAGACCTTCTCAGGGAAATTTTCGTATTTTTATGTGAAAAATCACACTGTATATTGATACTTTTTTTCGTAGAACATTGATTAAATTATTAAAAAATTTGCGTCTAGCAAATGTTAGTCACTATATCAAATGTACTATAGCAAATGTTTCAAACAAGTCGTTTTAAACAATGTTGTTTTATAGTATCAGACATGAGAAACATATTGTTTGGTTTAACAACAGGATAGTCTTGAATTGCACTAAAACCTTGCACTAAACACCCGTTCATCCGAGTTTGGTTAATCCGAACCATCTGTATTTAAAATTTGTGAAACAAAATACAGTAAATCAGTGACAACATATATTACAATTATTGAAATAAAAAACATCATTGGTAAGAATGCGCATACATTCAAATTTTTAGATTATCATAAAATTAGAAAGAATAGAAAAATAATCACTAGAACTTCATGAACTACAAACATTTGGATAAAATTAATTAGTTTTTGATGTGATAAATACATATAAACATTTTCCTAGTTGATTCTTCAAAAAACATATTCTAAGTTAAACATAAAAAACAAGTGAATAGAAATTTCATTTTTGTCGTGCAATTACGTATTATTCTGCGTATAAGCCGAGAATGTTTGGAACTTTTTATAAAGCTAAAGTGTGTGTTTGTGTGTGGGGGGGGGGGTCGGCTTATATACGGATCCGCTAATTTCGCAAAAAACTAAGGTACATTTTCGTTAGCCGGACGCAAGCGATAAATCGCTAACTATCGATAAATATAGCACACAAAATAATAATTGAACACCGTAATTAAGTAGCACATAAAAATAAAGATTGGAAAGGGAACATTTTTTTATACAGCTGTTGGATTCGGATATCCCTCCGGTGGCAGCAACTTTGAATTCTTTGCGAGCGATTGACGATTTTTATAGCAACTCCAACGGGTGTTGGGAAAGCAACTGTAACGTCGTGGGTATAGTTTGCGTGGCGAGTGGCTTGAAGATAATTAAAACGACATTTAGAATTACAGCACATTTAATTTATTACAGAAGAATACATATAAGTTAAAACTATTTCGAGGCTAATATATATTGTACAAATTGGATTTCAGTCCCGCGGTTTCAAAACGGAGCAGAGTCGTCCTGCGTCCGCTCACGTTTCGGTTTTCCACGATTCTCCTCTTCCTCGAGAGAAGACCCCACACGTTCTTCCGAAACCGCTATCGCATAAAGAGAAAGGGATACCCCCATTCGGTCATAAACTCATGGACCACCATGAAAGCTGTGGTCAGAGGGACCCCCACGGTAACGTTACACCTTCCTTCCCCCTTTTAGACAAACTTTTTTCTATGAGATCAGGAAAAAGTTTCAGCTTTATGCCAATGCAATCCACAACTAATGTTCCTGAAACACATGTATCTTCACAGCACAAAGTATCTTTGTCATATAAGGTTGCGACATTTGACAAACTTTAACATTTGAAAACCTACCAGAATTAATTAAATAACCTACGGATAAACAATTTAAAAAAATGCTACCCAGTGCAGTTACCTGTAAAGGATTAAATTTAAATCTATCAAACACACTTATATGTGTAAAATTTCATGAGTAACTAAAATTTAGACACGTAGTCTATGTCTTTAACACAAAAAATGCAGTTATGGCAATATTAATCATTTGTTATACCACATAAATAAAACTAACTAGGCCTATAAAACCTTAATTCCTTGCATTAAAACCTAATTTGACACAATTACTCAGTTATTAAAGAACTAAGCAAACAAGGAATAAATATACACAACTACTTACTAATCAAGAAAACTATTTCTCAAATATTTCTTTAACATGTAACACACAATTATCATTTATATTGCATAATCATAATTTCTAACCATTATATATGAAAACTATTCATATACCTTAACACAAAAGGACTTAATTATTATTATATATACATATATATATTTTTTTTTACAGCAATTCACTGATAAATGCAATTCATTCCTATAAACAAAAAATCTTTTTTATGTCAACATAATTGAAACATCTGAAAACCAATACCTTTAGGTTCTGACACTTTAAAATTCAAAATCAATTACAACTTCACACTTTACCTCTACTGTAAGCCCAAAAAATGAAAGTTCTGTGGGCGAAAATCCAAAATCCCAAACGACTAAATATTTGTGATAGGATTCTTGTGTCGGAAACTGAATTAATTTCAATCATCGTAACTTCAAGATACCTTACTACTATACATATGTTCGAAATGAAAACGAGGTACACTTTTCAACTTTATTCTTAGGAAGAAAAACAATAGCATCAGTGTGCAACTTTGACAAAACCTCCGGAATTACATATACAATTCCAAGTGGTTCCTTTTCCCCTTCATTGGGCTTCCCAGCCCTTCGACACTGGTCAAATGTCGGGACAAAACTTTTCAAGCCTCTAAAAACAGTCGGGCATTATCGAGTAAAAGTATTTCGATTGCTTATCTTTGGTGTTTACCAAAGGTGCTAATGAATCTTCGCGACATATTTCATCCCTCATTTCCTCAGGAACGACTAATAATTTCTTTATATTGTCCAAACGATCTTCTTGTCGTCTTAGTAACAACCCGTTTTCCATGCCATGTGTCCCTCTTTTCGAAGATGGAGTACTCCCTTCCACAAATTCAAACACCTCCTTCAAACCCTCACTATTTCGTTGACCCCTTTTAAAATCCTCGTGACTTATCTTAAGTAAAGATAATTCGGGTGCATTATTTTCCACTTCTGGAATTTCTATTAGCTCCTCAGTATTTAGCGAAGTTTCCACTTTCGAAATTTCTATTAACTCCTCGTCTGGGGAAGTTTCCACTTTGACCTTACCATCGGTATCCCAATAACCCGCTGTGGTAATTTCTTTGGAGACACTGCTGTGATACTCCGTAGGATCCGTCCTATTTTCCTGCCCTTTCGTCTCACAAGGTCTAATTACCCTATCTTCGCTAGACACTACCTTTTCCGTTTCGCCGTTTCCTCCACTTTCCTCCCTTTGCATTTGTAACTCTCGCAATTTTATAGCATACTGAGACTTCGTCTTTTCAGCTTTTTCCCGAGCAATTTTCCACTTCTCTCTGGCTGTTTCCAACTCTCTTTCAGTTTTTTCCAAAACTCCTATTACATCTCCAAACTCCCTTTCCGCTACTGTCCGAGAAACCGTGAGACTAATTTCCCACTTCCTTTCAGCAAATTTTTGACTCCACTCAGCTGCTATAAACCTCCTTTCAGCTACTCTCAGCTCCTTTGTTTCATAACTAATAGTTACCACTAAATCTTCGACAAATTTAGCATCGTATAATTTACAACCTTCTATTATACTTTTCAATTGAAACTTTTTAGGTTCTTGAGGAACTTCTCCTAATTCCGTTGCCAACCATATTAAATCCTCCTTCCTAGCTTTCCAGAGAAAAGCCATTTTTTTTCCTTTAACTTACAAAAGATTTGTAAACCACACTTTAAAAACTTTTCACATATATCGACACAATTGGAATAATAAAAAAAAATTACTCAATGTTTCCACAACAACAGTTTCACAATAGATTTTAGTTTAATTGCAAAAAGTAGTAAAATCCAAATACTCTTCCCCAACAAGTAAATGCACTGTTCTAACTTTAACAAATTACTCAAATTTAGAAAATTAATTGCAATGAAATTTAATCACAACCAATGCTATGACAAATGTACTTACGTGACTTGACGTGATGTCTTGTAGTTGATTTGGAGTACTATACAGGGTGGTCCCGAATTCATGGTACAAACTTTAATGGTAGGTACAGGACATTGTAACAATGATTTATTGTATAGGAATGTATAGTCGCAAGTGACGCGGTGAGGCGAAAACAGGGGAAATAACGGCCGAAAGGAAAAACAAAGATTTTATTGAAAGCGTTGTTGACAAGTGTCATGTTTACAGTAATTGTTCAAAATTGCGTCCACCAGTATCGATACATGCTTGACAGCGTCGGTGGAGCGATTGGCGTACACGTTCAAAGATGCCTGGTATTTCACGCACACCTGCAGCAGCTACAGATAAGCGAGCGACGAGATCCTCATCTGAGTCAACTGGAGTCTCATAAACAAGATGCTTTAGATGTCCCCATAAAAAGTAATCGAGGCTCGATAAATCGGGAGATCGGGGTGGCCAAGGGACTGGTCCACCACGCCCAATCCATCGAGTACCAAACGTGGCATTCAGGTAATTCCGTACATCAATGCTGAAGTGTGCTGGCGCCCCATCGTGCTGAAACCACATGCGGTTACGAATGGCGATCGGAACATCATGCAGCAGTTGTGGTAACACTTCTTTCAGAAAAATAAGATAGCTTCCGCCAGTGAGCCGCGTGGGTAGTAAGTATGGGCCAATCAAAAAGTCGTTCACAATACCAGCCCACACATTAATACTGAAACGTTGTTGAAACGCATGTCGACGCGTTGCATGTGGATTATCGGTTGCCCACACATGGGAATTGTGCGCATTAAAGACACCCTCGCGTGAAAATGTCGCTTCATCTGTAAATAGCACATAATCTACGAAATCCGGCTGCAACGCACATTGCTGCATCACCCACAGGCAGAAGTTCACGCGGCGAGGATAATCTGCCGGATTCAATGCTTGTACTTTCTGAAAATGGAAGGGGTGTAAGCGATTTTCGTTTAACACTCTGCATACAGTCTGATGACTCACACCTACGTCACGCGCAACAGTTCTTGTGCTTGACTCGGGTCTATCAGCCACAATGTTCAAGATGCTTTCTTCCAGCCTTGGAGTGCGTACAGCTCTTACTCGACCAGCGCCATGTCTGTTGACGTCGAACGCACCTGTTTCACAAAGTTGACGATGTAACCGTTGAAAAATTCTATGATCCGGCATTCGTCGATCAGGATACTCCGCGCGATACATTCGTAACGCAGCTCTGCCGTTACCATTTGCACGGCCGTACATGTAATGCATGTCTGCTTTTTCTGCATACGTAAAGTCACCCATCGTCTACGGCAGCACAATTGTGAATGGCGCTTTTCCCTACTGCGATGCATCATGTTCAACAGCGGCTAGACATCTACTGCCCTCTACCGGCAATGATACCAACCGATCACTCCATTTCTCTTTCCTTTTATTTCCCCTGTTTACGCCTCACCGCGTCACTTGCGACTATACATTCCTATACAATAAATCATTGTTACTATGTCCTGTACCTACCATTAAAGTTTGTACCATGAATTCGGGACCACCCTGTATATCCTTAAATCGCGCGCACACACACTTTAAAAAAAATGTTGTTTCAGCACAACATCAGCATCAGAACGGGAACAGGGTGTTCATTGGTTTGTCAGGAAGACACTGGAGACACATTCCACTAGACATGATAACCGTCAATAATCGAGAAAAAAAATTTTCTTTAGGTCCGGGTGACCATTACAAATGCTGCAGTTTCTCTTGGTCATGATGACCATCAATATCGTCAGTATTCTTTTAGGTCAGGGCGACCATAGAAACGAAAAGAGAAAACGTTCATTAGGTCAGGGTGACCATACAAAACAGAACACAGTTCCTTTGGTCAGGTTGACCAGCAAAACCCGCTCGAAGCTCCTCTGGTCAGGGTGACCAGCTAAATCGCAGCAGTTTTCCTTTGGTCAGGATGACCATCAATCGTCAGTATTCTTTTAGGTCAGGGTGACCATAGAAACGAGAAGAGAAAACGTTCATTAGGTCAGGGTGACCATCAACTATCCTTTGGTCAGGTTGACTAAAAAAAAAACGAAAACCGCTCGATAGAGACTGAAACCTAATGCTGGGAATTCTTATCCCTCCGCTGTGCACCAATTCCAAGTGGTGCTAACTCGTGAGTATAGTTTGCGTGGCGAGTGGCTTGAAGATAATTAAAACGACATTTAGAATTACAGCACATTTAATTAATTATAGAAGAATACATATAAGTTAAAACTATTTCGAGGCTAATAGATATTGTACAAATTAGGGTTTTAGTCCCTCGGTTTCAAAACGGAGCACTGTCGTCCTGCGTCCGCTCACGTTTCGGTTTTCCACGATTCTCCTCTTCCTCGAGAGAAGACCCCACACGTTCTTCCGAAACCGCTATCGCATAAAGAGAAGGGGATACCCTCATCCGGTCATAAACTCATGGACCACCATGAAAGCTGTGGTCAGAGGGACCCCCACGGTCACGTTACACAACCCTTTTTTTTACTTCGTGACATCTGAACTCTGATCCGAATCCAACAGCTGTTCCAATTTTTAAAGTACGTTAACTTACGTTTTGAATGCAGCCTTTAAGCAAAAAGAGAAAAATAAGTCATATAAATCCTTCAAATTCCGTGTCTGAATACTTCGTAAAATTCAGCTTCACTCATTGGGATGTCCTGATGTGTATCATCATCAGTTCCAATGCCATTTCCGTACTAGAATTTATATGTTCTTCATACACATCACTGACAAGGGTCAAAGAGCCCGCTCGCACTTTTGAAATTTTATGTACCGCACATGTTTTAGGCTGCCGCTCTCCTTGACCATTGTTGAACTGATCATCTGTCAATCACCCAGTCAGAGGTCCGGCATCAATTGCAGGAAAATTTTGGAAGATCATTAGCAGTCACCTTTGGAAGGGGGGCGAATAGACAACCTCGCAGTGAAACCTGCGGCTTAAAGCTCAGAACGCTCGTCATTGCACATCTTTACTGCCAAGTTAAATCGTGGCGAACAGTTGGAGAGTTCAATCTCATTTAGACCCTATCCGAGTATCTTTTAAGAGTCATAATGAATCCCCTCCCCCTTTTGAATCCTAATGTCAAGTATATCATCACCTGTCAATCACCCCGTCAGAGGTTGGATATCAGGAGCTTGACCGCCTGGACACTATGGAAAATCATTAGCAGGTTATAGCTATCATCGTTGGCAAGTAGCGTTTTACTTTAGAGCGATCTGATGGGAAAATATTTCACCCGTTTTACCTTCTGGGCGACATTACTCCCTCATAACTTTAGAACGTATGGTTTGAACAAAAAAAAAATTTTTTTAATTTTTATTTCGGCTTATATACAGGTTTTGAATTTTGGGTAAATTTTTGAAGAAAACACGCACCCCCGGCTAGACACGAATCGGCTTATATACGGCATTTATATTATGAGTGTAAAAATAATTTTTATTTTTATATAATCTAGTTAAAACAGCCATAAAGCTTAAAGCTCCTATTTCTCTTCCATTAACAAATTTAACTATCTTTTATGACGAACTAAATGGGAGGTTGAACCCCCAACTCCCCCTGGTTACGCCTATGAACTAATGTACCATTGTTTCATCGATTACATTTAATTATTACACAAGAAAAACATTATTTAAAATCAAGTTATGAATAGTTTGTGTAGTAATTAACAAGAGAATAATTTGTGAAGAACTCATTATATATACAGGGTGGTCCCGAATTCATGGTACAAACTTTAATGGTAGGTACAGGACATTGTAACAATGATTTATTGTATAGGAATGTATAGTCGCAAGTGACGCGGTGAGGCGTAAACAGGGGAAATAAAAGGAAAGAGAAATGGAGTGATCGGTTGGTATCATTGCCGGTAGAGGGCAGTAGATGTCTAGCCGCTGTTGAACATCGACTTTTTGATTGGCCCATACTTACTACCCACGCGGCTCACTGGCGGAAGCTATCTTATTTTTCTGAAAGAAGTGTTACCACAACTGCTGCATGATGTTCCGATCGCCATTCGTAACCGCATGTGGTTTCAGCACGATGGGGCGCCAGCACACTTCAGCATTGATGTACGGAATTACCTGAATGCCACGTTTGGTACTCGATGGATTGGGCGTGGTGGACCAGTCCCTTGGCCACCCCGATCTCCCGATTTATCGAGCCTCGATTACTTTTTATGGGGACATCTAAAGCATCTTGTTTATGAGACTCCAGTTGACTCAGATGAGGATCTCGTCGCTCGCTTATCTGTAGCTGCTGCAGGTGTGCGTGAAATACCAGGCATCTTTGAACGTGTACGCCAATCGCTCCACCGACGCTGTCAAGCATGTATCGATACTGGTGGACGCAATTTTGAACAATTACTGTAAACATGACACTTGTCAACAACGCTTTCAATAAAATCTTTGTTTTTCCTTTCGGCCGTTATTTCCCCTGTTTTCGCCTCACCGCGTCACTTGCGACTATACATTTCTATACAATAAATCATTGTTACAATGTCCTGTACCTACCATTAAAGTTTGTACCATGAATTCGGGACCACCCTGTATATATATATATATATATATATATATATATATATATATATATATATATATATATATATATATATGTCAGCAAAATTTTTCTCAACCGAATTGGGGTGGGGTTGAACCTCCAACCTCCACTGGCGGCTATGTTTATTACACAGGTAAAACATTAATTAAAATTAAGTTATGAATAGTTTGAGTAGTTATTAACAAGGGATTAATTTGGCTAAAAATCATTATATATATATATATATATATATAACAAAAAAATCGACGCACCAAGAAGGAATCATCCGATTGCTTTGAAATTTCGTATGCAAAAATGTTTTGACCAAATGTGCAAATGATTAAAATTTGGTATCCAATGAATTAATAGTGCGATCTCCAGCGCATCGGAACTGCGCATCCAGCAGATGTATATAAGGAGTTGTTCTTGAACTGTTGTTAAAAATTTCTGCTGCATTGCGATTTAGGATACCTTTCAACGACTGAAAATATGCCTCGCCGCAGGATTCGAGCTCATTACGAGCAACTTAAAGAGTTTCAAAAAGGTCGTATCATTGGATTGAAAGAGGCAGGTTGGGGAAATCAGAGAATCGCGATGCGGCGATTAGAAGATGCTGGCAAGAGTGGGTGGACAATGGCATATTTCAGCGTCATGATGGTAGCGGTCGACGTAGGGCCACAACAGATCGCGAGGACAAAGTGATTGTCAGATCAGCTGTCACAGCGCCTGATTCATCGCTATCAACCATCAGTCGTGCGACCCACACACGAGTGTTCACCATGACCATTCACAGACGGCTGAGAGAGCGAAATCTACTCTCGTACCGACCGACGCCACCTGCCACTCACGCCTGCAGACTGTCGAGCCAGATTACAGTGGTGCTAGGCTCGATCAGGCTGGAATGATGCTGACTGGGGACGTATAGTCTTTAGCGACGAATCCCGCTTCCAACTGTGTCCTGAAGATCGTCGAAGACGTGTCTGGAGACGCCCATGGCAGCGTGCCGATCCTGCTTTCCCTATTGCACGCCACACGGGCCCTCAACAACGAGTTATGGCCTGGGATGCCATTTCCCTTGATAGCCGGACCCCTTTGGTCGTCATTAGAGGTACACCTACTGCACAGCGGTATGTTGACGACATTCTGAGACCTGTTTTGATGCCTCTCCTTTCGCAGTACCCTGGGCCTATTTTTCAGCAAGACAATGCTAGATCACATACGGCACGTGTTGCTATGAACTGTCTTCAAGCTTGTTAAACACTTCCTTGGCCAGCCAGATCTCCAGATCTCTCTCCCATCGAGCAAGTCTGGGGTATGATGGGAAGGCGACTGCATCCGGTAGGGAATATTGATGACGTAGTCTGACAATTGGAGCAAATTTGGCAAGAAAAACCGCAGGAGACCATCCGGGAGCTTTATCGGTCTATGCCACGCCGTGTGGCAGCTTGCATCCAGGCTAAAGGCGGGTCAACACCTTATTGAGCTCGTTACTGTAACTCTGAAATAAATCATTCAATTGTTCTGAAATTTTAATCATTTTCTATTCTGTACATAATTTTCCTATCCACCAATTTCTGTCTTAATCGGACAACTCCTTCTTGGTGCGTCGATTTTTTTTGTTATAGAGTGTATATATTTATATTAGCAAAATTTTTCTCAACTGAACGGGGGAGGGGTGGAACCCCCAACCTCCCCTGACGGCTATGGTTCTTACACAAGCAAAACCTTAATTAAAGTTAAGTTATGAATAGTTTGTTTAGTTATTAACAAGGGATTAATTTGTAAAAAATAATATATATATATATATATATATATATATATATATATATATATTAGCATTTTCTCAACTGAATGGAGGGGGGGGGGTGACCCCCCCCCCCCCATGGTTACGCCTATGTCGCAGATGCAAAAGGTATGCAGCAAGGTGAGGGTGGCCGTTGACGATTTCACGTGCCTTAATAAGTGGTTCGGAAAATTTCGAAACCTGGTACAGTTCTTTAATCAGAAACCTCAGAAGTAGAATGAGCACTGGATTATATAGTAACCGGAGAGATGAAGAAAGGTTATAGACAGTGCTGTAGTCGTAAAAAAACAGAGGGTATACCATGGGCGCCCGCAGAATTTTTTCCATGGGAGGCGAAACATGTACTTACTACTTACACTTTCCGGGGGGGGGCAAAAAACATGTACACACGCACATACATGTATATGTATAGGAAATCCATAAGCCAGGTGGTTGTCCGCCCCTCCCCCTCTCCTCCGGGGTATACTCAAAGGACCGGGAATATGTTCGAATTATGGAAGTTCAAATTATTGAGAGAAAAAAAGCCTACATTAATTTTATATTACAGGAAAGGAATGGTGGAACTTTGAAGAAACTTCGACTTAAGCAGAAATTCGTTTTAACAAATTTTAAGGCCTTCCTCTATCATTTTCATTGAAATATTTTCCAAACAGCTTGACTAGAGAAATCCGTCTCTGTGTCTCATTTTGTAGATTATACTCTCGATCTATTGTCTACTGAATTGCGATGGTTGGCCAACCAAGAATATACAAATTTTTTCCGGTTGAAAGTGTTCACACGCATTTGTTTTCTGTGGTCCATTTGCCTTAATAAACATTAGATTGGAGACGTTTGTAATCAATAAAGATTATCTCAAATCTATTACACTATAGAATTCATTAAGGTACGATTTTGGAATTATGTACCAAGGTGATATCTTGAAATAGAAACGTTTCTTTTGCTTCTACAGTCATCTGCGTTTCACGAGACGTTTCGTGCGAAGTTTTCTTGGAAAAGCAAAGCGTGCACGTAATTTTTAAGAAAAAGCAGAGGGTATACGACGTATACCCTCCACTACAGCCCTGGTTATAGAGTAGAGCTGCTCATACTGTATTAAATATATGTAATTTTTAATAACTAAAAAAAATTTCTACACGTTTTGTCCATAAAACGGGACGAACGTTAGCATCAACCCAATATATGTTTCAAGAGTACATAACCGTAAACCTAACCATAAATATATATTTTTCATGTATTTTTATAAACATTATGCATTTTTGAAGAATATCCGTCAAAATTTCGTATATTTAGCAACATTGTTTAGGAGATATATGAAAATTTATTCACATTGAATGTCCGGGGAAAAAAACGACTAACTTTTAACCTTCTGAGTGTCGCGAAATTGCCGAATGGTATAGTGTTGCTTTTACAGGGTGGCTACAAAAATTAAAGTAAAAAGTTCCCCGAGTTTTCCAGAGTATTTGTCATGAAATTCCCTGAGTTTCTCCATCTGTTCGCAGAACAATTCTTCGGTAATAATGATTAACTTGACACTTGATGAACTAAAAAACTATAGATTGATAGATGAATAAAAATAAGATAAGTAAAAAATATTTTTATTGTATTCCATAACAGACCAAATAATATAAAGTTATAGATAGCATATTTAATTTTACATTTTTAACTGTTTTGATGTGTTCGCAAAAGCAGCCATCAGCCCCTGAATCCGTCAGCGCTGGGTACCTACCTCTCTACTATTATAAACGGAAGTGTTTGTCTGTCTGTCCTATACGTTCGTCATCTGACCGTGGTTCACAATTACGAGGTGATGTCCTCGGATCTTTCCCTTAAGGGACTGATCCCGGACCGTCGTCAATAGCCCGTTGTGTTGCTCTAGTACGACGTTAACTAAAAAATTACCAATTACTGTCCTATACGCAGTGTCCTGACGAATCTATGGCACTTACAATAGTGAAATTTGGCACACAGTTGGTCCGAATTTTTTGCAATTTTTCTGTCGCGCCCGAATATTAAAATTTGATCCAAAACATTTAAAATATAATTCATTGGAATTTAATTATTATTATTTTCCTTAGAATGGCAACAGTAACGACCGTCTCACGGGTGTAAGAATCATAGCAATTGCGCATGCGTATGGAGTTGGAAATTTTTAATTGCATGTTTGGTTTGGGGGCAAAGTATGCCAAATTTGGCAATTTATCGCTTAAAATACTGATTTTTTGAGTTTGCTGCCAGATGTTAAAGTAATAAGTACGGCCAGTTTAGTATCCTATTTTTATAGTTTAGTATAAGTACGGTTTATTTACGACCAGTAAATAAGTATTAAGTATTATCTATTCTATACTATCTTTCTACGAAAAGTTAATTTGTGTAAGTTCAAAATTTAAAAGTTTATTTAAATGCCAAACACACACATTATGAGTTTCTGAAAAATAAATTATTTTATAATTAAATTTAATACTGAAGCATGAAAAATAATAAGTTGTCATCTTTGACACTAAAGTTTTGGGTGTTTATCTGAGTACATAAGAGCAATTTATTTATTTTTCCAACTCCATCTTCCACTGTTTAAATTCTGTAAGAATATTTAAATTAGAGTACCATATCTGAAAATCAAATGATATGACAGATAATTTATAGCAGAGATGATTTCATCTAGTGATGGTAATTATTTACCTTCAAATGATGGAAATTCCATGTGCTCTACATCCAATACTACATTATGAGCACTCGTCACATGTTCCCTCAGCTCTGTTCGTGTTGAAAATGTTTCTTCACACGATACTGCAGGGCAGTTTATGTTAGATTTTCTTTTGTTGCTGACATTAGTCACAATGTGCACCTTTTTTTATGTGACGTAATAAATTCTGTCGATGCTGGAAAGTTTTGTCACAAGAATAGCATTTATTCTGTTCATCCATTCCAGAATGTCAAAGACAGATTCTTGGCTTGGCGCGGGGTAAAAATATCCTCGTCTTCGTCAAACATACCATTCGTAAAGAAAGGGTTGTAACTAAAGTCCGGACCGGAATAAATTGACGCATGCGCAATCGCTATGTTTCTTACACCAGTGAAATGGTCGTCAAAAGTATAAAGACATGACATATTCTAAATTTATTTTTTCCGTAGGATTTTCTCAGCAACGATTTTAGACAGGCGCCTCAATCCCATGATAGTACTTTACGCAAGTCCAACTTGATAGGCTAAATCGGATCACATGACCTAGATACGTATGTCATCAAGGTTTATA
This sequence comes from Metellina segmentata, assembly GCA_947359465.1. NCBI lineage: Eukaryota > Metazoa > Arthropoda > Arachnida > Araneae > Tetragnathidae > Metellina > Metellina segmentata. The sequence goes on from OX375873.1 coordinate 17,302,607, forward strand.
GTTGTTGGCGATTTATCTCTTCCTTTCTGCTTTCTTCTTTTCTTTTCAGATCCATGGCTATGGGTGGGTAGAGGTGGGAGCCGAAAATTGTATCCTTTTATTATATAAGTTAATAATTATATAAGTTAGTGTTTTATGTATGCTTTTTGTTACATCAGAATGGTCCTAAGCCAGCGGTGGATACGACACCATCATCCTAAAGCAAAGGGGACGGCAGAGGGGCGGAAAAATATCAGCTGGTAGTGAGTTCAGGAGTGGTTCTTATATTATTTATGTAAAATCAACGGAAGCTTGGAAAAATATGAAAAGGGTATCAAAAATTAGGAAAAGTAAATTAGAATGAAAAGGAATTAAATTGGAATTTTTTAAAAATAATTTGGAGGATCTAAAAATTTTTCCGCCAGCTAGGTTCGAACTCGAGAAGTCATTCTCCGCTGACGACGCTAATGTGAAGGTGGGTGACTTTAGCCATTAGGCCATTATTGCTTCCCGAGAAGAAGCTCTTTAAAGTATAAGTACCCTTAATATAAGTTGGCAAGAAATACTATTAACAACAACCATACAACATATATATGAGGAGCAAATCAGAGTCAACTTGTCGGACGCTTACGCTGAGGCGCTAGTGTATGTATTGTATTTCTACGAAACAACGCGCATATTCAAAATCAAATGGTTACTGCAACAATCAGATTGGCGAGATATCCAAGTGAAGCCAAGCCCGTGAAACTAGCCAATCAAGTTGGACTTGCGTAAAGTACTATCATGGGATTGAGCCGCTTCTCGATTTTAGCGGACGAACAAAACAAATAAAGTTTTGACTGGAGTTATGTAGTTCTTTTTTCTATCTCTTAGATCGTTAAAGATAGAAGAAAATTTTCAACGGTTTTCAAATCTGCGGAAAATTTTACATAAGATCGAAACCTAAAAACATGATTTTCGGATGGTATGTAGTATCCGATACGTTACAACTTTCGAGCGATGTATCGCCAAATGTGGTAACCTTCCCGTTTTCGGGTTTTTCTTAGTTTTAAGGCAACCCTAGATATTTTCTCCTGACTATAATAAACGAGTCTCATGATTGGTTAAGGAAGAAAATACGCTTTTCCACTTTTATTTTTAATGTAGAACGGAATTAAAATTTAGACAGTCTTTGAAATTGTTGGGTGCATATGAATTTTGCTCTTGATTTATAAAATCGACCTGTTTTATTTATTTTCAAAATTTTTAGGATAAGTTTGGAAAGCAGATTGTAAGTTACAATTTTTTAAATTTGTCACTTAATTTAAATTTCGATTAAAATTTCGAAAAAAAATTTGGATTAAATTTGATTTTTGAAATTGCAGATTGGAATTTAGAATTTTTTTCCCCTTTTGGTTGCTCATTTCCCCTTAGTTGATTTGATATAGCAGTGGATAGTGTTATTGAACGTTTGAAAATGTTTTTTTTTTTTTTTTGCAAACATGTAGTAGTTTGATTGGGAAGAGGGTGAAATGTCTTTCATGTGAGAATGATATGATTTTAACATTGAGAAAGGATGCTGGTGATAGGTAGGAGTGGAAATGTAGAAAGAATGGTCAAAAGTTTGCCAAAAGAAAGTATAACAGGAGTAAGAAATTGGAGGGTAAATGGGTGTTTGGAGGACTTGAACGAGGGACGGATAAATGTTTTATGGTTGAGGTGAAAAATAGGAACCAGAAAGTTTTGGCTGAGGTAATTCAAAGCTGGATTTTGCAAGGAACTACAAAAATTTCTGACTATTGGAAGTCATATGCTGATATCAATACCCGAAGGACAAAGAGTTCAAGGGTTATCGATTCGAGCATATGACTGTTAACCATAGTCAGAATTTCAAGGACCTGGCTATGAGGGTAAGTTTGATTTTTGTTTAGCTTTTGGTTATATTACAAACACTGGACTATGCTTGGGTGGGCACCCAATATGGTGACTTATACGCATGGAAGCCAACGGTGAAAGGTCCTCGCCGGCCCCGGAGGGGCGGCGAGGTAGCCGGCAGGCGGGGATCGCGCGTTATACGCTGTGACTTATCTACAAACAAATTTCTCCCGGTATACTGGTTTAAACGCATTGAAACCTTAAGCGCAATACGCTTTGACTTCTCTAAAAAACAATTTACTCTTGTAAAGTCGTTACAATAAAAAAAATTTGTTTTGCTTTTCCATATATGGCTCTATAACCAGGAATATCCCCATTGAGTTGCTCGCATAATGCTAATTGCTAGAAACATTGTGAAAAAATATTTTTTCACACTTATAGATAGCAGAAGAATTTTTAGATTTTTTTTTTCTCATCAAAAACCTTTGTGTGGATTATGGTCACAGGAAAGAACTACCTTATTAAAAAAAGATTTCTTGTTTTGAATTTTCCATGCATTGCAAAGTCTCTGATTCAAAATTGATAACAATCCGGACGTTTTGAAAAAAAAAAATCGCGTTTTTTTTTTATTATAAATTTTTTTTTTTTTTAAGAATTTATTATTATTATTTTTTTTTATTAAATTTTTTTTTTTTAAAGGGACAAAACTAGGATGAAATTGACGCAAAATTGCGTTCATGGTCGGAGAAAACCAGACTGAAATATTAGAAAATTTTCAAGTGAAATTTATATTGCTTTTTTCTTAATTTTTAAACAAATTATTATTATTTATGCACTGTATGCAAAGGTTCACGGTGTGGATTTTGCTACATGGCGGCCATCTTGGAATTGCTTATAGCGGCCGCCATCTTGATTTGGCGTAAACAATCGCTTTGGCGGCCTAACGTATCGGATGCTACCACTCCACCTGATTTTCTTTAAATAAATAATTTTTAAATTGTAACTTTTATACTTTTTCCAATACGAATTTCCCCGCCGAGAAGAATGACCTTTGTTTGATTCGCGATTCATTCATTTTGAAGATTAACGGATTCGGGTGAAGCAAAAGAAATAATTAAAGTTATAACTGGCGTTCTTCAGTGCTTTTTTCTATCTCGGCGATTGTTTAAAATAAAATAAAAATATCAACGGTTTTAAAATCTACGGAAAATTTTACACCAGATAGATACCTTATACGTTTGTTTTTTTCTTTTAATACATAATTTTTCATATAATTATGCAAATATTTATATTTTCATAAGAGATTGTGACATCACGCCGATTGGATCTCTTCGGAAACGATTTTGTCCGCAACCAGCGAGTCCATCACGAAAAGAACTGTAACGGGCAAGGCCGTGCTGGTATTATTATGACAGCAGACGACCCTATAAATCAATACAAACTCGTAAACTTTTCAGAAAAAAAAACCTCAGAGTTCAAAAATTTTCGAAAAAAATAAGAATTTCTAACAGATATGTATTAAAAAACATATGCATAATCTAAATGAGTACTTTTCCGTTAGCCGGGCGCAACTTTGGACCAAAATCAAAACCGCCAATCTACGTATTTTTGAAAAAAAAAAAAAAAAAAAAGGATTTTTTTTTTAAACTAGTGGGCTCCGCCCCCTGCTCGCCAACCTCCGGAGATTGCTACGCAATCCCATTTGGTTTGCTTCGCAAACCAACACTCCTTTTACATATGGCATTTGGTTTGCTTCGCAAACCAACATTCCTTTCGCAGAGTGAAACTATCTGAATAATTTGCATTATCCTGATTTCACTTTACGGTCCATGACGTCACAGCGAGGGCTTCGCCCCCTGCTCGCCGACCTCCGGGGATTGCTACGCAATCCCGTTACTCTAACATTTAATGTACCCTAAACTAATAGCCGCATGAGTAAAAAATCTTCTGCATCTTGTTCCCTGTACAATTTTAAGTGAACCCTGTTAATCTCCAAACTTTACGATGTGTACTTTGTACTTTCTCGGTAAACCGTCTGAGAACAGAGGGAAAAAAGCGAGCCTTTTTCCTCGCCAAATAAAAACAAATCGTTTTTGTGGCAATTGTTGCTACGATAAATTTGATATCTGGCAAACCCGATAGTCAAAAATACAACCCTCCACGAAATAAAAAATTTGTGTCACCAACTTTTGATTGCATCGAATTTATTTATGAACCAATTTTAAAAATAATGGTTCAGTAAGAAAGAGTATCGTCTGAGGTATACTGCGCTATTTTCAAAATAAAAAACTAATAGTAATACGATATAGATATGACAGTTTTAGTTAACGGATGTAACAAAAAGTAGCGAAAATATCCAAAGATTCCGAATTTTGTATGACCCACTTTTGATCGCATCCAATTTAATTATTAACCGATTTCAAAAATAATAGTACCGTAAAAAAAAGAGTACATTCTGAGGTATACTGCGATATTTTAAAAATTAAAAACTAATAGTAATAAAATATAAATACGGCAGTTTTAAAAAAAAGTAACAAAAATTTCAAAAAAAACTCGACGAGCTGCAAAAATTTACGTTGAGAGGTACTCTTTAAAAAAAACTCACGGGTGAAGACTGAAAATTTGTATGTTTTGCTCACTCGCGGAAGAAATTTCGCTTCTTCAATTTTGACACTTAAAAAACCCTAAACTAATAGCCGCATCGGGAAAAAATCTTAATAATTGTCCAGGGAATACGACGAAGAACAAATCATTTAATCATGTTAATTTCATTTTTTCCCGATCAGTACTTTCTCGGGAAATTGTTTAAGAATCGAGTTGAACAACAGTTTTCAATCCTGCGGCGTCGGCGGTAACTTTTTTTTAATATAGAGAGATGTTGATTAAATTGAAACCGGAGGTTTAACTTTTGCAGGTTTTTCCGTTAGTATTTTTTAAAGCCGCAAGGCGCTACGTTCCTATTATTGACATTAGGGAACGTTCACAGCTGTAGACTTCGGTTACAGGCTAAATAAAACAGTATACAACTCTTTTTTTCTAGATGTTTATGTTAAAGATACACTTCTCATTTTTGGAATGAAAACAAAATTGGCGACATTTTGATTCAAAGTGCGCACGCATGGCTAATGTAAAAGTACCAAATGGGTGCAAAACGAAATTCCAACTTTTTCCCCCCTAGTTAAACGAAACGTCCCCGAGTTTTCCCAGAAAATGATTCTTTCCTGAGAATTCCCCGGTTCTGTCGCCATCTTGGGTTTGGTGTTTTTTTATAGCGCAAGGGCCAAACTGCGCCAATTCTATGTGTGGTATGAAGTGTATATAGTTATATATAAACTTGCATAAAATAGTAAGAAATTACAAATATTTCGACCAGCCCACATCCTAAAAGAAATTTGAGTATTGGAGCTTAAATTTACAAAATGAAAATAAAAACATGCAGCTTTTATAATATAAAACTCAAGGACAGTTGAAATGAAGACAACTAGTCTTATTTGTTCAGTTTTGTTACATTTAATGTTTTGTTTGAAATAAACACAAATGAAGTCATAACTATGTCTTGGTCTAATTTAAAGAGACCATGTGGAGGATTATTAACAACAACAAACACACACACACACTATATATATATACAAAATAATTTTTATTTTTGCCAAATAAAAACAAATATACTCATACAAACATCAATAGTCAAATTCATGTAAAAATATCAATACAAATTAGTTGATATATACACAATGAAAGATGAAAAATAACTTAAACAAAATCGATCCAATGAAATATGAATCGCAAAATAAAATTTGAGCAACTGCCTTTGCAGTGGCAGAAATGGATTTGTACAATGACAATAAAGGATTTATAACACAACAGTGTGCTAAACTAGAAAAATATTCTGTTACAACTATCCTGTCGTGATTTTATTCCTTTTTGAATGATTACTTTATGTTTTTAGATCTGAGAAGTTTCTTTCCTAATTTGTTTGATTCCAGGAGTATATTACCAAAATTACAAAACTTCACATAAAACACAAATATTATGAAATTCACATTTTACTATGATTAAGCTTCAAAAACAATACGTTCCATTAAATTTCTGTCAACATAAAAAAAGCAGACTAAAGAATGAAAAATACAAAATGTTGAAAATCATATTACAAACAAAATGATTCTGGCTCTTAGAAAATCAATAGGGACGGAACGAATTTCGCCTCCTATAAAGAAAATAAGGAAGATAATAGAGAAATGCTGTTAACACATAAAACAATAAGCTAAGCTATGAGTTGTAATTGAAGATGTTCAATTATTTAGCAATTTTTCACAGGAATAACATACAAGGTCTGATCAAGAAGTACTGCTCTCATTTTTAATTGATTTAACAAGCTGCAGCTTGGGGACAGGTCAATTTAAAACAGGGTGTAAAAAAAATTATGATTTTTTTTTAATTTAAATTTCTGTAGGGCATATAAATTTGTTAAATAAAAAATTGAGTTACTGACATGACATGTAAACTAATATTTATTTAAGTGAACAATCGGAATTTGTGATATGGTAAATTAATATTTGTTTTACTAAAAATCATACGGCCTTATTCACAAGTCTGAGTTAACTCGAGGATCAACGATAATCCGTGAGTTATCGAAAAAACCGTATTCACAAGTCCTAATCCGTGGTTTAAACTGCCGTTTCGGTGTTACATTTTGATCCTCCAAAATCGGCGAGTTAACTCGCGAGTTACATTTAACGCATGCGCAGTACCATCTTTTTGGAAAAACAAAATGGATGACACATTTCATTCTATTCTCAATTATAGAATTCTTGCGACGACTGAACTGGATCTGTCATAACGGAGCACCTACTACATAGCAGCTAATCTCCTCATCATAATATTGCTTAAATGGAAAAATTTAAACATACTTTTATTGAAATTCAAAAGAAAAATAAAGGTAGCTGCGTAATCTTAACCAAGCAGCTTAGCGAAAAGATAGATGGCGCCACCTCTGTCCTCTAAACCGGAGAGAGCGAACGGTAGAAAATGACCATGGCAGATACAAATTCGTCGTAGAATAAAAATTATTCTGTTGATTTATTATGAATGAAAAAAAATTGACAATGCAAGTCACTTTTCACACCACCAACACACACCCATACTGACAAGTACAAAGATAATCGGATTACATACATCTGTCAAGACATTGTAAACAATTCTTTCTTGCAAAATTTAGGTTTCCACAAAAATCCAATTTGAAATTAAATACCTTTGCATTTCTTTTCCCAAACCCATATTAAAATGCTGTACGAGTCCTATTTATTCACAATTTGGAATCAATTCTACGGCGAAGTACGTGCTGGATCAGTATGAATGCAGATTCGGGCGTCGTAACCATGTAAACAATACCACATGATCGTGAGGTAGCCAATCACAGCGAGCGTCTCATTTTAATCCCCGGATCACTTAACACACTGTTTGAGAATACCGTTCTTGCTAATCCTCAAGTTAACTCTTACTCGCGGATCAACTGATCCTCGAGTTAACTCGAGACTTGTGAATATGGCCGTTAGTGTTGCATGGTAATACATTAAAAAATGAATTTTCAAAACAAGAGCAAAATATAAAACGTTTGTTTAGCTTTAAAACACAAGTTGACATCCAGCATAGTTTTTCTTGAGTAAATTAAAATCATCATCTTAACAAATCTATCAGTAAGTGTGAGACCTAAATTAGTCTGATTAAATAAATATTTGTTATGGGTCACTACCCTTAAAGTGAAAGGTGACTGTTTCAGGGGGCATTTTGCAAAATAAAAGATGCTCATAGTGTTTAAACTTTCATCCTTTCAAATAGAAAGCTCAGTTGAATTTTTTATTTAATAAATTATTAATCACATTAATTGTGTTATTTTGTATTTATGTCTCAATTAAAAAAAGTAGCTGAAAAATCACTATAGCTAAGCCATTGGTCAATCAATTAAAGGGGTAACAAGTAGTTTAGTCCACTTTATGGGGATTTTCTTTGGATGTCTTGACATTTACGTAGATGTAGGCTTACTGCTTTATTGTTTGTAACATAAAATTATGCATGAACATTGTCAAAACTTTCTAATAGATGTCAACTTATTTTTTACTTTAATGTTTGGCAGAATCCTTTACTCAACACTCAACAGATAACTTAGTCCATAGACACCTCAGATTATTTGCAAGTGTCCAGTGCCAAACATTTTTTTTAAAAGCTCATCAGTATGGGGTGTAGCCATAAGTGCTGAAATCACCATGAGTGCAGAAAGTTCAAAGCATTTGACAAATTCTGTGATTTTTCTAGGGTGTATTTACTTAAAAATTAAAAATGCATTTGAACCCCAAACTAAACAAATTACGCACAAAAAAGGGGAAATGACATAATTTTCCTTTCCTTCACAAGATACTCATTGAGAAAAGTAAACTTATTCTAAGTTCTAGGCTGCTATTATACGTTTGGATGAAGTTTGTAATTGGGTACAACTGGATTTTTACAATATTTGTAAAACAAAGAGCCAAATTGAGAAATTTTCTCTCAAAAGTATTCTTTTTCCTGGACAGAAGACTCAGAAAATGTGCATAACTTTAGATGCTGCTGAGCGTGATCTAAAATTTTCCAGATCTGTTGAGAAATTGAGTTTTAACTGAATTTTAAGCCCTTACCCAAGCCTTAATAATTGAAAATAAAAAAAGCACTTCTAAAAAATCTATCAGTCTTATAGGACACTGGCACATGAAACATAGAACTCTAATGTATGTGTGGCTTTTTCTGGACTACAACTCTTCCGTCACGACGCTGAAGTCATTCTAGTTGAGTCTTCATTTAGTTCAGCAAAAATGATCATCCCACAAGCCATGTTGAAATGCACCAAAGTTGATCCTGATTTTATGAAAAAATCAAGGAGGGAGATTGAGTTCCGTGTCAACAAAGTCAAAGAACAAAGCAATTCCAAGATGTTGTAAACAGGTCTTTCAAAAACATGGTTGCTTTGCTTGTTTGGGGTTTTATATGGTACAAGAACTATTATTTGGCCAAGCTGTGCCATCAGAAACCAAGACCACCATGCTCTTTAGGGATAAACTATCAGTGAGGAATATTAGCTCACTGATTCATCATACATGAAAAGCTGCTAGATAAAAGACTAGTCTACAGAGCACGATACACATGTTTGGTAGACCTAACTTCTCAGACATGGCTACATGTAACTTTTGAGACCTTCAAAATGTGGCTGGCAATGGTTCATAATGCTACAGGAAGCTGTATAACAAACAATATGCATAGTTGGACGATTGATAAGAAAGCAGTTTAAGCTTGTCTCACTATCAGTGTATTCTTTAGCATTTGTTCTTCTAGACGACTAGAGCCTTTGTGACGTGAATGTATAGCTTAACTGACCCAGTTGACAAGTATATGTGATGGTGGTTCAGTGGTAAAACTTGGTAAAAACAGGTTGTCTCCCAATGTGTCAACTTTCAGTCATTCAGTTGAATAAACAAACCTCAGCATGCGCACTTCACATATGCAGCAAACAACCCTGGCGTCATTCACAACCAAGCTTGAACCATTCGCAAGGCAGGTGCAGTAGATTTTGTGTACCAAATGCTTGGTTATTGATAAAATGTTCCTGGGTGCTTCGATTTTTTGGCAGTGTAAATAGAAAGAGTAAAATAGTTTTATTTGTCTTGCCAAAAGTTATACTTTTTTATTATCAGACCTTGTATAAAAGATGCGATATCCTTGTTGGCAAATGTTCGGATGGATATTGACTGTGCCTACCTGAATGATCGCCTCATGGGCCTATATCCACCATAGGATGCTGACCGTGCCGATGATCTCCGAAACCGCCCCCTGGGCGGTCTGTTAGTTGAACTGATTCCAGGACGGTTGGTGCGTTTGGGTAAAACCTGAAATTAAAAAGCAAGTTGAATTTTTAATTCTTGCATTTCTATGCAAATAATTGGGAGAATAATAATGATTGTGCAAGTATTTTTTTCATTTACATGCAGAACTAAATAAAATTTGAAAGCACTGCTGTTTGCTTAACGTACAAATTTGCATAATTTTTTTTCCAGCTGACATTGAAATGAGATTTGGCGAATTTATAATAAATTAAACGAAAAGTCGAAACGAGCATTGAGAAGGTAACCAATAATGCCTCCAGCAAAATTAAAATTATCACAATCAAGAGCCGTTTATCTAAAATTCCGTAGCAGTTGGTAGTCCAGGAACGTAAGGTCCAGTCTTATTTTTTATTCAAACGAAATGAAAAACTAATTAACCACATATATCTAATAGAGCATATTAACACAAGGTTTATTAAAGACATTAGAACTCTTTATACTTACTGTGTAGAAATTTAAAACAGTGTAACCTGTGGTTTTTACATTGAAAAACACTTACCACACATTTGGTAAGTTGAACTACCAGGGTGTCAAGATTTAAATCACTCGATTTAAATCAATGATTAAAATTATGATTTTAATCAAAGGATTTTTTTAATGACTGATTTAAATCAAACCTAATCACACATTTTCATAACTAAGTAAATGCACAACAGATTAATCACAGAAGTGGTCAAATGATTTAATTTTTCTGCACTCATGGTGATTTCAGCACTAATGTCTACACCCAGCTCAGAGGGAACTGGTTTGATTACTGCATATTATAAAAGATTGCAACAGACAGTTGCAACTTATTAGAATATACTATATACTGGAAACAGTAATGTAAACACACATGACATCATAAATCTAAATGCCAGGAAGAGTAATCTATACACATTCCTGATTAACAGCACTCATAATATAAACACTTGAAGGAAGTATGCAACAGTTTGATTCAAAATTATAAACTAAAGAGGTGACTGATTTCATTAACTTAACCCACAAGTAGGAAGTAAAGTTTTTGGAGGCATTTGTCAGTTAGCTTATTTTTGTGGTGTGCAATAGATTAAAGAGTAGAAATACAAATTTTTACACACACAGCCATTAAAATGTCAGCAGGAAGAAAGAAAGATCAACATTAATTAAAAGTAAGTGAATATTCATTTATTATTCGGCAGTTTTATTATTAGAATTTACTATAGTCTGATTATTTCTCTGTCCACTAATCTACTTCTCACACTATAGTTTAGGTCTGTCACTTACACTTACTGATAAATTTGTTAACATGATGATGTAATTTACTCAAGATAAACTATGTGGAATGTCAACTTGTGTTTTAAAGTTAAACAAATGTTAAGTAAACATTGATTTACCATGTCACAAACTCAATTTTTTTATTTAACAGATTTATATGTAATTATTGTAAAAACAGTGTATAGGGCCTACAGAAACTTAAATAAAAAAATATATGATTTAAATAAAAAAATCTGATTAATTGATTTGAAAAAAAAATCATGATTTTTTTTTACACCCTGCGAACTACCCTGTCCTGTATACTTGTCATGGACCTTTTATTGAGAACTTGAATACTGTCCGTCTACCACTAGTGGTTCGTTTCAATGATTCTCATGACAGACTGATAATTAAGTGGAACATTTTTAAAGTTATCCTATCCCATGGCTTCATCATGGCGAGAGGGTAAAACGGGTAGCACAGGTGAAGTACGTCGGAAGTTCACACTCCTGATAGGGCCACACAAGGCATGGAGGCTGTGTTGCTTTACCCAGTTAACACAGGAAGGTGAACGGTAGACGAAGTCGGACTGCAACAGAGATGGCTCCCAGATCTTATGATCAATAGCAAACACACTCTATTCATGCCATGGACTTGTGTGCAAAAAAACATATGAGCAGCGGTCCATACTTAAACAGCAATTGCTGAGATCATCTCCAGTACCTTTTCATCACTGGTACTTAAGTAAAATAAATACTAGGAGCTACTTGCCTTAATTTGGCCTCATGTACCCACCTGCTTTACCCAAAACTTTTTTGCACACTCGATGATTTAGTGTATTTATTTACACTGGAATAAGAAAGAAGAGTGTATCTAAGAATTACATTTAGATGATTATGAACCTTGACTAACACAAAAAACTAGAATACAAGTAGGGATGGGTAGGACATAGAGGGTTGACAGTACACAATAATTGCATAGGAAAACTTACAGGGTCTAAATTACAGGAGACAAACAATACAAAGGGAAAGCGCAATGTAAGGGAGAAAAACAATACCAAGACAAATAATACAAGGGGAAAGTGCAATATAAGGGTGGAAAACAATACAAAGACTAATACTACAAAGGGAAAGTGTAATATAAGGGTGAAAAATAAGCTAAAAGTATTTAATTGTAATGCTCGCAGTGTGAGAAATAAAATGGATGAGCTCAGGGACATTGCACAAGCAGAGGATATAGATATCATTGGGAAAACTAAAAGTTGGGCAAGCAGTGAAGATGCAAAAATTTTAGAACTGAGTGGATTCACAATGCTTAGGGAGGACAGAGTGAATAGGAAAGGGGGTGGGGTTTTGATTTATGTGAGAGAATTCTTAATAATCTTCCTTTCTTGGTTATAGGTGAGCCACTAGGAGAAAGTGATCATAGAAGTATCAGATTAAGTATAAATTTTCAGTCAGCATACACAATCAATAGTAGGAAATTTTCATAGGATAAGGGAGGAGTTAAAGGAGACATTCAAAGGGGGATTAATAGCACCACATCATTCTGAACAATGGGAGGAATTCAAGAAAAAGTTAGACAGGGTGATAAAAAAAACATGTAACGTTCAGGAAAAAAGGAAAATCTAGAAACTTGCTCCCTATGTAGTTTTCAGGGGAAACACACAAAGCTTTAAAATTAAAACAAAGAACATATAAGGTATATAAAAGCACTGGTAACGACAAGGAGGCATATCTGAAAGCCAGAAAGGAGTTTTAAAATATTAGTCGGAAGCAAAAGGTGTCCTAGGAGGAAAAACTAGCAAGGGAAATAAATATAAACCCCAAAATTTTTTTGCATATGCAAGTGGTAAAAATAAATTTAGCACTACACTGGGCCCGTTGGAGGGGAATTAATTCAAGACGAGGTGGGAATGACAAACGTGTTAAATGACTTTTTTTATGGGGGTTTTCAATGGTAACTATAAATTAAAAAAGGATCCCAAGGATGGAGCCTTTGCAGGGGGTACAATTAAAAAATGCAAATTTAACAGGGAAGAAATAGTACATCAGTTGAAAAGAATTAAGCCATCTAAAGCACCAGGGCCAGATGATATTTATCCAAGAGTACTAGTGGAATGCGCCGAAGAATTGGGGGACGTAATTCACATGATATTTAATTCAACATATAGCACAGGTTGGGTACCAATGGATTGGAAGTTGGCCAACATAACTGCAATTTTCAAAAAGGGAATACAAAGTGACCCAGGTAACTATTGACCAGTAAGTCTAACATCAGTAATTTGCAAAATATTTGAATCTCTGTTAAAAAAGCATATAATGTTATACTTGGAGGAGGGGGGACTGTTATCAGATAATCAGTATGGGTTTAGGATGTGCAGATCCTGCTCTAAAAACCTTTTGAAGTTCTACGAAAAAATTACTGAGGAGCTGGATAATAAGAGCAGTGTAGATATCATGTACATAGATTTTCATTTTCAAAAGGCTTTTGATAAAGTACCTCATGAGGCAGAGTGTAAAAAAAATCATGATTTTTTTTAAATTCAATTAATCGGATTTATTTGATTTAAATCGGATTTATTTGATTTCAATCAAAAATCGGATTTTTTAAATTTAAATTTCTGTATGGCTTATAAATTTGTAAAATAAAAAGTCGAGTTTCTGACATGACATGTAAACCAATATTTATTTAAGTAAACAATCGGAATTTGTGATATGGTAAATTAATATTTATTTTACTAAAAATCATTGTGTTACATGGTAATACATTTCAAAAATGAATTTTCAAAACAAAAGCAAAAGATAAAACATTTGTTTAACTTTAAAACACAATTTGACATCCTACATAGTTTTTCTTGAGTAAATTAACATCATCATGTTAAAAATGTATCAGTAAGTGTAAGTGAGACCTAAAATAGTCTGATTAAATAAATATTTGTTATGGGTCACTACTCTTAAATTGAAAGGTGACTGTCTCAGGGTGCATTTTGCAAAATAAAAGATGTTCATAGAGTTTAAACTTCCATCGTTTCAAATAGAAAGCTCAGTTGAATTTTTTATTCAATAAATTATTAATCACATTAATTGTATTCTTTTGTATTTATGTCTCAAAAAAAAAGTAGTTGAAAAATCACTATAGCTAAGCCATTGGTCAATCAATTAAAGGGGTAAGAAGTATTTTAGGCCTACTTTGTGGGGATTTTCTTTGGCTGTCTTGACATTTATGTAGATGTAGGCCTACTGCTTTATTGTTTGTAACATAAAATTATGCATGAACATTGTAAAAACTTTCAAATAGATGTCAACTTATTTTTCACTTTACTGTTTGACAGAATCCCTGACTCAACACTCAACAGATTACTTAGTCCATAGACATATTTACTTAGTTATAAAAATGTAAGATTGGTTGTGATTTAAATCAATGATTTAAAAAAAAATCATTTGATTAAAATCATGATTTTAATCGTTGATTTAAATCAAATTATTTAAATCTTGACACCCTGTCATGAGGCATTACTGTTTAAATTGGAAAGGCTGGGGATTCAGGGGAAAACATTGATATGGATATAAAGAATTGGTTATTGGGTAGAAAGCAGAGTGCAGGTTAAAAGGAAATTATTCACAATGGACAGAAGTTATAAGTGGGGTGCCTCAGGGATCAGTTTTGGGACCAATTTTATTTATAATTTTCATAGATGACATAGGTCAGGGCATTAAGAATAGAATCAGTATATTTGCAGATGACTTCATATGGGTTACAGGAACAGTGGAGCCGAGTATTGTCTGCAGGGAGTAAAGGTAAAGGAGGGAGAAACAGTCAAGGATCTTGGGGTGATAATTCACAGGGATTTTAAAATGGGTCACCAATGTTCAGCTGCGGGTAAAAAGGCTAATAGGTTATTGGGGTATATTAAAAAAACTGTAACTTCAAGGGATAAGAATATAAAATCTTGCCATTATATAAGGGCTTAGTAAGACCACCTCTAGAATATGCTGTACAATTCTGGTCTCCAAATATGAGAAAGGATATAGAATTAATTGAAAGGGTTCAGCACAGAGCTACAAAAATAATAAAGGGCATAGCAAATCTAGACTATAATGAACGTTTAAGTAAGCTAAACATGTATACACTGGAAAAAAAGGAGGAGGAGGGATTTGATTCAGCTTTTCAAGGTGGTAAAACAAGGGGACACAGGGGGGTTTAAATTTCAATTAGGGATAACAGAACAAGGGGCCATTGGTATAAATTTTATAAGACACATTTTAATCGGGATTTAAGGAAAAACTACTACTTTAATAGGATAATAGACAAGTGGAACACGTTGCCAGAAAATATAGTTAATTCAAAGGGAGTGTACGAATTTAAGATATAATTGGATAGTCAGTGGGAATTCATAAACAAAGGACCAGTCTTGTTGGGCTATAGCCTGTAGCTGGTTGTCAATATTTGTATTTGTAAAAAGAATATACAACATGACAACAATTAGTGAGACATGCAAGTTGCCGAATTTCAATAACATCTTTTAATATTCCACATTCAAAGATTCTCCACAAGAACCCCTACCCCCATATCCAATTACATTTGAACAATTTTAATTTTATGCCCCATAAAATTCCACTTTTTTTCAGGTAAACTTTAGACTGATGCAAGATGTAGAGAATTTATGTCAAATCTTAATTATATTTTAAAATTACCTTCAATTTCTGAAATCAAAATTTAAAACTTATTGTCTTCATATAGAATTAGGTAGCAAAACACATTTTTTAAACTTTAAAAAAAAAAGTAAATTACTAGCTTTTCTATAAAATAAACCTGCGCAAAAGCAGTAATTTTATATTTTACAAACCAGGATGATATTCAGTACTCGAAGAAAATAATTAAATTATAAGTAACCAAGTAATTCATGTGCAACTTACTTTAATCAGTCTTCCACGAAATAAGGATTCGTCTAATGCAATGGATGTAGATACTGAATCTTTATCAGCAAATTCAATGTAAGCAAACCTAAGAAAAAGAATGTATTGAGGCCACCTTATTTTAAAATGATAAACCTAGTATTTGATGTCACTTTGTTTTAAAAAATGACAATTTTCATATATTCTAGAAGAATTTTTATTAGATTTCTATTATACAATTCAGAAAATAAAATTGCATGAATTGCAAATAAATAATCGTATAAATGTGATGGCACTGTTTACAATTTGTAAATGAAGGAACTAGTAGACATCAAACTTTGTGCTTGGTTATTGCCTTTACCTATCCAGAGCAGTGTTATGACTTACATTTGATACCTTAATTAAATCCCTTTTTTATATTAAAAAGCATCTAGCTCCATTTCACATCCAGTGAAACTTCGATTAAACATCGCTCTTTTAACTGCCAGTTTGTTATTAAAAGTTAATTAATTAAATATTATTAGTGTCAAATCTTAAATATGGGTATAATCTTAGGTATTAAACTGGCCTGAAGCTAATGATAGCAAATCTAAGGAAACTGAGAATGTTAGTGTCACCGAAATTGCGCAGCTGTGCAATAATGTACCGAATGCTGAAGACACAACGCCAGCAGAAATAACAGAGGTTGGGATATGACAAACTGGATGGAGGATTTGACATTTTGAACAACAATGAAATTGTTTCCAGTGTGATTGACAAAGAAATTCATGAAGACAAGTGTTATATTTTGAATGAAAAAAACTACAATAAGCCATACAGATGCAGAAATAATGTTATCAAAATGCAGTGGGTTTGAGGGGCAAGAAGAGGCAAACACAATGCAGATATTTCTTCTACATAAAGTACGGAACATTGCAGCTCAGAAAGCATGAGCCTCAAAGAAAATGAGACTTTGGATATGTATGTACGTATATGGGTGTAAGTTCCTGTAACAACATGTACTATATATTGTACTTATGTAATTTGTTTGTTTCTGTAAAATAAAATACATATGTACAAAGCAATTCTAGTTCATAAACATGAATTTTTTAATCATTCGTTCATTTGCAATAGATGGGCTGTTTACGATTTTTTTTGTTGACGGTTTATTCGATCAACCGTCCCGACGGTTAATCAAAAAGTTTCACTGTACCTCTAAATGAAATAAAATCCATCACAAATATAAGACAGCATTTTGAAAACTTATTGGTGCTAATTTGTATTTACAATACGTTGCTTGACAATGAGTGTGCACCTCAGTTGTTACCACAATTTGGTTCTGAACATTCAATTGTATCCCAGTGGTTAGAGCTGACCCTCAGTTCAACAGGCTTTGGGTTTTAATTTCAGTTTAAGCCTGGATTCAGTGGCTCGTAAACCACTCGAGGTATCGGGTCTCTGTCAAACTTGTCCTTGTGAAGCAAAAATATGACTGTAGAGGGAGTAGTTCATCAATTTTCTTTCTACTCGGGAACCTCCAGGCTTATCAGAATTTCTGGAGACTGACGAATGATTGCTTGGTGGTTCGCGGTTGGTTTCTTCCTCTCCCATGGATCGTTGCAAATTCATTGTGAAAATAATTTCATCGAACGGTTCATGAGCAGCTCGTCAATGGTTTGTGTCAGGAAGCTGTCGCCAACTGGAACGGTTGGCGAGTGGAGCAGCGCGACAACCAGGAGAAGGGTTGCCAGGGTGGCTGGAGAAAGATAACGAGAAGAAAGGATATAGGGCTTCTTCTCGGTAAAACGCTAATTTATGCTATCGTCATTTTTAACCAGAGTACTGTACTCTGTACACACCGCCCGTCGCTATTATCGATGAATGTTGGAGTGAGATCTTCGGACTGGTGGCCGGACTGGACTAACCTTCGAAACGGTGTGCTGGAAAGATGACCGAACTTGAAAATGTTGGTTGGGTTCTTTCGATTGCTTCCATGGTCAAAAGAAGTCAAACCAGCAGTCTTTAGTCCCAAGATTATTTATTTGAGAAAAAGGGACACGATACATTACATAGGTAGTACAGTACCAGAAAACATTCTCTGGTTATAAATGACGATAGCATAAATTAGTGTTTTACCGAGAAGAAGCCCTATATTCTTTCTTCTCGTTGTCTTTCTCCAGCCT
The DNA here is from genome assembly GCA_947359465.1 of Metellina segmentata. Lineage (NCBI taxonomy): Eukaryota > Metazoa > Arthropoda > Arachnida > Araneae > Tetragnathidae > Metellina > Metellina segmentata. The sequence continues at coordinate 17,320,625 of OX375873.1, forward strand.
CCCTGTCAATCCTTCTCCTGGTTGTTGCGCTGCTCCACTCGCCAACCGTTCCAGTTGGCGACAGCTGCCTGACAGTTTGGTTCGCAAATGTATATGCACTTTTAGATTGACCAGCGCTTCCATGTACTTTCAGCAATATTATGTAGCTCCATAGCTCAAATCAAACATATGTGGTAAAATTGGCGAATTCAGCAATGATTGACTTTATAGTTTATGTCTGTTTGGTTGCCCTTCATTAATATTCAAAGTATGTCAGTTACTGTTCCATATCCTTTACTAAAACATGCAATGATTTTATTTTACTGTGCAATTTCATGCCTCCATCTGTGGTTTAGGTTGTTTTAGTGCACAAGGGGCCAAGCTGTGCCAAACACAAGCTAAACAAAAGATGTGTGTTTACTTTTAATGCTGTATGAAGAAGCTTTTGCTAGTCATTACCTTTACTTCCCTTATTAATGCAGAATAAATTTAATTAAGATTTTAACTGTCCTCGTTTGTCTTGTACATATTCCCTTTTAATAATAAAAAAACATTCATTTTCCAAGAGGCGAATTTAAACAGTTTCAAATTTCAGTAATTGAAAACAAAGTTTACAGTAAAGAAAGCTATGCACAAATGAATTGATCAAATTAATTTGTCACTATTAATGTTACAAACATCAAATGCCTCATTATATGTATGAAATTATATTTAACAATGGCTTATCAAACATAATGAGTATTAAATGAAAAAAAGGTAAATGGCAATTTTTTAATTTACGTCATACTCAAACAACACAACGGGCTATTGACGGCAGTCCGGGATCCATTCCCTAAAGGGAAAGATTCGAGTACAACACCACGTAATTTTGAACCAGTCAGATGACGAGGAAACACCTGAGTTGGCACCCCACTCTCCAAACTTCCACAAACCCATAGTGAGGACTTTCGGCTACAACAACTTTAAGGTGTACCAGTCGTGTTTACACGATACGCTTACAAACATCCATGCATTTGATGTTTTGACTGACCCGGATTTGAACCAGGAACCTTCAGATCTAGATGAAACATTTTAAGATTCATACAATCATTTCAGTTGATATTCTTTTGAGGTACTACATTGAAAAATATTTTGCAAAGTAAAAAAAAAAAAAAATGTGCGCAGAAAAGTATTGTTAACTATACTTGTGAAAAAATTCCAATTTCAGAAACAAAGTATAGTAATAACTCTTTTGAAAATACGTCTTTCTGCCAGATAGAGAATTGAAATGTATATCCACTTAATAAACTATTAAGAACACATACCCTTTGGGTTGACCACGGAATTTGTCGAACTGAATGGATACTCGATTAATAGAGCCACAACCGTGAAAGTGTTGCTCGAGTTCTTCAGACGTTGCCCCATAATCTACCTACAAAGACATTTTGATTGTCATCATGAACATGCAAATTTAATACACATAATTCAAAACAGATTAATAAAAAAACACAACTTACATTTCCAACATAAATTGATCGGGAGTCCATTTCTATTTTTTCTTCGTAGCTCGGAAGCGGTTGACCTAAAAGTTATAAAAAATCAACATTTCAATGCAAATACAGTAATCTAACACTAACGTGCTTCTTTGGGACAAGAAGTGCAATAGATTACATGTCTTTTTTTTTTTTTTAATTTAAAACTACAATAAGGTAAAATATTTGTTTTTATAGTCGCTAATTTATGATTTTTTTATGTTCCTTAGGTCCAATATATAATATTATAAAATGAAGTGTTTGTTTATGTGGACTGTCCTGACGAATCCATGGTACTCACAATAATGGGATTCGTCACACAAATAGTCCGAATTGTTTGCAATTTTTCTATCGCCCCCGAACTTTTGGAATTTTATTCAGAACATTTAAATATTAGTTTAACAGCATTTAATATTATTATTGATTTTTTAGACTAGCAACACCATTAAGAAATGACAGTTTCTAAACTTATTTTTTCCATTTCCGTTTGAATCTCCAAGGAACAATTTGTCAGCAGTCTAAAAAACAAACTGTAACTTCTTTTTTCTATCTCCTTAAAGATACGAGTAAAAATTTTAACGGATTTGAAATCTGCGGAAAATTTCACATTAGACCAATACCTAAAAATATGATTTTCTTTAAATAATTGTAAATTTTTTTTTCCCCAATACTAATGATGCTGCGCAGAATGACCTTTGGTTTATTCGAGATTCCAGAAATCTCGGATTTCATTTCCTGCGTTCAGTAAAACAAACAAAAAACATTTTGACTGGCATTGTTTAGTTTTTTGTAAAATCAGAATCATTGTGACGTCACGCCGATTGATTCTCTTAGCAATTAGAATTTGACAGTGACGAGGCCATCACTTCACAGTGGATGTTATTCCCCTTTTAAGTGACCACTGGCATTGATCACCATTTACAAGCTGTCAGCGACTGACCTTCTAGAGGATCCCTTCTTTTGTTCGGTAGCCCCCTACCCTGCCGACCGTGAGGTGTGAACTTGGGGAAAGCAGAAAGTTGTCAGGTGATATATCTTCTCATACCAAACGCCCAATAATAAATGCTACTCACTGCCCTATTGCTCAAATTAGTTATGGGGGCTCGGAGAATCAGAAGAAAAGCTGTTCCTGGAGACGATTGAAGAAATCTAAGCCCAGCAGCGTAAAGGTTAATATAGTTAGATGTAGAAAGTCAACAGACTTTATCAAAGCTCAAGTCAGTTGTAAATATTTAAATTTTTGGCAAGAATTATCAGTACCAACCTGGAGTGGTTAGCATCAGGTCCTCGGCTTCATTCTGCATTTGTTTAAGCTTTTCAGCTTCTTCCATTTCTTTTAAACGAGCTTTGATCATTTCCATGTCCTAAAGTGCGACAAAAGAGTAATATGTAATTATATTATGTGTCAAAACGTAAATTATATTTAGCCAAAATAAAACACCTCACAGTACTTGGAATTGATTGGATGCTCTAGAATCATTTGCTACATAAAAGTATCATAAAATCCCATTTCTAAACCCATCTGTAAAATTTTTTGTATTCTTTTACTGGTCCTAATTTTCAAAATGAATCCTCACAACAACTGATCAGGTACTCAACCAAATGAAAAAAAAAATTCTGTCAAGTGAACATAAATATATGCACAAAGATTTACTAACACAGAAGAAAGAAATATATACAGGAATCGCATATGTTCTGCCTGCAGCTTACAGGCTGCTGGAATAGTGGACAAACACATCAAACCAAAGGGGTTTATCTGGGATGCAGAATAGACTGACGAACTTCAGTTGGACAGCAGCCACCACTTACAGCATATATCTCTATATTAAAAAAAAGTTACCGCCACAGGATTGAAAACTTGTTTTTTTCACTTGATTCTTAAGACGGTTTCCTGTGAAAGCACTAATCAGAAATTTAAGAAAAATAACATGGTTTGTTCAAAATTATACAGGGAACAAGATGGAGATTTTTAAAATTTTAAAACACCACATGAAAGCTTAGAATACACTCTTTCTTTTGGTATAACTATTTATAAAATTGGTTCATAAATAAATTCAATGCGAAGAAATGTATGTATTCGCGAGTGTACAAATTGTTCACCGCAGAGATGAAGCGTGAAACATCCTAGGTGAAACTCGCTGTTACGCCACGGCCAGAAAGTACAATCAGGAATATACAATTATCGCCGCAGGAGGATTGAAAACTCGATTCTCAAACTGTTTCCCGAGAAAGTACTCATTGGAAAATTACGAAATTAATATGGTTTGTTCAAAATTGTATAGTGGAGAAGGTTTTTATTCCCGATGCGGCTACTAAAACATATTCACACCTGACCCTCACCAAGATGTTTGCAAAAGGAGAGTTGGTTGAGAGTGGGTAAATTATTTTATAGCATCAAATATTCAAGTACCAAATAATCCACTTCGATTATAACAGATTGTGATTTTCAATTCATTCTCAATGCTGCTCTTTCATAAAGATTTAATGTTGAATTAAATTCAAAATATTTGAAATGTGATAATAATAAGTAAACTATTGCTTTCACTAAAAAAGAATCAAGAATTTGTAATTATCAACTTTGATGTTAACAGATTGCGATTTTCAATACGTTCACAATGCTCCTTCAATATTTAACATTGAGAAAATATCAGCTTACAGTCCAGTCTCTTAATCCAGAATCCGAAAATAAATTGGCCTGTTGAGACCACCCTCTTAGCTTGATTTGTCACAATCGCATTCTTGCCGTTGGGTGGTTCCAATTCGGGTCAGATTACGAGCTGTTAGCTACTGACCTTCTAGAGGGTTTCTCCTTTTGTTTGACTCTGAGGTGTGAACGCTTTGGTGGAAAGGCAGAAGGTCGTGCCGGTGATCTCTCTCACCAAACACAACGTGAAGTAACCTTTTACAATTGAAACGGTACGTTTTTTAATCAAATTTTTCGCAACACATAAAAATAAGGAGTTTTAAGATTCCTTAAAACAAAGGTTAATTTTAAGGAGCGTAATAAGTAATTGTGTAAATTTTTTCAAAATTTATCCTTCTTAATAATTAAAGTTTACAATCTAATTTGTTTCACATATTTTAAACTGAATCATTTTTTATTCTGAAGTTTATTAAAAGAGCTTTGAAATGAGCTTAACTATTCAAATATGGAGGAGCTTTTATTAAAAAAAAAAAAAAAAATTACATTGAAAAATAGGCGAGAATTTATTTTATGATTTCCATTTATAAGGACATTTGGATATACCAGGCTGTATCAAAATCTGAAATGTTCGATTTAAAATTGTGTTGATTATGCATGAAATGACTTACTGAAATAAGGGAAATCTGCATTTCTACCATTAAGTATTTTAGCATAAACTTACTGAATCCTCAGTTTCATCAGTCTGGGTAGTGTCGTTTAATTCATCTTCAGTTTGAGAACTATCCTCCAAAGCAACAAGAACATCATCATTATTTTCTTCAGACATAGCTGTAAGATTTAATCAGATTAAGTTTTAGACTACGGCTGGTATGTTCAGTACATCAGTTTTACTTTTGAAGTTATAAGAATCGCACATGTTATATCTAAAGCCAGCGTTAGAAAAGTGATTGGTCATAGTGACCAGTGTAAACGAAAATATACTGGTCCACTCCCAAAATAATAAATTAATTTAATTAATAGCAAGTTAATTCCGGGCACAACTCGGCAATTAACACGCCATTGGCGAGCGAAATTTTTCCACTTGCCATTGGCAAACTAAATTTTTACATTACCAAATAAAAATTCTTCCAAATTGTAGATATATGTTTTAATTGTCTTAAAGTTTTAAGGAATTCTAATTGCCCCATTCTCAGAAATCGGACATCCTTATCAAGTCAAGTTAGTGTGCACATCAATAGCGATTACGAGATCGGAAATGCTACGCAGCCATACTTTCTTTTAGGAACGGCCAATGATTCAACAGGCGACGATTTCCGTGTTTTCAATATGGAGGCAAAAATGACTCCAGTATACGCTGATATGAATTTCCAAATTCTCGATCACATATCCGAAATAAATTTTGACAGCTTGCCAAAAGTAAGGTTTGGAAGTTTGAAACTTATTTTTACAAGAAATCAAAAGCCCTAAGTTTCTAATTGTAGCTACTGGTTCTGCGGACCACCAAGATTTTAATCTCCTGGTCTGATCGTACTTTTAGTGGTCTCGAGCCAGCGGACCACCAATGTTTTCGAAGGCTGCCTATAGAAAAAAGTAAAGAAGCACCAAGCTAGATGCTGATTTTTGTACCTTTTCTAATCTCCCTGAATTCCATCACTACAAATTCTGTATCTATACAACATTTGGGTTCGAGTGGTCTAAATACCTAATATGCTCAGTAATGAACAATGCGAAAAATTTACAAATATTACCATTAAAGTAAGAAAGAACAATCTGAATGTGACTGGTAAGTGGAGTATAAATTAAAGCTCATTTGAGATTAACTTTAATAACATTTAAAACAAAGTAAGATAATATAATCAAATTCAATTGAATCAAACTTTTTTTCAGAACTTCTATGTCATAGTGTGTTGGAATAAAAGCTTGATTTTAAAAATGTAGTATTTCATAATAATATATCATACATTTATAGTAAACTTCTTTGACTTCATAGACTATATATTTTTTTTACAAGCTATGGTTTAATTTGTAAGGTTAAATTACAAGCAATAACACAAAAATGTAACATTTTTGAAACAGTGGTATAATCCTGCAATTTATATAAATTATTATACTTTAAGAAATTGAAATATATCACAAATCTTATACAAAACCCCACTTTTAGCAAAAATTCCAGTAGGTTTTTCTCTTTGGGCCAGCACACAAAAACCTGGGTGGCAACTCAATCTACCCTTTGGTTACACTACAGTGCGTTTTAGTCAAATTAAATAGGAAATGTCTTCTATAATGAATAAAAATTTCGAATAACAAGTAATGAACGAAAATCTATTTGAATTGAAATGGATGTAATGATTAAATTGGAGGAACTGAGTTATACACAAGATGCCTTGTAAAAAATGTCTTGGAAATTAATGAGCGATGCGACCCCTGTGTTTAAAAAAGACAGTAGACCCAAAATTGGAAAAGAAAATATCAATTTAGTACTTCGGGTCTTTGAAGCCCATAAAGGAGATGTGCCTCAGAGGGCCAGTTTATGGAGGTGCCGGAACATCGGTAGCGTTGCAGAACTCAAGGCAACCTAGAATTTAGTGAAAAAGGAAAGTACACCCCATTTGGCATAAAAAGAGAGAGAGCTCAAGTTGTTATGCCAAAAAAAAAAACCAGTGCTTTTGCCAAGCCTCAATTACAATAGTTTTTTCATCGACAAATGTCCAAGTGGCAATGGTAAAAATCGTGCCTTTCCGAACTTCTGGAATATTTGAGTAGCTTCTCATTTGTGCGAATGGGAGCACAGCTGCAATTTCCTCTTCGACCCGTGACTTCAAGGCACCAATGAGCGTCCAGCAAAATCAAGGAATCACTTTAACCAAGATTTGAATTTCCTTCTTCTCGATCCTGTATTCAGCTTGTTCGTTGGCGTTCTTTTTGGTCATGCTGTTTTGTCGGTGTGGGGGGCCCCAGTCGGTTGATTTTTCACCGTACTTCTTTCTCAGTGATGTAGAGACCAATTACTCTTTTTTCTTAAATACTGTTCCGTAACTCGGGATAGGAACTAATTCTGATTAAGCCTTCCCGTTGGCCCATCTGTCTTCGTGCCCATTCTTTTTGGTTGGTACACAAGCTTTTTGCATGTCCCTGTCACTTAACCAGTGGGTCCATCAACAATACCAAACCATAGCTGCTCCTGCTGCCAAATGTCATGACATACTTATTCATGAGACCATAATCCATTCCTCTGTTTCCCTCCTCTTCATCACCACCACCGACAGCCCCTCTCCAGTTTCTTCTCTTCAGTCAACTCTTCTTCGACATCTGTGCCAGTCAACTCCTCTACGACATCTCTGCCAGTGCCTTGCATTTTCGATCTCTCATCATCTGCCAGTGCCTTGCATTTTTGACCTCTCATCGTCCACCAGTGCCTGGCATCTTCCACCTCTCATTGTCTGCCAGTGCTTTGCATTTTCGATCCCTCATCATCTGTCAGTGCCTGACATCTGTGCAAGATCTTTTCAGTGTCTTGTCACACAGTGGTCATTATCTCACCTGGTCTCCAACATGCTCACCTTCTAGTGCCAACCTATTGCCCACCATGTAGACTAGAACTTGAATGACTGTATTCCTATGTTATTTTTTTCTGACATCTACCTTTTGACAAACCCTGTATTGTCGTTAAGGGTGTTACCATTTTATGTACCATTTATTACCATGTGTAATGTGTACCTTTTATGTTGCTCTCACTATGTTTTTTTTTGTTCCACACAAAAAGGAAAAAATTAATCCTTAATTTCTTCACCAGGGTTGGTTGGAGTGTTAAGCCTAAATAAAACGGCACTTTTGCCAAGCCTCAATTCAATTACGATAGTTTTTTCATGACTAAACGCCCAAGTGGCAACAGTAAAAATCCTGCCTTTCCGACCTTCTGGAATATTTGTGTAGCTTCTCGCTTGTGGGAATGGGTGCACAGCTGCAATTTCCTCTTCGACCTGTGACTTCAGGGCACCAATGAGCGTGTAGCAAAATGAAGGAATTTCCTTCGTCTTGATCCGGTCTTCAGCTTGTTCAGTGGTGTTATTTTTGGCCGTGCTGTTTTGTCAGCGTGGGGGGGCCCCCCGCATCGGTTGATTTTTCTTCGTTCTTTTTTCTCAGGTTGTATAAACCAATTCATCTTGTTTCTTAAATACTGTTCCATACCTCAGGATAGGAACTAATTCTGATTAAGCCTTTCCATTGGCCCATCCGTCTTCATGCCTCTTCTTTTTTGTAATTGGAATTAATTTTGTCTTCGAATAAACTAGGTATAACCCCCGCAAAGCTATGCCTAAATTAACGTGATGATTATCGGAGACTTCCGTAGTGTTTAAACATGTAATCTAGAATTAAGATTTTGTGATTAACACAGGCATGCCTATACTATACGAGCTTTTTCTTTTACTCTATTGTCTTTATCGTGTATTAAAGCTATGTTTACTGACATTGTGTCATATCTATGATTATGTTCTTTTAAAGAATACACAATGGTGTATGAAACGTGAAAGGTTGATGACTTTTTAGATAATAAAATAATTAGATGACTTTTTAATCGCTATTTTTAACATTTCAACTGTTTTCCTATTCCTCTAACCAGCGGAGTACGAAACCTGCATGTGCTCCTCCAAATGCTTACTTGATTAACTAAATCATAATGTGTAAAGATATCGATGTTTCTGACCTACCTAATGTGATCAGGGTTAAGTGGTCTTTACTTCAAAACGCAATTTTTACAGTACTACTATTATTTCGATCGTAAGGCCTAGTTGCTAAAAAGGGACACAACAGAGTTAAATCCTATTGTATGGTTTCAAAAAAGTTAGTGTTTTATCAGCAATGCTAATTATCACCATTTGTCAGCAAAATATTGTTATCATGCCCATACCATTTACTGATTTTACCAAAATCTCTTCAGCAACTTCGTACAATGCTACAATCGAATAACGATTCGACATCTAACGAAAAATACTAAACCATTTTGAAAACAGTTGTCTTTTATGTTAATAAATGCAGAGCTTTATCGTGCTGTGGATAAAAAATTTACATTGAAATACATAATACACAGAACCAGTTTGCATAAATGGGTCATTTTGTATCTTTTGTGATCAGAAACTTTATGCAGTTCTTAAGACTAATGACAATCTAGGATCTAGAGATATATGTAATACTACACCATTTTATGTGTCTAGAAGTTATGTTTCTATTATAATAACACTGAAATAATCAATTTAATAAGGTTCGATCGCAACTCGGAGACGAAACACAGACACCGGCTAAATGGTTTACCGGAAAGCAAATCTTCAATTAGTATTTACATACAGTAGAAAAGAGCATGGAAATTACTTACCTGAAATGAATGTAACAGATGAAAATTCCTTCAAATAATCAAGCAGTTGAAGGATAAATCAGAAATTCAAGAAAACTGATGAAAAACAAGATGTAGAAAGCACGAAACAAATTCCAAATGTAATTATTGCAACCGCAAATTGAACAGCGATCTTTGCGAGTGCATTGCTCTTCTAAGTTTTCGAAATGAATTGCAAAGTCGGTTACAGTTAAACACTCATATATTGTGAGGTTTATCTCAATTACTTGGAGGCTGATCTGTGACCAATAGCCCGTTGAATTGTTTCCGTGTGACGTTAATTAAGTACATACATATCTCAATTACACTCGGTATTGAGTTTGTAGCTCTCTTAGAGTTACAAGTCAAGAGATGAAAACAAGCAATACTTCCAAGTAATAATGGCCGACCAACCGGTATAGTGGTTAAGGTGTTAGCCTCTAGATCGGAAGGTTCCTGGTTCAAATCCGGGCCCGGGCATGGATGTTTGTAAACGTATGGTGTAGAGGCGGCTGGTGCACCTTAAATCTGTCGTGGCCGAAAGTCCTCACGTTGGGTTGGCGTGGAAGTTTGGAGAGTGGGGTGCCAGCTCAGGTGTTGCTTCGTCATCTGACCGTGGTTCAAAATTACGAGGTGTTGTCCTCGGATCTTTCCCTTAAGGGACTGATCCCGGACCGTCGTCAATAGCCCGTTGTGTTGCTCTAGTACGACGTTAACTAAAAAATTACCAATTACCAAGTAATAATATAGCCGACCAACCGGTATAGTGGTTAAGGTGTTGGCCTCGATATCGGAAGGTTCCTGGTTCGAATCCGGGCCCGGGCATGGATGTTTGTAAACGTATGGTGTAGAGGCGGCTGGTGCACCTTAAATCTGTCGTGGCCGAAAGTCCTCACGTTGGGTTGGCGTGGAAGTTTGGAGAGTGGGGTGCCAGCTCAGGTGTTGCTTCGTCATCTGACCGTGGTTAAAAATTACGAGGTGTTGTCCTCGGATCTTTCCCTTAAGGGACTGATCCCGGACCGTCGTCAATAGCCTGTTGTGTTGCTCTAGTACGACGTTAACTAAAAAAATTACCACAAATTACCAAGTAATAATATTTATTACAGCATGCAAAGAACGAACATATTGACTACAACAGAACTGCTGCTCAACTGCTTTTTTTATCAGAATAATAAGCAGAACAACAATCTTTCGTTTGCAAGAATTTATTCTTTGTTTTAATTGATATTGTCAGGTTTTCATGTAGAGCCTTTAAGAAAAGAAAGATTATACTCAGCATTCATAAATACTATACGTATACGTTTAACCCAGCATGCACAGATGCTTCTAAGTTACATTGACCGCTACATCACTCCCTTCCCAGTTACTAAGTTACGATGAAGAGAGGAGCAGGAATAAGAACAATTTACAATTATATACAAATTATTAAAGTATCTAAAAAAATCTTATTTTACAATAATCCAAATATCCTTTTTAAAACAGCTTGAAATATAACAATAATGACAATATATGTATATACAATATATGATATGGACAAAAAAAAATAATACTATATAGTTAAAGTTAACAATAATTTGTACATTCAGTCTCTAAAACAAACAGGTCGTTGAATCTTTCTTCCAACATAGGAAAATCTTTGTTCTAGAGGCTTATCTTTGGTAACGTCCAGTGTGTCCGCTTGCACAGGTACTGGTGGTTCTGGATGCTTTTCATCGGCGGCCAAAATGTAATCAGGTTTAAGCCGGTCAATCGAAATGTTAACTTCTTTACCTTTTATGCATACTAGAAAGTATTTCTCAGTTTTCAGAAACACTTTGAAGGGTCCTTCATATGCAGGCTCAAATAGTTTCTTGACTCTGTCTGTTCTTATGAACACATGGGAAAACGTTTTGAGATCCTTATGTATAAATGCTTTGAAGTTATGTATGTGCCTTGTAGTATTAGGTTTGAAAGACTGCGTCTGCACTTGTAATTAGTGCAGAAACGTCTCTGGCGTCGTAGAAATAGTCGGATCATCAAAAAATTCTCCAGGGAGTTTTATGGTTTTCCATAAACCATTTGTGAGATTGAATGTTCAAAATCCTCTTTTATTGCTGCTCTGAGGACCAAAAGTATAGTTGGAATAGATTCTGTCCATCGAAGAGTATTGTGTGACCGTATAGCTGCTTTCAGTGTCCTATGAAGTCTTTAGATTTTGCCATTACACTGTGGATGATATGCAGTTGTGTGTTTAAGTTTCATTCCACAAATAGCTGCCAAAGTTCTAAACAGTTCGGATGTAAATTGCAAACCTCAGTCTGTGATGACTTCGTAAAATACTCCAAATCGGGTTATCCAACCTTCGTAAAATGATCCTGCCCCGGTTTCGGAGGTTATATCACGTAAAGGGACAACCTCCATCCAACTAGTAAAGCGATCTATGTAAGTTAAACAGTGAACCAAGTCATTAGATGGTGAGTAAGGTCCAATTGTATCAATATGAACTGTACTGAATCATTCATCCGGTTCTTTGTAGGTTCCTAATGGTGAGTTAGTGTGCCTCGTAATTTTGTTTTTCTGGCAACTGATGAATGTTTGCGACCATTTTCTTACGTCTTTCCGAATGTTTTTCCAAATAAATCTTGATGTAATTTGTTTCACTGTTGCTTTGATACCTGGATGGGCTAAACCATGGATTTTATCAAACATTATCCTTCTAAATATTAGAGGTAAAAAGGGTCTAATGTTTGAAGTTGAGGTATCACACCATAGAAGTTTTCCTGACGGAAGTGGATATTGCTTAAACGTGAATAAAGTATTATTGCGTAATTTGTTACGCTCTTCACAGTCAATTTGTTTATCTGCTATTGCATCATAATCTAACCCGATTACGGATTCTATTCTAGACATCGAGTCTGCAACAACGTTTTCATGTCCACTGATGTGGCGTATTTCTGTTGAATACTGCGATACATATTGAACATGTGTCTTTGTTGTCTAGGCGAAGCCTTTTCGTTTTTATAATTAAAAGCAAATATAATTGGCATATGATCGGTGTATATAGTACAATTCTGTCCTTCTAACATATGCTTAAACTGCTTAATTGAGAGGTAGATTCCTAAAGTTCCCTATCGTAAGTGCTGTACCGTGTTTGTATTTCGTTGAGTTTTTTTGAAAAAAAATGCGATCAGTTTCTAATTCCCTTCTTCAAACTGCTGCAAAACAGATATCTGAGGCATCTGTAAATAAAGCTAAAGGCAAATCAGGATTAGGAAATGTTAATAATGCGGCTAAATCTTGTTTGCATTTTTCAAACATTCTTTTAGTTTCTTCGGTCCACGGAATTTTTCTCGCGTCTTTTTTTTTCTTGCTCCACGTAAATAATCGTTTAGTAGTGCTTGAGTATTAGCAGCATCTTTAAAAAAAAAAAAAACGACGATAAAAGTTATTCATGCCGAGAAAAGTGCGCAATTCATGAATTGTTTCAGGCAATTTATAATCTAATATTGATTGAACTTTAGCGGGAAGTGGGCGTGAACCTTCTGGTGTAATTAAATACTCTAAAAATTCCAATTTCTTAACTCCTAACTCTGATTTAGAAATATTTATTCTTAAACCATATTTTTCCAAGCGATTAAAAACTAATTTCAAATTATCTTTATGTTCATCTATAGTTGAAGAGGCTATCAAAATATCATCTAAATACGGAAATACGAAACTCAATCCACAGAAAACTTCATTAATAAAGCGTTGATATGTGGAAGGCGTGTTTCGTAAACCAAAACTCATAACATTAAATTCGTAAAGTTCGAAAGGTGTAATAATCGCAGTTTTTTGCTTATCTTCTGTAGCAATCGGTATTTGAAAATACGCTTTAAATAAATCAATTTTTGAGAAAATCTTCTTACCGTTTAAAATATGCTGGAAGTCTTCAATTATCGGTATCGGATAACGATCAGGAATAGTTTGTGCGTTTAATCTTCTATAATCACCACACGGCCGTAAAGTACCATCTTTTTTATACACTAAATACAGTGGACTAGCCCATGGCGATTTTGAAGGTCGAATTATGTTATTGTCTAGCATATATTTAAATTCCTGTTTTTGGTATCTAACTGTCGAGCTCTCGAATATACTGGCTGACCTTCAGAGGAAATATAATGTTTGACATTGTGCGGAGTATTATTTATCAACAGATTAGGTTTCATCAAATTTGGGTACAAGGAAATTATATCAGAAAAATTAGAAGACTGATTGATAAAACTTAAATTATTTTCTGCCTCTATAGATGAAATTTCACCAGTTACAAAAAGGTTAGTTAGTCCATCAATAAGGCATATTTTGTTAATATCTATCAACAATTTGAACTTATTTAAGAAGTCAGCAGCTCCAAGTATTCCTTTATCCACTTTTGCTGTAATGAAAGGCCACTGGAAATCACGGCGAAGTCTCAAATTGAGTGTCAAAATTTTATGTCCGAAAGTTTGAATTTCGGAACCATTAGCTGCATAAAGTTTAAAAGAATTACATACTTTATGTTTTTCTGAAGCTGGAATGATTGATACATCCGCTCCACTATCAACTAGAAAGCGCAAGCCGGTGTTCTTGTCCCATACAAATAAACGGTAATTGCGGCAATCTTGAATATCAACAGCAGCAGAGCTCGCCGTTCCTTCTACTGCTGATTTATGTTTTCCGCCGACTTCCAACTGCAAGGACCTTTGCATTTGTTTGGATAACAATTAGCTCCGAACTTGAAATGGTAATAGCAGTATTTGTCTTCTGGGTAGAATCGCTTTCTCGATCGACTTCTATTTTGTTAGATATTCAAATAAAAGTACCACAAAAATACGTTAATTCAAATTACTGAGATTTATTAAATATGCAAATAAGAAATATATGAATGAAATGAATTTAGAACAGATTAATAAATGACGATCACAAAAAGGCACGATACATTACTTCAAGTCATTTTTCAAAAGTCAACGACCACGCACTGTTGCCACATAGCGAGAGAGAAACTTACATACAAGTATCAGTCAATCTATGTGGCTCGGACATAGAGCAGCATTTCCAACACCCACCCTTGCTGATATGTGTCCACTCGCAAAGAAAAGGATAATCTAAATACCCAATTTACTCTTACATCTACACAAAGTTTGTTTTGTTACAGACTTCGTAAGTATATCAGCAACATTGTCTTGAGATGGGACGTATACAAAATTCACTACTCCCTTGTTGACAAGATCACGCAAGAAGAAATACTTCAAATCGATGTGTTTGCTTCTTTCCGAGGTTTATTGATTCTTGGCAATACACATTGCTCCTTGATTGTCTACCAAAATGGGTTGGGGTTCACCAATGAACATCTTCATCTGTAATTCATTCAGCAAGTTTATGATCCATAGAACCTCCTTTGCAGCATGGCACATTGCGACATACTCTGCTTCCGTAGACGAGAGTGCAGTGCAAGTTTGTTTTCTACTGCACCACGAAACAGCTGCTCCTGCCAGGACTATGACGTATCCACAAAAGGATTTCCGATCAATTCGATCACCACCCCAATCCGCATCAGAGTATATCTTCAATATTTCTCCCGTCTTTTTGTACGTTAGTTGCTGATCTTTAGTTGCTTTCAGGTACCTGAATATATGTTTAATACCTCTCCAATGATCGTCAGTATGATGCTCATTGAATTGGCTCATAAAAGTCGAGGGATATGACAGGTCTGGCCGCGTTCCACAGGCTAGGTATAGTAGACTTCCAACCGCTTGTCTGTAGGGTACAGTTGCCTTTTGGATGTCAGGATCTGGTAAGCGATATTTCAAACTAGGGTCTAATGGAGTCGACGCACCCTTGGCACTTTCCATCTTGAAGATGTTGAGGATTTCTTCAGCATAAGAGGATTGATCCAAAGTCAATGATCCATCCTCTTTCCTGTCTATTCTCATGGACAATATATGCCTTGCTTCACCCAGATCTTTAGCTTCAAAGCGCTTTTTTATCTTGACTTTAAAAGCTTCAATTTTTGCTTTCTTCTTTCCAAGGATAAGTAAGTCATCTACGTATACACCTATGATGACTTCTCTTTCATCGTCATAGTATATACATGGTTCTGCAATTGAACGATTTAGGCCACACTGTCTTAGAAATTCATCTAAGCACTTGTTCCATTCAAGCCCCGATTGTCCCAAACCATATAAGCTTCTTTTTAAATGGCAAACAAGATGTTCGTTCCCTCTTTCAGCTGTCCCTTCAGGTTGAATCATGTAAACATCTTCTTTCAGAGTGCCGTTAAGGTACGCAGCTGTTATGTCCATTTGATGTAATTTGTAATCCATTTCAATGGACAATGCTAGTAGCATACGAATGGACTTGATTTTTATTACTGGCGAAAAGGTTTGATTGAAATCAACACCAGGGATTTGGGAATATCCCTTTGCAACCAATCGTGCCTTGAATTTGGAGACGTTTCCTTTTTCATCGTATTTTCTCCGGAATAGCCATCTTGAACCAATAGCTTGGGTATTTGGTGGTTTTGTGACTAGTTCCCAAGTTTGATTACGTCTCAAGTTATTAAGTTCTTCGGTAATAGCTTCTTTCCATCTCTCTACATAAGGGGATTTCATTGCTTCTCTCAAATTTGCAGGGTCTTTTTCATCTAGTGTAGACAAATTTGGTTCAGCTGTCATGTCTTCTTTCACTTTGTACAAAACATAATCTTCTAAGTACCTTGGTGGTTCTCGAGTCCTGTTGCTTCTTCTAATTAGATCATCAGCATTTGTGGGATATGCATCTGAATTGGTATCTTCATTTGCTTCTTCTTCAATTTCACTTGTTTCATTATTACCATCTTGCATTACCTCAAAACTATCCGAATTTCCTTCATCGGAGGAATTTGTGGTAAGTGTCTCATCTGGGATGTCTCTATCAGGTACATGGAGTGTAAACTCTTTTGTATCAGAGTTTGAAATTGATAATTTTTCTTTGAAAGGGAAAACGGTTTCATCAAATGTCACGTTTCGGCTTACAAAGAATTTATCATTCTTAACGTTCCAAAGCTTGTATCCCTTAACTCCCTCCACATATCCAATCATGATGCATTCTTCTGCTCGGGGAGCTAGTTTTCCACTAATTTGACTACTGTCAAGTTTAGAGAAAACTCTACAGCCAAATACTCGAAGATTTTCAATGTTTGTTTTTCTGCCAGTCCAGATATCATTTGGTATATTTCCATCCAATGCTGTTGTTGGACATCTGTTTCGAATATAACAAGCAGTATTAACAGCATCAGCCCAAAGATGACTCGGTATGCCTGACTGTATAAGCAAGCAACGTGTCATGTCGAACAGAGTTTGGTTTGCTCTCTCGGCAACACCATTCTGTTGTGGTGTTCTCGGTACAGTCAGTTGACGAGAAATCCCATGTTCTCTCAGGTAATCATCAAATGCATGGCTAATGTATTCTCCACCATTGTCACTACGTAAAATTTTGATTTTAGCACCATGAATATTTTCTACTTGTTTCCTGTACTCATCAAACTTCTCCAATACTTGGCTCTTAGATTTCATCGGCCTCACCAACATATATCTTGAGAAATTATCAATAAAGGTCACCAGGTAATTTGACCCTCCCTTCGAAACAGGTGAAATTGGTCCAGTGACATCTGAGTGGATGATTTCTAGTGGTTTTGAGGCTCGTTCTGCTTTTTTAGTAGGGAATTTATCTTTCTTCATTTTTCCTAGAGTACATACTGTACACAGTTCATTTGTATCTTCATTACTTTTTTCTACAGTCAAGTTCTTCAAGGTGTTAAAGTTCGTATTGAGTTTTCTTACTCCTTCCATGTGAAGGTGGCCCAATCTACTGTACCACAATTTTTCTTTGACCGATCTCGTCAAGTAGGTGGTTTCAGGTATTTCATCCACTCGATAGAGTCTTCCATGTCGGTATGCAGTCAAGATAAGTTCTTCAGTTTCATGTTTCAAAACCTCTGCCTTTCCTTCTTTGAAACGTACTTCACATCCCTTCTGTTCTATCCGGCCAACTGATAGTAGGTTTGCTCCGAGGTCAGGAATATACAAGACATTTTGTAATGTGATCTTCCTTGAGCCACAATCTTCACTGAGATTCAGTGAAATGTCTCCAATCCCAGTCACTTTAACTTTTTCAGAATTGGCAACTTCAACCATCGATGATGTAGATTTCAGGTTTGAAAATTTGTGCCGATGTGATGACATATGCTCAGTGGCTCCACTGTCTAAAATCCATGAGTTTGAGTCGTCAATTCCACGATGGTTTATTGTTAAAGCATGATGGGTTTCTTCATCTATGACAGTTTTTGCCGAATTTTGGTTTCTTCTAGATTCATCACAAAATCTTGATATGTGGCCCCATTCTCCACAGGAAAAACAACGAGTGTTCCTTTTAGTTTTGGTGTCATATCCTTCAAAGTTATTTGTGTTTTTCTTTGGTACATGTCGTTTAGAGAATTTACTCGTCCATTTGAAGTTCTTTGTAGTTAAGGCTCTTTCATCGGGGATCTGAGTTGAATTTTCTTCTGCTTTACGAGATATTCTTCTTTCTTCTACAGAAATTCTTGCCTTTACTGTCGTCGTCGTCAGATTTTCTTCATCTTTTTCAAGGCTTAGGATTAAGGGTTCATATGCTTTTGGCAAGCCTATGAGCATCACTAGTGCAACTTCTCTATCTGTGAATGCATATCCTCCATTAGCAAGCTTTCTGTGAATGTCGATTAGTCTTCTTAAGTAATCTTTAACTGGTTCCCCAGGCTTCATGGTAACGTTGAAAAAGTCACGCATCAACTGCAAAATGTGCAAAAGTCCGAATTGGGTGTGCAGCTTCTTCAAAATGTCCCAAGCTTCGGCAGCACGGAGACACTCCCCTATATCGTCCAAAAATGTGTCTTCAACTATTAGGAGTAATAGTGCTAATGCTTCTTCGTTTTTTCTTCTTTCATCATTCGTCAGTTCCGGACCAAATCCAGGTTGAATGGCCTCCCAACAGCGTTTCTGAACTAACGCTGCCCTGGCGCGAATGCACCATGCGTGATAGTTCTCGCCATTTAGTTTGCAAAATCTGTGTTCTTCGTGAGCCGCCATCATTTACATAAACAAAAGCTTTCTTCCAAAAACATGCCTTTTACCTCTTCGGAAAGTCTTGTGTCTCTTCTATTTCAACGTTCCGACTTCTTCTGAACGTATTATTTCTTCAAGACGAAATCAATGAATGGCACTTCGCTTTTAAGTAAATGTTCATCAACGAATATCAATATTTGCTACTTCAAAAAAACAGTTAGTTTTTCAATAGATCTCTTCCTTAACGATGCTTCATAAAAAAAAAAATGGTACTTTCGTTTCTTCAGTAAGAGTCCAACTCGTGCTACTGCTGATAACGAGTTAGATATTCAAATAAAAGTACCACAAAAATACGTTAATTCAAATTACTGAGATTTATTAAATATGCAAATAAGAAATATATGAATGAAATGAATTTAGAACAGATTAATAAATGACGATCACAAAAAGGCACGATACATTACTTCAAGTCATTTTTCAAAAGTCAACGACCACGCACTGTTGCCACATAGCGAGAGAGAAACTTACATACAAGTATCAGTCAATCTATGTGGCTCGGACATAGAGCAGCATTTCCAACATATTTCGCCTCAGATTTGGAACACGAATGTCAGTTCTAGATTGTCTGTCAATGTTCAGAACAGAGATTTGTTGTTCTAAAAAGGAAATTTTTTCGAGGATTTTGGTTGTTTCCGAGTTATTGTGAGGTGCAGAAAAAAGTTCGGATTCATTTCCAAAATTTTATCAGCCATAACTGAAAGATTATCAAGGCTTTCTACGCTCACCAACAAAATGTTCTCAATGGATTCTGGTAATTTTTCGAGCCATAACGTGCGTAAAACCTTCTCGGAGATGTTCATTCCGCCAAGCGATTTCATTTTACGTAGCAATCGACTAGGCTTTACATCACCTAGTGAAATTCCAGAAAGTAGACGCTTGATACTTTTTTCTTCGCTTTCTTGAAAAGTATTTAAAAGTCTTTCCTTTGCTGCAGAATACTTGTCACTTCGACCACTTCGGATTATGTCCCAGATGTTTTCAACCACATTAGGTTCCATCTGTGCAACCAGGTAATTGAATTTCGTTTCCTCTGTCACAATATCCGCGATAGAAAACTGGGCTTCCACCTGATAAAACCAAATTTCAGGTTTTTCTTCCCAAAATGGAGGAATTTTGATGCTTACACGATTTGTTTCCAGGTTCAAATCAGTTTTGTCAACTTTTGTATCCATGCTTCCTTTTTGGGCGGGATCAGTATCAACCATTTTTGCTCGTTCTGCTGCTTCAGAAAACATTGTTATTCCGGGTCACAAATTTGTAGCTCTCTTAGAGTTACAAGACAAGAGATGAAAACAAGCAATACTTCCAAGTAATAATAATTATTACAGCATGCAAAGAACGAACATTGACTACAACAGAACTGTTGCTCAACTGCTCTTTTTATCAGAATAATAAGCAGAACAACAATCTTTCGTTTGCAAGAATTTATTCTCTTTTTTAATTGGTATTGCCAGGTTTTGATGTAGAGCCTTTAAGAAAAGAAAGATTATACTCAGCATTCATAAATGCTACATACCTTTAACCCAGTATGCACAGATGCTTCTAAGTTACTTTGACCGCTTCAAGTTATTTTAATTAATGACTCACTAGAGCAGCACACAAAGCTATTGGCGACTGTCCGGGATCAGAAGTGAATGTACAACAAGAAGGAAACATGTACACTAGTGACACCTAGTATTCGATTTTATACACAGATTTTGCTCCTCCTGTAAAATCGGTATTTTGCATTTACGAGGTTTTCACATCTTAGACCCGGTGCAGACATACGGTTTTTCAACGTACGGCACCGAAGCCCAACATATAACCGTAAAATGACGCAAGTACTCATTTCGCGCCATTTGCGGCACATATTCTATCAAAGAAAACGTGTTCATTGTAAAAAAGTATATTTTGAAACAAAATAGACGTTACTGGATACAACCATTTATTAATTACTAGCAACTGAGTGGCTAGAGAACATAAATACTTTTTGAATTTGTACTGTACATTTAATTGTGTGGTTTTATAGAAAAAAAATATATAATTTTGTAAAAACACGAAAATAACTCATTATTTTTTTTCCCAAGCCACTATCGATAGATTAGAGTTGTTTAAAACAATATTAATACAACGTTGTTTAAAATCCTGTATTTACAGCAGATATACTTTACTAAACAATAAGAAAGGAATCAAAAAAAGGTTCTAAAATATACAAATATTTTATTTTCATTACTCCGCATAAATAAATAAATGTACCTTTATAAATATCACAATGTTGCGATTGTCAGTTCCATTTAAAAAATGGTCAGTAAAAAAAATCATCGGACATTTTTATAATACAAAGAAATTTGCTGGTAATCCAATTTGATATGAAACTAATTGAGATGAAATGTGGTTTCTAAAATATATACAGCGAGTGTAATATTTACAAAATACTTTTCGCACTTACTGATACAGTACATAAGTAACCCTGAAGTGAAACTTCTTCAAAGGCAAATCACAGTTCTTCTAAATTAGTTTGTCTTAGCTTAGGATTGTTTCACATACCCATTCTTCACATTTCAAAATTATTCTCATTATTAATTCACATTCAAAATTATTTTCATTATTAATTCACATTCAAAATTATATTCACATTTCAATTCTTCATAATTAATTTTTGGATTTTAGTAATAGTGAGGAAAAACTCAATTAACGTGGATTTTAAATTAATTTAAGTGAATATACTATTTTGAAAAATAGTTAATCCAATCCAAAATGCTCTATTGCAAGATATTTCATTATTAATTAACCTCCAAGAGGTTTTCCCGAGGAGGTATCTCCTCCTTATCGAAACTGATCAAGTCGTGATGGACGATATAAATAGTCATTATAAGAAAATTGACCAGATCTCGTAATCATTAACAAATCGGCAATATCTTGGTGACAAGCTATCTCTATATCTTGAAAGGATCTGGGATGATATCTCTTCGACACCAAATGGAAGATTAACAATAAAATTTAATAAAATGGAATCTTGCATCACACTGAAATCACGCTTAAGGACGTCACTGGTGTTGTGAAGCGGTGAAACCTCCGATCAAGCAAATTGTACACGGAATCTGCTGTACACTGAATTTTCATACAGAAAGCACCCGAAGATTGAGTGAAATGTTTGATTTACAATTATGAATATGTTAGTAGATTCTAATCCGCTCCAGAAGTAAAAGAAACTTCGTATACTTCTTGAATAGGTATAAAAAGGCTCATACGCTTCATCCAATCTCTTAATATATAGCCAGTTTCATTACAGCTGGTATGCACTGTGCTGACTGGATGGTAGTCCAAACAAATAATGTTCATAATTTGCCTATGAAAATGAGACATACACACATTTTTTTTAATACAAAACTAAAGTAGAGTGAAAGGATTATTTTACAAAGCATTTGAAATACAGTGTTGGATATGTTTGTAAACTTCCTCAATCCTCCGCTGTAAGAAATTTCTGTCTCATCTGTAAAATAAGAGGTTTGATCAGTTTTGTCAAATGTGGCTTATTTTATAGGTGCCACACGTTCACCTATTTCTTATTCTCTGGACGCTGTCACGTTCTGACAAGTAACCTGAGCCCAGCAACTGCTGATGAAGATGATATATGTACACCTATGAGAATTCCAACATGAAACACACGCAGACTGAAGTGCTTGTCTTGCGAAGCATTCGATATACAATGCTGGATATGATTGTAGACTTCTCGAGTTCTCTCTTGAAGCCTTTTTTTTAAACCTCTTCCACTTTTTGGATGGGTGTAAAGACAGGTTCAAACAACTTCACAAAATCCATCAGTATTTGATCAGCTGTATTGGAGCTGCGCAACCAACCTATTCGCTGTACGATGGATTGCCTGAACAAGCAGGATATGTTGAGCATCTGCAGATGGAGATGATATTTGTACACTGGGGAGAATTTCTACATAAAACATTGGCAGACTGAAGTGCTTGCCTTATGAAACGTTCGATATACAATGCTGGATATGTTCGTGGACTTCTCCGATCCTCTCCTGGAGTCTTTTTGAAACCTCTTCCACTTTTTGAACCGGTGTAAAGAGAGGTTCAAACAGCTTCACGAAATCCATCAGTATTCGACCAGCCGTATTGGAGCTGTGCAGCCAACGTATTCGCTGTACGGTGGATCGCCTGAACAAGCAAGTTGTGTTGAGCATCTGTTGGTGGAAGGCCCGGAACCTACCGTCTTCGCCGGCAGGACCGTACAATAGAGAATAACTGTCCAAGAGACCGCTCTCATTGTCTATGAGCCAAAGTGCACCATTGGACTTGGATCGAACAAGGTTGTGGATGGTTTCGTGCAGTATGGATGGCTTCTTCTCTTTGTCTGCTGCATCTTGCATGCTGGCAACTCTGAAATAAACGAAACAGTATTAAATCTTTGTTGAGTATGTGACAAAATGCTTATCTAAGAGAGGATTTTCTGTCGAGCTAAACACAGGTGGCGATAGTAATATAATTTCGTTAACCCTCCTAGTTGTTGTCGCGACGAGGTATCTCGTCACTAGCAAAACTGACCAAATTCTGTTGGTACGAGTGAATCTCTTTATTACAACCAAATACGATCACGATCATTAGCGTCGAAAGCACTTGCAGGATAAACCTTTAATGTTACGCAGATAGCAACACGTCCTATCAATTCTCATGAAAATAATTTTTAATACATTTAATAGAACGGCATACGGTGTTGCAACGATATGTTAATATATCAATGTTCTGTATTATGTTTTTTATATATTTTTTTATCGAACCTTGAGCAACAGCTATGATGCTCAACAGCATAGCAACTGCTGTGTTGCTCAACAGCAGTGTGTCTGCGTCGTTACGTGTCACCTGTACGTATTCTGAACATGACGCTAGTTGGTTTGTTTTTCAGAGTACGATTTCAGTACTTCGCCTATAAAATCCTAACGGATGAATTAATAATCGATATGCGACACAGAGTTGAATAGTCAACACCTATGAGATTTAAAACCAAACTTTACAAAAGTGATTATTGTTCCGATTGCTCCATTGTGGACTGTATTTTAACAAACACAATTCGTTGCAACAAGAACAATATTTATTGACAACAAATTTAACAAGGTTGTGGATGGACCACTCTCATTACGGCTAAGGAAGCCTGGTTATCGTTAGGGCTCAGAAAGCCTCGTTTTCATCAGATCTTGGAGAGCACCTCTCTTCTCCATTTCTCAAGCCTGAATAGGACAACACTCCCCGCGCTCACACAGCGCTATTTACACTATATGAGAGATTTAACAGTAGTGATAAGCGACATTTTCAAGTAACCGCGATTTGTGTCAAACGAGGGCATTTAGACAGCAGCAGTAAAACCATTGGTGACAGTCTGGTTTGTTTGTTTGCATTCTCACCGACAATCCATCTCATACATCCTTTTTTGATGTATTTAACCTTGCCGAGGGGTGTATATATCCATTCCATAACTTGCAGTTTTTTCTGCATGACTTTTAACCAGCTTTGATCTTCCAGACCAATAGAGAATCGTTCTTTTATATTCTTTCGATAAGAAGCTGTAGTTAGTTAGTCAGAATGTATGTTGTGTGGGGTGGGGAAAGCAATACTACACTACTCGGAAATAGCAAGACGAGGGTTAAAATTGACCATTACTGAATGAATCAAAATAGAAACATCCCTTTGTTTTCTGCTTCGAAATCCTACTGGAATAATAAATAAAACTATGACTTAAAGTTACACACACACACATACAAAATTAACCTTGTAAGGGTCACGAGATTTTCCAAGTAGTGAAGAATTGCTTTAGAACACATCAAACGTAGCGACAGATTAACCACATATATTAGTTGAAAGCATCTATGCAAATAATTCTATTGATAAGGAATTTCAAGAATAATTCGAAGTAATCTCCGAAAGACTGCACGTTTCAGAACAGATATACGAGTGTGGAACGCTAAGAGGATTAACAAAATGAAAATTATTACATTAGAATTATTTTTTAAACTGATTTTTCTTACACGGGAATCGAATGATTAGAAGGAGGAGGAATCTCTCTATATTAAAAAAAAGTTACCGCCGCCACCGCAGGATTGAAAACTGTGTTGTTTAGCTCGATTCTTAGACGGTTTCCCGAGAAAGTACTGATTGGAAAAAAACGAAATTAACATGGTTTGTTCTTCATCGTATTCCCTGGACAATTCTTAAGATTTTTTTCCGACGCGCTATTATTTTAGTGTTTATTAAGTGTCAAAATTGAAAAAGCTAAATTTCTTCCGCGAGTGAGCAAAACACATACAAATTTTCAGTCTTCAGCCGTGAGTTTTTTTAAAGAGTACCTCTCAACGTAAATTTTTGCAGCTCGTAGAGTTTTTTTTTTGAAATTTCAATTGGGTTCTTGATAATATATTTTTTTTTTTGAAATTCGGGAAAAATCGGGACATTTTTGTTACTTTTTTTTTAAAACTGCCGTATTTATATCTTACTACTATTAATTTTTAATTTTTTAAATATCACAGTATACCTCAGAATGTACTCTTTTCTTACGGTACTATTATTTTTTAAATCGATTAATTATTAAATTGGATGCGATCAAAAGTTGGTCAGACAAAATTCGGAATCTTCGGGAGTCGGCGAGCGTAAGCGAACAGGCGGCGAAGCCCTCGCTGTGACGTCATGGACTGGAAAGTGAAATCAGGATAATACGAATTATTCAGATAGTTTTACTCTGCGAAAAGAATGTTGGTTTGCGAAGCAAACCAAATGGCATCTGTGAAAGGAGTGTTGGTTTATGAAGCAAACCAAATAAAATTGCGCAGCAATCCCCGGGGGTTGGCGAACGTAAGCGAGCAGGGTGCGGAGCCCCCTAGTTATTAAAAAAAGGATGTATTTTGATCAACACACACACACTGTCAAAATCAAAGTATTTAATTTTGCTTTGATGTTCTAGTAGCACAAAGGATACATGTTAGCTGCTTAACACTTTCAGCTGCCGATCTCGCGCCAGCGCGTGATGTGGCGTCAACACTATAGAGCCAGAAACGCGTTCGCGCGTTACGAGCTGCGCAACATTTATTCTCCGCTTCAATCTGCATTTTTATTAGGTGTTGACGTGGAGTAAAGGTTAGAAGCTAGTTGTAAAGTTACGTGGTTTCAAATATATATAGCTTTATTAGTTATTAGAAAAAATCTTGTATTATGAGATGTGTCGAGACGATAGTTCTGTAGGGCCTTCACGCCCCCCAAAAGAAAAATGCAATCTAATAAGCCTCTAACAGATGATGAAATTGCAAATTTGTTGCCTGAGCTTTCACCTATCTATTCTGGTATTAGCGCTTCTGGGAAAAACCCGTTTCTACAGCGGGACAATAACTATCAACGCACCATATCAGCTTTGGGCAGCGAACGTGTTAAGAAGAAGAAGTAGAAAGAGAATTGTAGAGCATTTATAAAACCATAATACATTTTTGAATTATACGTTTATTTAGAAAATGGAAGAAGTTATGAAAAGGTCAGTCTTTTAAGAATAAATATCTGTATTATATAACTAGAACTGAGTGTAGTACGAAGTCCTTCGAAGAAATTATCGAATTCATTTAACCATGTAAATACATTTTAAATTTAAGTATCTTGTAATGTAGTGCCATTTTTACGATAACAAATATAGCTTCTTACATCGTTCATTTACGAGTGAAACGTACAGAGTCATAATTTTGAGATCTGATTATTTTAGCTTTCCTGGAACATACGTGGAGTTCTTTAGACAGGTAAGTCCACGAAGCCAGTATCTCTTTGTGCATGGAGGCCTTCTTCTTCTTAAGTAACACATTTAACCCTCCAAATGGTTTTGACAGGATACGTTATTCATTAAGATTCGGCCAATTTTGTTAATGACGAGATATTTCGTCATCAAGATATTGCCGATTTTTGGATGATGATGAAATCAAGGTTCACGAAGGGTAGGTGTTCTAAATATCTCCCGTGTGCTTAATATCTCGTGTTTGCAAGCTACTATGCGCAACATCTATGTGTTTATGTAGACCTTGACGGTCTAGGGTTTTGCCACACGTAAGTTTCCTATCAGTTATATCAACAATACTATTCCATCTGAAGTATTTGAGGATGTGATCAACGTATTTTAAGTCTCCAACCCATTCAGGGAATATCCAGGTAAGTAAGTGTTTCCAAATAATAATTTCCTGTTATATGACTCGAAAGTACATTCAATACTAAAGGTAGGTATGTATGCTCTAAGAGCAACTTGTTTTTAATTGTAGCTCCTCATTTCGCCTGATGGGTAATAATACGAACAGGAATAGGCGATATTATGAATCCACTCTTAAAAATTCTCTTGGGAAACTTTTTTAAGTTTTACTAGCTAACTTAAACTGACATTAGTAAAGAAGGTATAGGATCTCTGGAAATCATAAGAGAATAGTTCCTAGTGATATTAATTTAGTTTCCAGCTTCATTTCCCAACCCAGGAGTCTGAGATATAGAGAAATAGTTTGGGTAGGCGATATTTGGAACATACCCTAATTTATGAAGAAAAATCTCAGTAGAATATTAAATTTGAATTAGCGTATATTTTAGGAAAATGTATAAGCCAAGAAAACCAACAAAAAAATCCTCTCAACAAGCTTTCAAGGACATTTTCTTACCTGTCGTAATTCCCTGTGATGTAATCAAAAATGACCAAGTCGCTCCATTGAAGCAGCTCGGTCAAATCCTTCACTGTCAGAGAAAGGAGTGTTCCTCGATTCACAGAAAGAACACTCTTTTGTACTAGCGCAGACAACAGCTCCGATGGTAATTTGTCTCTGAAAGTGGAATCAAAAACAAGCTCTATTAGCAACGCTCTCGTCATGCACAAAGACATTTATTTTTACATTTAGAAAACTTGTAAATGAAAATAACGATCACTGCTGGTTTTATTTATAGTTTCAAGGCAGATTTACAAAGTTCAGATAGGGAACATACCTGTTTTTTTGGAGTTCAAATTCACTTAATTCAAAATTTGTCAAGACATTTTTAAAACTATGTCATAATTATTAATCCTCCAACCAATAGTGTAATCAGGGTTTAATTGTTGAGGGGGCTTGGAGTTAAAAATTCAATATTTATATCAAATGAAGATTGAATTTTATTACATTAAACATTTTTTTATCCCAAATTCTTCATTTTGATACATGATCGTAACAATCACTCAACAAAAGATAGTTGCTAAGGTCACAACTATTTAATTTCTTTAAGCGAGATGGGTTAAAATAAACCTTACCTTTCCAGATTATCGATCCATTGAATTAAAGCAACTGTTGTATTTGTTTCCCATTTGGATGCAGTAAGATTCTTCTTAACACTTTCTTTATCCCATTGTCCACTAAAATCTTCTTTGACAGTAGACAAGGCTACTACAGGAACATTCGTTATCCCTAGCATTCGGGCCAGATAGAAAGAAAGAATTTCGCCTATAGTATAAAATAAAGACGCCTGTAGTTAGATATGTTTGTATTAGAAGTTTATAGTTTCAATTGCTCTTAAACTCAACGTTTTCTAAGAAATAAATTATATTACACCAGGTCCATCAAGAGAAAAAAAATCAGAAATATATATATTTTTTTTACATAAAAACACAACTTGCAATCGTCAGAAATAAAATTGAATGCTTAAAAATAATTATTAAAATAAAAAATAATTAAGAGTCAAATCAACGATAATCGTGATTTGTTACTTTGCGGCAGTTTAAACAAGACGAATCCAATTTGGCGATATTTTGCAAAAAAATGACGCTAATTTTAGGCTAAAATCAATATTTAAACTTTTTCTATCGCGTTTCAAAAGAATATTTGAAGGTTTTACTTGAAACTTTTGGTGCTTTAAAGAAAATTTATACGGCAACCTAGCAAACACTGATCAAGATGGTTTTCGATCATGGTTGAAATAGCTGTGTGCCAAAACATCGAAATTTGCTATATAGAAAATTTCTCTACAAGAAAAATCTTGATATTATTTCCATCCGTGTTTTTCTGATTTTTCAGAAAAGTTGACATGTATCATTCCTTTATGGATTGCCACGACTTTGCACTCAATTTGACATCACTTGAAAGTTTCTTATATTGAAAAGAAAAATCCGGAAGCTCTTTTTTCGATCTGAAGTGCGTGAAGTAGACAAAGCTCAAAAGCTACGAATAGCGTCGAAAAGCTCAGCTCAAAAGCTAGTAGCAAAAGCCCTCGGGTAGTAAAAACTAGTACATCATAACATCTAATAAAAAAACTGACACAATTTGCCGTTTTGAAAATTAAAACTAGTTAACAAATTAGGTCGTACAAACAGATCACGTACATTATCACTTTGCTAAAATATTGATAGACTCGATATCTAGATTAAGCTTTGGAATCATAGATTAAGGCTTACTAGATAGAAATTCACCGCTGTACAAACTCTGCTGCATACAATAGTATTATTTAAAATGAATGATTTTTTAAGGTTCGCTTCAGTAGAGTTTAAAAAAAAGACTTCACTCACCTTGAACGAGGTATTGGTGCGGGGCCCTGTAACGAGCACAGGCTTTGGAATTGTCTTCAAAGACGACGAATTGGTTCTTGGGTCGGCCACACCGGTTCCACGTGGGGGGTTCGACCCGCTTCACTTTGGAGTTGCGTAGTTTCTGAAGTGCTAGTTGAGCCTCCAAATCGTCCCATCCTAACAATGACAAAATTCGTGTGAATAGCTGAATACTCATTTTTGGGGATCACACAACATAAAAGCTCAAGTCACATAGTTTGCTATATATGTCTTTCTAATAAGAGGCCTCATTTGTGTTTTCTGTAGGATAAGAAGGTTTGGATCTTTCCCTTGGGGATTGATCCCGGACCGTCGCCAATTGAATTTGATTTTGAATCATTGTCAGGTCACCATCTGAGCTGGTACCCAACTCTCCAAACATCTACATACCACAACCGTGAGTATTTGCTATATGGCAGCGACACTAGATCAAATTCATTTGACTTAATCACACCGTTACCATTACACGTCATGACTCGAAAAACGCTTTTGATCAAAAACGAAAACTGTAAACCTGTTGTCAACACATTCATCTCTGGAATGAACTGTGTCTCAGTGTAGAGAGATTGCCTATATACACGTCAAAGTAACACTATTAGGGTCGATAGAAAAATATAAGATATCATTGTACGGGTTGATCATTTTCGTGGTAAATTACATTTTGCATACTATTTATCTCTCCAATCAAATATGTAATGAGGAAGGACGTCTAAACAAAAACATACCTTTTTGACCTTAAGCCATTACAATAATATATGCTATATTATACACACACACACACACACACACACACACACACACACACACACACACACACACACACATAAAAAACACTATAAAATAAACAATCTAGAAACTCACATGAACGTCTTTTTTGATCGTACAATTATAATTGTATCTTTGTAAAACAGTATGTAGCAGTTCATAAAAAGTCAAGAAAGCCAGTGGGCTAGCTCAGGTGTTACCTCGTCATCTGACCGTGGTTCAGAATTACGGGGTGTTGTTCTCGGATATTTCCCTTAAGGGATTGATCCAGGACAGTCGTCCATAGCCCGTTGTGTTGCGACTTTAATTAAATATTATCAATTATTACCAGTTCCAAACTAACATAAACATTAAAAATATAGCAATATCTTTTTCCAATCATACAACTATATCTTGAAGCCAAACTGTAAGAGATTGTAATGTAATATAAGATAAATGTAAGATAAGAGTAAGACGAAGATTCCCCGACATAATACTGAGATGGAAAACATAACATGCCACCGGATTGAGTTTCAACAAGACACCTGATTGTTTTTCTACCCGATTGTGTTTCAACATGACACTCGATTGTGTGGCAGCTGCGCTCCACGGGTAGAAATATTATAGTTAGGTGTGTCTAAACAACTGAATTTCATCCTTCAAAGTAAATCAACCCGAACGGATGATTCGGGATCTCCCGTTTCTCTCAATGAGTCGGATTTCTTTTTTACTAGACCGGATGGGGCACGAGGTAGCGGGTCGAATACTAATAAGAGATTTCAAAAGAAATGGCTATTTTTCATGCGTGTGAACGATCACGGTGGTTTTAAATTCCTGTCACTTTTTGCAAGTAGCGAGGTAATCTCACTGGCGGGTCACTCTGTAGTGAAGTACTAGATTACATCAGGATGAGTAGTGAAAATAGTGGATTCTACCATTGCGTGTTAGAATGATTCCCCAGCAAATATGTAACTTGCTGCAGATGTTTTTACTTGGACTTGGTGTCGTCTCCTACTCTCTTAGGTTATCTCCAGGTGAATCGGGCCTAAATATAGGTTTTTGATAATTTTCGTGGTGATTGTGTACAGTTTTGTGTACGTTCATTCCACCAATTTATAGACTTGACAAGGATTGGCCATATTTGGCCAAGCTAGACAGACAACGGCAAGTAAATGGACACATTGTAACACTCTAGAGGCGGCTTCTCTGATCAAGCAGACATAAAGCTGACATATTCAAGAATTCCTTAACTGGAGAGCATAAAACTCTTTTCAACTGATCAACTGTCTAGAACTAACCCTAGAAGTACTATTATAGCACTCCATTTGACATTACATAGGTCATAAAGTTCTGGGAACTTGACATAAACCCTCTTCATCTGACGTTAGATTGACATTACGATCTCCTGTATCTCAAGCCCCTTGATAACATTCAAGATTCCATCGACAGGTGGTTTTCAGCTAAAGGCGGTCTGGCTAGAAAAGGCACAGAGACCCTTGAGCACTGAGAGAGCGATGACACGCTCGCTAACCTCTGTCGGACCCTTCTTGTCCAAAATATCTGTACATATCTGTAAAGCTGTAGGATGTCAGAATAAATGTTGTAGTGGTGAAACCCAAAGATCTTGTTCTTTACGCTACCATTTCTGTCATCACATCATTTAATCCGGTACAACAAGCAGACGAGGAAAGTTTCACTAACACAGAAGAGAGAAAGACCCTCAGGAAGGAAAGAAATCTGCGCTGCCTACAACTTGCAAATGGTAAGGATTGAGCTTGCGAAGACTCGGGTTGAAATTTCTACGTAGACGTGCAGGTCTTATTGCAGTGACCATCAATTGTTGAACCAGGCTTCTCGTCAAAGCCCAGATAGCCCTATTTTCAAGAGTCCTGAGCTAGCAATTGAATTAACGTCGCTCTGGAGCAACACAACGGGCTATTTTCAATGGTCCTCGATCAATTCCATGGGGAAATATCTAAGGAAAGAACATTTCCCTTTGGGGGTTGATCCAGGAAAGCCCGTTGTGTTGCTTTAGTGTGACATTAATTAACTACATACCTACCCTATACTACTAGAATAAAGGACATCACCTCGTAATTCCACGGTAAAATGACGAGAACAACATCTGAGCTGATGCCCCACGCTCTAAACTTCCACACCACGCCACGCCAACGCGAGGACATTTGAGGCCACGACAGATTTAACATTCACCAACCTCCGTGTATACGATGTCTTTGGTTGGACCGAATTTCGAACTCTCAACCCTCCGGTTGCTAATTCGTTGCTCTTCCAACTGCCCTACCACGGTCTTTCAAAAATTAAAATTATCAACATTTTGATAGAATTATATATATTTTAAAAACACTGCAATAAGTTTATGTATTTCTCATCATTAAAATAATCAAAACTATCAATTCAGAGGGGAAAGATTCGAGGACAATTTTGAACCACTGTCCGATGAAGAGGACCTGAGTAATCCCCCACTCACTGAGCTAGGACCCTGAGGCCGCAGTTGCCCGGTTGGAATAGTAGCAGATTAGTAACCGGAGGGTTTCGAGTTCCAAACTCGATCCAACCAAAGGCCGTCTTGAGTGCTGATGCTCGTTAAATCTGTCGTGGCCTCAAATGTCCTCACTTTATCGTTGTTTGGAAGAAGAGGTGCCTTAGGGGTTTCCTGAGAGCTGGACTACAAGTGGTGGACAAAATAATAGGAACTCCTATTTCTAAATGCGTAGTAATACGACCTTTCAATACAGCCATAGCACGGATCGTAGCAGTCTTCCATCAAGAGGCGGCGAAAGCAAAGATATCAGTCGAGCATTGGCCGGTTTGAAAGTTGTATGAGTAAACTATGTTACTAGGAAAACTCCGTTATGTCCGACAGCTCCAACGCTCAAAGAGGTATGATCATTGGAGCTCGCCTAGCTGGAGCATCTGTGACGAGAACAGTCAACATTGTCTGTGTTGCAAGGACCACTGTGTCAAAAGTTACGATAGCCTACACAAAATTTGGAAAGATTTCATCTCCGAAGCAGAATAGTGGGCTAAAGCCGAAGTCGACCGACAGGGATAGACGAGTGTTGAAGAGGATTGTCGACTGAAATTGCAAGATTACACTGCCGTAGGTAACCTCCGAGATGAACACTCATCTCCAGAATCCCGTATCAACCAAAACTATTCAACGGGAGCTGAATGCTGAGAACATTCATGGCAGAGTGGCTATTCCAAAGCCGTTAGTGTCGTCGCGTAATACTATTAAGTGACGACAGTGGTGCCGAGACCACCAAAACAACACGACAGCAATGGAAACATGTCATCTAGTGTGACGAATCATCATTTACATTATTTCAGACCATCGGACGTGTGTACGTCTGACGAAAACCGGCAGAAGCATTAATGTTGACTGTCCGGTTCCTACCGTTAAGCATGGAGATGGCTCTTTGATGGTGTGGGCACGATATCTTGGATTGGCTTGGGAACACTCTTAGTCCCGGGGGAAGATCAAAGTCGAACATTATCGCAGTATTCCCGCAGATCCTTTTCACCCTATGCTTCAGACTCTGTTTCGTGGAGAAAGACCTGTGTTTCAATATGACAATGCCCCTGTTCACACGGCTCGCTGTGTTCAAACATGGTTTGATGAGCATGATGAAGTGGAATATCTCACGTGGTGTCCTCAGTCCCCTGATCTCAACATCATTGAGCATTTGTGGGATTTTTTGGAGAACAAAGTCCATGCTCGGTTTCCACTTCCATGCACAATATCCGAACTCGAGACCGATCTGCATGAAGAATGGGTGTGAATTCCCTTGAACATTGTACAAGACTTTTATTTGTCGATCCCACGACGGATGCAAGCTGTAATTCAGGCCAAGGGTGACCCAACTCCCCACTAGTAAACATTTTGCGTTCTTTCACAGGTGTTCCTACTATTTTATCCACCACCTGTAGGTAGGTTTGTTGGGGTTTTATATCACAAGGGTAATACTTTTTGACCATGCCTAGATGAACTGGGAGCAACACGTTTGTAGATTTCAGGACATTGCAAGGCAAGTGAGTTTTAAATACGAACTAATAATTGATATCAAGCATTAATAGCACAAGCATAATACAAGCATTAATAGCACTAGCATGATTAAAGC
Organism: Metellina segmentata; assembly: GCA_947359465.1. Taxonomy (NCBI): domain Eukaryota; kingdom Metazoa; phylum Arthropoda; class Arachnida; order Araneae; family Tetragnathidae; genus Metellina; species Metellina segmentata. The sequence goes on from OX375873.1 coordinate 17,354,710, forward strand.
ATTAGTAGCACTTGTATAAGACAAGCATTAGTAGCACTTGTATACGACAAGCATTAGTAGCACTTGTATAAGACAAGCATTAGTAGCACTTGTATAAGACAAGCATTAGTAGCACTTGTATAAGACAAGCATTAGTAGCACTTGTATAAGACAAGCATTAGTAGCATAGTATAAGCATTAATATCATAATACAAGTATGATGGCACTAATACCTTTAGGCGTATTCTTTTCCAGTTCTTCTGACCAGTATATCCTATCTTCTACGATCGGCACGCCTTCAATGTTTATGAGTGTAATATTTCTATACTTGTGCCTCAGTCTCTTGTAAGCGAATTGCAGTGACTTGAAAGACACGTTGCTCGCATTGTGCTTTGGACTAGAATAGTTCGACACTGTCATCGAGGAATCGGCACTCGCGTTCCTCAAGAAAGCCTCAAACTTCTGCGACATCATGCTGAAGCTGGGTTGTCGCGGGTCGAGGCGGTTCGTCTCGTTGTAGTCGAAGTCGCCGTCTTCGAACGCTCTGTTGTCTGGAATGTCCCCGTAGTACTCGTCGTCGCTCTCGTAGGTCTCGCCGTAGTCGTCATCGTCTTCGACGACCGCGTCGTCTTCTTTGGGCGCGTCGTCAACGTGGACCAGCTTCGTCCGGAAGAAGGCGTCGGTGTTGAGGCTGAACTTGGCCGCGGAGACGACGAAGTTGGGTCGAGGCTTGGCGGTGGCCGCGGTCTCGTCCACTGCCTGGACCACGCGCGTCCTTTTGGGGTGGTAGGGGTGCCACTGCTGCACTGACACCGAGACCCGAATGCACTTCTGGGGTGGGTTGAGGAAGATCAGTATCGACAGCAGCGTCAACAGCGTGATGCTGAGGACAAGCACCCTGTAGAGATGTATCTGCAACGAAATAGGAGTGATTAACTCTGTGCTCAGATGGCAAAATATTATGTTATTTTTCCCAAAAAAATTGCATAAGTCCCAACCTGGAGTCTGGTTTTTTAATGTTTAGAAGGTGGCAAAATGTCGTAAGTCTTTCTCTTTCAGTTTATGAGGAAACAAAGGTGGAAAATTGTAATAAGTCAAAAACCACAGAACCACATGTTGAATCTCAAATCTTAAAATTGCTGTCACGAAAAATGAAAAAAAAAATGACTTATAACATTTTGCCATCTGAGCACAGAACTGTCATATTCAAATTCATAGAAAACATAGTATGAATTTTTTTTTTACAGGGAAATATCAAGACAACTTGCAAAGGGCATTATAGGGGCCCAAAATGAACATTTTCGTCAAAGAATATGAGTCTGGAAATGCAGTGTTTCGGTGTTGGATACAAATTCATTCTCTGCCTCTTTTGGTGCACTTTTTATAATGCCAAGAAAATAATTGTTAAAAAATATTTTTTTTTACAACTCAAAATAATAAGCTTAATGGATTATTATTGACGAGAAACAATGTTATTTTGGAAAAATATGTTTTTACACAAATGTCAGTTTTAAGTACAAAAAAGAAACAATTTTCAAAGGAAATATCAAAAAGCGATACAACCTGATGCTGAACATTTGAATTCTTACAAGTTACAAGAAATGGGATTCAATTGGGGAAAATAAATTTTTTTGAAGAACCACACACAATGAAATCAAAGGGGAAAAATAAAAGAACCAATGAAATCCAACGGAAAGGAACAGAATGAAAATGCTTTAAGGAACCAATATGACATCAAAGGATTAAAGGATGAAAATAACGCGCGGATATGAAAAGAACTTTCTAGAATACGAAATAAAAAATTTCTAAAGACAATCTCAGAATTGGTGTAGAAATACATTAAAAGAGACTAAAATTTCGTCGATGAATGGCAAAGTTTCAAGAAAAAATCCAGATGACGAGGTCAATGATGCCAGGATTAGACCCTGTACAGCTAGAAATGCGGCCTCATAAATTTGTACACTTAATATTAATTTTGTAATCGTTAGCGATATTTTTCATTAGAATTTCTCTTCCCCCCATAGAAAAATATTCCTCGCTTCACAATCACGCCTCATTCATTTCATCGCTCTTTGACAGTTTATACATTTGTGATCAACTACTTTTTAGGAGTTTCGAAGAGTAAATTTATCTTAAAATTTTCTGACTATAATCTTGAGAACGCACAAAAAAAAAAAAAGAAAAAAAAAAACTGCAACGTCTAAAAACAAGACATTAATGCATTAGGTTTACAAAAACAAGGAAACATATCCTGCAATTTTCATGTTTATGCTGCCTTCATTTTTAAATGTTATAATAAAAAAAATTTTAATATTTTTTTTCATTAACTGTTTTACATTTTATATGCGGTCGTCCAAGACTATTACTCTTCACTTAGTGTAGTCCAGGCAAATCAACGGTTGGACACCCCTCCTGATAATGACGGCCCTTGAACATTTTCTAGGTGGTGCGAGATCTCCTAGTTTGCGCCTCCATACCATAAATTTCAGAGCACCTTCTATGCAGCCGGTTAACCGATCCATTAAGCTACATTTTGTTTATTAGTAGGAATTATGATAAATGTTTTGGTTAGAAATACAATCTTTATTCGATAAGTAAATTTTTATTGAACAGCAGATCTCAATAACACAAAAAAAATTCAACATACAACCATGGGCATACTTCTCGGTTTAGCACTGGCAAATTTCTGTATTAGGTCGCAATAATGCATGCTTTGTGCAATGTCGTTTTCAATGGATATAATTTCAAGATCCGAAAGCCTTTCCTATTACCTAGTCGAACATAAATAAGTTTTGATAAGTTTATATACAATATATAAAAAGGATGGGTGCGTGTGTATGTGTATATTCTCTATACAAACCTAGACCGTTTGACCAATCTATATTAAACATGGTACACTCATACTTCAGAACACTGCGGAAAACATAGTCTATTTGTTTCCTGTCTTCAGACCAATATAAAGCCACGAAAATTGGCACACAGGTAATCCTAAAAGTGCCCCTTGAAGCCACAATTTTAAAATCTAAAGTTTGTTTTTCTGCAATAAATGGATATGGATAAGGAAACACGCTTTATGAGGTTTGTGTATGAGGTTATTCAGCTAGTTTAGTATAATATTTTTTTTTTTTTACAAATCTCCAAGCTAGCGACAGCTAGACAAATTCCATAAGGTTAAAAACACGCAAAAAGTCCAAAACTCTCAAGGGCTCCTTGGCCAGATCTTCCCAGGAAAGTTGAAGGCAGTCCAAAATGTGGTCTCGGGAGGCCATTTCTGTAGCACATTTTCCGCAAATTGGAAAAATCTCGAGTTTTCCGTGAAAAGTAAGGGTCTTCAGATGCTGGCGAATCTGGATAAAGCCGTCGATCCCTTAGGTCACAGGTGAGGCCAAGAGAACCTCCAGGGCTCTTTCTAATGTACGAATTATTTGCTGGAGGGATTAGCCATTTCAATTTAGCCTTGTTTTTCTTGATCGAGTAGGCTTCCGGGAAAGTCCAGACCGGGTAGGGTGCTGGGGCCTCGGAGCCTTCCTTTGCTAGGCAATCGGCTACCTCATTGCCGTGGATATTTACATGTGAGGGGATCCATTGCAGGTGAATTGTTCGGGATATGGATATCTGTTTCAGCATGTTAAGAATAGAAACACCAGTCCTGTCTCCCACAGTACTCCAGTCACTTATATGTTGGATTGAGCTCTTACTATCCGATAGTATCCAGACCTCACCTGATCTCCTTTCCGCTATTACAGCCCTCAGTCCTGCTTCAATGGCAATCAATTCGCTTCTGAAGACAGAACAATGGTCTGGATTTCTAATTGAAATATTTTGCTCTCCATTCGGGGTCCTGATAAAAACACAACTTTCGGATTGGTTATTCTCGCCTTTGCTACCATCTGTGTAAATCTTGGTTGCGTCTTGTGGGATCCTATTAATAACTTGTATAAATTACACCAACTGAATGTACAAATAGGTATAGTTTTCTCCTTGCAGCATTTGATTTCGGCATCCCCCGGTGCGGTCACACCGCCCAAGGGCTGCCACTATCTCCTGGTGGTCGTCTCGATGAGATAACAGAACTGATCAGATCTCGATGGACGAGATATCTCGGCATTAGGAACTAAACCGTCCAGACCTTGTTCTCGCAATCATGAAAATATTCAGCAATTTATTGATGACGGGGTACCTCGAAAGATAAGAGAAAAATTAGTCCATGGACGAGATATATCGTCTAAATTACCCGGAGGGTTAAAGTTTTGAAAAATGAATCTTGTGGGAGGTACTTAGGGCAATTCCTAAGATAATATGCACCCCTTTTGACCTAATTTGTGTTCATATATTAACACACATACATAGACAATACTAATAAAATACTATATAGGATTGTTAAAAATGATTTTGAGTGTAACTTGGCTCCTTTAGTTAAGTGGTGCTAAAAAAAGAAATTCCAAACCGAGCGAATGTGTTTTAAATGAGATAACCACATGATATAAGTGCAATGTCGAGCAGATAAATGTATATATTTAATGTATAAAGTACGTAACAATGTTCAAGATGAGAGCTGTTTCATAAAAAAAATTACCCTTTGATTCCAGGGGTAAAAAAGAAGAAAGAAAAATTCGCTTTCTTTTCTCCCTACCTTATAAATCATCATCTTCATCTTTGCTTAGTTCCGCGCGGAAACACAAAAAATTATATAATGGGGAACTTTTTTCATCTCTCGGAGCCATCATCTGTCGAGACGATGAAGATGCATCATCTGGAAAAAGAAAAAAGAAAACACGTGTTCAGTGCTACTCCAGGTTTTCTTTTACTGACATTCATTTCTAATCAAACGAAAGCACTCAGAAAACTGCAATTAACTATACCATTTAACTTTCTCGATTAAGAAAATTGAAGAATAATTAATCATGATAGCCAGCAGACATTAGTGGCAATAAAAACTAAATAACAGTCCATTGGACGAAAGGATTCATCATGGAGCTTTATAATGAAAGAAAGCGTGCCAGTGTTTATTTAAAGAGACTAGGGGGATCCGCACCCTGCTCACCAACATTCCTTTCGAAGAATGAATCTCCTGGACAGCGAAACTATCTGAATAATACGTATAATCCTGATTGGACTTTCCGGTCCTTGATGTCACAGCGAGGGCTTCGCCCCCTGCTCGCTTACGCTCGCCGAAATACGAAATTTGTATGACCAACTTTTGATCGCACCAAATTTATTTATAAACCAATTTCAAAAATAATTGTACCGTAAGAAAGAGTACATTCTGAAGTATACTGCGATGTTTTCAACATTAAAAACTAATAGTAATAAGATATAGATATGACAATTTAAAAAAATAACCGAAAATGTCCCTATTTTCCCGAATTTAAAAAAAGTATTATCAAGAACCAAATTGAAATTTCTAAAAAAACTCGACGAGCAGCAAAAATTTACGTTGCGAGGAACTCTTTAAAAAAAAAACTCACGGCTGATGACTGAAAATTTGTACGTGTTTTGCTCACTACCGGAAGAAATTTCGCTTTTTCAACTTTGACACTTAATAAAACCTAAACTAATAACCGCATCAGAAAAAGTTCTTTACAATTGTCCAGGGAACACGATGAAGAACAAACCATGTTAATTTCATATTTTTCTGATCCGAACTTTCTTGGGAAACCGTCTAAGAATCGAGCAAACTAACACGGTTTTCAATCCTGCTGCGACGCCGGTATCTTTTTTTAATATAGAGAGATATATTTGTCTTAACTTAACTATATATATAATCAGAACGAAAAATAAACTCCAGTTTGAGACAGCTGCTCAGCCAGGATTTTATTCAGAGTGGCCTGAAGTGAAAAAACGATATTTTAACTAAAAGTTAAGATATTGTCACATTTTCAAAGAGTTTTTAATGTTTATTAATGAAACTGTATCATGGATTTGAGGGGGGGGGGGACTAACCACATGAAAAAGAGAAAATTCTTTACCACCCCTATTATTCAATAAGGCATCCACTTGTTTTGAGAGAATTATTCACTCAATACAAGCTATGGCTAGGGAATAACAAACATGGTAGCGAAAAGGTAACAAACAAGTAAAACAAGATTTTCATTTTAGATAGCAAAAACGAAACGTATAATAGACAGCTTCCCTAATTCTTGGCCGACCAACCGGTATAGTGGTTAAGGTGTTAGCCTCTAGATCAGAAGGTTCCTGGTTCGAATCCGGGTCCGGGCATGGATGTTTGTAAGCGTATGGTGTAGAGGCGGCTGGTGCACCTTAAATCTGTCGTGGCCGAAAGTCCTCACGTTGGGTTGGCGTGGAAGTTTGGAGAGTGGGGTGCCAGCTCAGGTGTTGCTTCGTCATCTGACCGTGGTTCAAAATTACGAGGTATTGTCCTCGGATCTTTCCCTTAAGGGACTGATCCCGGACCGTCGTCAATTGCCCGTTGTGCTACGTTAACTAAAAAATTACCAATTACCCTATAATTCTTGTTTATTTTGCAATAATTCCACTTAGTTCTTAGAAAATCATCGGAGCATTAAATTTTTGTAGAAAGCCAAGAAGACAAACTAATAAAATCTTCACTTAATTAAAAGTTTTTATGAAACTACCTCCCCCAATCTTATTTGTGCAGCAGTGCTTCGAATTATTTTGTAATGGTTTGTATAAATGAATAAAATACAATAGGTCTTTGTAAAACCACTGAAGCATACAAGAAATGTCCCAGCAAGGGAATAACAAACTATGCAAGAAAAAAGAACAACAAACTACCAGAACAAAATCTTCATCAAATAAATTTAAAATAAAAAATATTTAGGAAATTTTAAAAAATAAAAAAAGCGTTGACGGTTTAGGGCGCCTTTAGGAACGAGTCTGACCCTGACAACACAAAATGGTGTTTTCTACGAATGAGCAGCAATAAGCTAAAAAATTGTTCATGCACTTCCCCCTAACACTATTAAAAAGCAAACGCACAAAACAGAACAATATAAAAAGAAGAAAACGAAATCATACCCACAACAGCAGCCCGGAGTTTGATCTTGTTTTCTTTTCTTTTTATATTGTTTTGTGTGTTTACTATTTAATATTGTTTAGGGAAGCGCATGGGCAATTTTTTAATGTATTGCTGCTCATACGTAGAAAACACCATTTCGTATTGTCATATAACCGAATATGTGCATAATATTTGTTGTGTATATAACTTATCTTTACTCGAGAAGAAGCCATGGGAAAATTTTATGCCTGCAGATTTGTTGGTTTCTTATCCCGTGATCTATGACGTCACTCACTTACAGTGCGCATGCGTGAGAAGCATAAAATATTTACTTACAATGGTGAGTCTCGTGCTCAGTCCGCCCCACCATGATTGATCAGTGGAGATTTTATTAATGATTCTCAATTATCTGTTTTGAACACCTTATACCATAAACAATGCACATTTTCAAGACTACAATAAACATTCTTTTAATTCGAAAACATCGGTATGTATTTACAATTTTGTACCTCAAAGTATCGTATATGAAAATGTTTCGTTTGTAGGGTTTTCATCGTAAGTGGCATTTAAACTATTGAAAGTGAGCAACCCTTTATTTGTCTTTAAAGCATCAAAATTAATAGAAAGAAAAAGCCCCCTAAAAATTTTTTTAATCTGTATCTCTCTATGTTAAAAAGAAGTTAACGCAGACGCTGCTACCGCAGGATTGAAAACTCGCTTTTTTCGCTCAATTGTTAGACAGTTTCCCGAGAAAGTACGGATCCGAAAATTACGAAATTGACATAGTTTACTCAAAATTGTACAGGGAACAAGACGAAGAAAATTTTTTTTCCGTTGCGGCTATTAGTTTAGGGTTTATTAAGTGTCAAAATTAAAAGAGCGAAACTTCTAACGCGAGTAAGCAAAACACGTACAATTTTCAGTCTTCAGTCGTAATTTTTCTTAGAGTACCTCTAAATGTGAATTTTTGCACAACACCCAGTTTTTTTAAGAAATTTCAATTTGATTTCTGAAAATATTTTCTTTTAATTCGGGTAAAATCCGGACATTTTCGTTCCTTTTTTGAAACTGTCATATCTATATCTTATTACTATTAGCTTTTAAATTTGAAAACATCGCAGGGTACCTTAGAATGCCCTCTTTGTTACGGTGCAATTATTTGTGAAATTGGTTAATAAATAAATTCGATGCGATCAAAAGTGGGTCAAACAAATTTCGGTATACTGGGAAATCTGAGTTACTTTTTGTTAAAACTCTTATATCTCTCTATATCTTAAAATACTATTTTTTTTTATTTGAAAACATCCACGAAATCCTTAGAGTATGCTCTTTACTATGTTATAATTATTTTTGAAGTTGGTTAATAAATAAAGTAGATGCTATTAAATGTTGGTGAAATTTAAGAAATTTCAGATCGTAATTTCCGATTCAAAACTAAAACTGTCATCTCTCTAGCTTAAAACTATTTGTATTAAAATTTGAAAATAACACATGAAAGCACACCATACACTCTTTCTTATGGTATAATTACTTTTAAAATTGGTTCATAAATAAATTCGATGTCAGGAAAAGTATAATTTCGCGAGTGTACAAATTGTAGGGTAGTGTATATGTATATATAGCCATTTCCCCCTCTTATTTATTTCAACAATGCTACAGTTTGTTTTTTCTAATCATTCGATAAACGTCCTTGTGCAAAGAAACAATCTTCCACCAAACATTTAAAAGACAAACAAAGAATTAAACCATCCCACCATTTCGCAAAAAGGCGTCAGAACTAATAGCTTTCAATCAACGCGTTTTAATTAATGCTGTGGTAAACCAATTTCAGTTCGTTCCCAATTGAAGGCAATCGATTTATATCGCCTCCGATGAGCAGTTGTATGCAATTCCTCTTCCCCGTGCTGGCGAAAGTTTAATAAGGTAAAAATGATTGCTCAAACTGATAGTGCTATTTTCATCCGTCACTGTCATGAGGGTTCCCTGGGAGACTGCAATTTGTTGAGCAACTTTCTTTTCACGGTAAGGGCTTGACCCTGGCGCCACCACTTCCAACATCATTCAGTCAGGTGTCAAGCACTTCTCTGCGAAGTCTTTAAAAATTGCATAAAAACAAAACCGCAGCGGGTAGAAATTGAACCTTAAATTCCGAGTGTGTTTTCTGCTCTCTGACAGGCGGGTTGAACGAAGTGGATGTATCCGACAGAGGATTCCAGAAATGTGCAGTTTTGAGGTATGGGATTCAACATTTGAAGCGTGCAACTTGGCTTCTCTGATTTCTAATATATCTGTGAATGAAGTATCCTAAAGACACAAGAAACCTTTTTTTTTTCATCTAGTAAACCGCTGCAGTTATTTTATTCTAGATAGATACATTATTTATCGCAATTTTTATTTCGTGACTATATTCGTAAGCACTACGAAGAATGAAAGTGTTTTCCCACACTAACACCAAATATCTTCTGGAATAATTATAGTCATGTGACTATACCTTTTAAAATGTGTTCCTTGTGTTTTGACATTTAGTTGATTTTTTTAAATGTTGGTTTCTGAATTTTTAAAATATATACGAATAAAATATCCTAATGATTGAAATAGCCCTTTGTGTTGCACCAGTGGACGCAAATTTAAATACTAGCAAACTACCCGACCTAAAGGCATAAAAAAGCACCTTTCTTTTTATCTAATGAATCATAAAAACATGGATGTAATAATTATAGTATTTTTTTTACTTCGAAACTATATTCGCAATTAAAATCACTACAAAGTTTGAAAGTTGTTATTTTAGGAACTCAAATATCCTCTCTATCATTTATGAGATTAGGGCATATTTTTAGTTTGAAAGACAGAGATATAAGATCCTGTTCAAGTGTAATGAATTGTAAAACAGAGAATCGTCTTGCAATTTGAAACTGGAAATCGTGTTTGAATATACCTTAACATCTAGAACAATTTTAGAATGGCGAGTTGGCATCAGTCTTTATATAGCTGTGTGACAAATAACTCTTTATGCTATTGTCAAACAGAAAATTTTCGGGACAGTAAAAATAGTATTTATTAAAATATATCTTTCTTTTCAGTTTACTTGCTGGGGATATAAAATCTTCGAATTTGAAATTGCTACACCTGACTATTCATTTTACTTATATAGAATGAAATATCTTGTGTAAAAACTTTTAATTTTTAAATTGAGGTGTGTAGGTCTACTAAGCCTGACTTTCTGCTCTTAATTTCCAGTCCTGGTTTTAAGTATCTTAAGGCTGCTGAAAACCTAACAGCAGCGTATATTTAAACACCTTTACTTGTTACCAAAGCCTCCTTATCTATGTGGCTTTATCAGGTGAGTAGGTTTTGACAGTGCGCTGACTGTGTCATAGGAGATATTATCTATACTGTCAATCAGTATGACTTTTCGCCTCAGTGTCGTTTTCTCTCGGGTTATCTCTTAACGCTAGTGGATCTGTTCGATGTCGTTACTTTTTATACCCTGTAAAAGTTCTCTGTATGTCGGCATTTACGGTAAAGGTTTTTGTGCATGTATTTCGGTTCATGTAATAAATCCAGTTAGCATTAATAATAAGCGATAATATCAATAATAACCGCGTCTTTTGGTCAATGTAAGCCAGTGAAGCCTGGCGAATTTAGTAAAAATTATATTTTACAACATTTATTACTTTTATTTATTTTAAGAGATACACACATTTATTATTTATTAGCCACTGCGTGGCCAGCACGGCGTTGATCGTGACAGTTCTTTTCGTGGGGTCAGGTGTGACCCATGCTCAACGCTCGCCAACCCCTTGGATTCCAACGCATTCACATTTGGTTTGCTTCGCAAACAAGAACTACAAGCTACGCCGTGATGCCAAAATTAACTAAAAATTATTTTAGATTAAAATTTAGAAATCGGAATGGACACATAAAATCACACTGATACTGAAAACTTTAAAAAGATAAAACAATAATTTTAAGAATTCTTGATTAAATTTCAAAATTCGGGCTGGACACAAAAATCGCAAAAACTTTGGACAACCTGTGTGCCAAATTTCATTACTGTAAATGCCATAGATTCATCAGAACACTACGTGCAGTACACAGAGACACAGACTAACATTTCCTTTTATAATAGTAGAGATTTAACAGTAGAGTAGAATAAAAAAAATTATTTATTTTCGCAGGACGAGCTTCTGTTGCATTTGGAATTATCATACAAGCATTGAAAATTATTACAGTTCATAGTTGTGAATCTTTAATAATCACCGGTTCAAGCGATAAGTTCTTATAAATTACTCACTTTAACCTCTTTATTTGGTTAGTATTATTATTAACCGGTTATTATTAATATAAAACGATAAATTTACATGTACCGTAATCAATGTACTATAATATAGATAGCTCTCCTACACTCACGTTTCAAACTATATCATAATTAAAAAAAACTATATCATAATAAACTATATCTATATCATGTTTCAAATGTATTATGCCTCGCAAATCAAATGGGAATTTGTAGCCTATTGGATAACAGCCATAACACGGAGCACAGGAAATGGAATCTGTTGGTTTCTCAAACGTCGCGTGACGTCACATCTCTTGTGAAAATATAAACGATATATCTATTCAATTTAAAAATTATTTATTTTAGGTATCTTTTTAGGTATCGATCCAATGTGAAACTTCCCGCAGATTTAAAATCTGTTGAAATTTTTACTGTATCTTTAACGATCTGGGAGATAGAAAAAAGAACTACAAAACTCCAGTCACAAATTGTTATTTGTTTTTTTAGTCTGCTGACAAATTGTTCCTCCGCAAAATCAAACGGAAGCACGGAAAAAATAAATTTAGAATCTAAGATAATAATAATCCAATTACATTCAATTCATTTTAAAATGTTCTAGATTGAATTTTAAAATTCGGCGCGACCGAAAAATCACAAAAAATTCAAACTACCTGTGTGCCAAATCCTATTACTGTAAGTACCATAGATTCGTCAGGACTTTTCGTGCAGAATACAAACAGACAGACACTTCCTTTTATAACATTAGAGATTACTAGACATCATGACGCAACATTAAGAAGGTTGATTCACAAGACAAACTATGCCTACAACATAATTGTTTTTGTTTTGAAATAGAAAATATTGTTTTGTTTGTCATTTGTCATCCTGATCTAATTTTTGTCTACTTTAAGTAAGTACTAATGACTTTATAGAGAAAAACCCAAACCAATCGATCAGTAGTCTTATATTGAAAATTTTTCCGTAGACTTAAACTTCACTAAGCAGCAAAGAACGCATTCAAAGAGGTGACTTAGCACTCACCAAAAAATTATTTTGTTACAAAAGTTCTGAACTTAGTTTAATCGACGTAAATAGAAGTTTTGTTAAGCCCATAAGTAGAACACAAGCACGAAAATATTCAAATATAGTTGGCAGACAAAATTATAATTTAATATTGCACCATATTAATTGGTTGTCAAAGCAAGCAAAGAATATATTTATGCGCTGAGTCAATGTCTCAATGGGAAGGGATCAGGCAAGCGACAAAAATCGTGTTTACTCGTGAACGCGTTAAAAACGTGAGGGAACGTAGTTAGCGTAAGGACCCTCCCTGAAATATCAAATAGAAACACTTGAAAAAAAATAGTCCAAATGCAATCTGAAGGTAATTTAGTCAGAGTTGTTCGAAGCTCTGGTTTATCACGCAAGTAAAGTGATAACAGCCGCATACAAAGCACTTGTGAAATATAGTAGCATAAATTCTTACAAATAGAAGCAACGAGTGTCCCTATTTTAGTAGCTCAGATACACGAAGAATCGGCTAAAATACAAATTGTGCCAATTAAGTATGAAACAGACTTTGATGATAGGTAGGTAGTTAGTTTAGGTCACACTGCAGCAACTAAACATCCTATTGGCGACGGTCAGGGATCAATTCAGAAGGGGAAAGAACAGAGGACAACAGTACGTAAATTTGAACCGTCAGATTACGAGAACAGCTGAGCTGGCGTCCCACTTTGAGTTTTCCTAGGGTCTTTCAAATCGGGGTTTGATTCCAGACCTTCACCAATTGTCCGTAGTGTTACTCCAGTGTGACATTAATTAAGAATATCAAAAATACCAACACTACGGCCTTTCAATTGTAAGAGAAAACCGGCGAGAAGTCGGAACCCTTTTCGAAATTGTTTTCTGAGCCCGTAGGCAGCAGTATTGATACATCACCGTCACTTAAATAAATAAATTAAAACTTAACATGCAATTTTTCACAATTATAGATTAAACAAAACACGTATGACTCACCATCGAAGGGGCCATCGCATGCAGCAGGGAAAAGCATGAATCGATTACCTCATCCGGAAACTTCCTTTTTATCGTAAGAAGAGATAATCGTTACCCGCGCATACAAAACACAAGTGCCGTGGTCGGCCTCCCACAAAACCCTGCGATTACGGCGAGGTGTTCACGATGCTTAACTATCTGCTTCCTGATAACATTTGAACGTGACGACTGCAGCCCCCAACTGCTGCAGAGTCTCGATGAGACCCCCTTCCCCACCCCACAGGGAGGGGGAGATTGGGGTCCCCCTTCCTTCTGGAACGAATGGGGGAGGTTTAAAAATTGTTATCTGGTAAATGGTTTCGTGTTCGGTAAGGGTGAAAGGTTTCTAGAATAAGGTCTAGCTCTCTGTAATATGGTTTCTATATTAAAAAAAAGTTGCCGCCTCAGGATTGAAAACTGTGCTGTTTAGCTCGATTCTTAGATGGTTTCCATAGAAAGTTCGTTAAAAAAAATATGAAATTAACATTGTTTGTTCTTCCTTGTGTTCCCTGGAGAACTGTAAAGATCTTTTTCCGATGCGGTTATTAGTTTAGGGTTTATTAAGTATCAAAGTTTTCTTCCGCGAGTGAGCAAAACACATACAAATTTTCAGCCTTAAGCCGTGAGTTTTTTTTAAAGAGTACATCTCAACGTAATTTTTTGCAGCTCGTCGAGTTTTTTTTTTTTTTTTTATTTCAATTTGGTTCTTGATAATATTTTTTTGAAATTCGGGAAAAATCGGGGCATTGTCGTTACTTTATTTTCAAAACTGTCATATCTATACCTTATTACTATTAGCTTTTAATTTTAAAAATATCGCAGTATACCTCAGATTGTACTCTTTCTTACGGTATAGTTATTTTTAAAATTGGTTAATAAATAAGTTCGATACGATCAAAAGTTGGTCACACAAAATTCGGTTGGCGAGCGTAAGCGAGCAGGGGGCGGAGCCCCCGCAGTTATGTATATAATCTTTAGAAAAAGTAATATTATGATGTTGTTTTCTTTCATCTATTGTTTAGTTACTCAAAATTTAACTATGGATCATTAGTATCAGTAGGTAAACCGATCTGGTTTACTTAAACTTCTCTGGAAACTTTTTTTAATATAGAGATATTAACTATATATTTTTTTGCGGTCCAAGACAATTCCTCTTTGTTCACTGCTGCCCGTGAAAATCATCAAAGATTGGACACCCCATCTTTAACCCTCTTAGTGCTTTCGACGTCATATCTCGCTCATCACGATCTGTCCAATGACGAAATATCTCGTCATCAAGACACTGCCGACCTTTATTCTGATGACGAGATCAACACCTGGTCAGTTCTTTACCTGATGTCGAGGTTAAGTTTTTTTCACGCGTTCCACCTGCATGTAAAGTACTAAAACCAAAATTCTTCCTACTGTATTGTAAGTGAGGTATAGCCGCAACATAAATGCAATCACCTGTGTAACTGTTTAAAATTAAGCTAAAAATTAGATAATATAAAACTATTTCATTGCTAAAATTTAAATAATAATTCAGTAATAAAAGCACTATACATAGATGACATCAGTCTCTGTAAAGCGCAGTTTTTCAATGTTAAAGAAATTACTGGTCAAAGATCGGTCATTCAACGCCATCAACGTTCTTCTGTATGTAACGATGTATTGTAATACTGTTGTACACGACTAAAATTCTCAATCAATTCTGGTTTTTTTTTCGAATAATTAATTTTAAAATTTAGTGGTATAAAAAAATGCAACTTTAGGGAATGATACTCATAGATGCAACTTTTCCCATTTTTCACAGCAACTAAAAGGTTGCCATAGTGATGACGAGTTATGTCGTCCATCAAAATCTAGTCAATATTCTTCTAATGACACCTATTCGAGACAACCACCAGGAGGGTTAAGAGCACTCGATTCTGCCCGTGTGGAAAAAACGCGCTGCCAGGACATCCCCTGTAATCCGAAGTGCTGTGTAACGAGGCACTGCTTTTCAACCATCCCTTGTGCGAGGAGGCGGACTCAAGCAAAGCGAGGCTCCCGTCACCGGTGATGGACAGTGACAAGGAGCGCTTTCCTTGTTCCCCATTTGTAGGGAACGATAGGAATAACCTCCGGATGGGGAGCATTCCCCGCAGAATAACACATGTGCCCGCTCCTCTCTCGTTCGTTGTTCAAACCCCATCACATAGCGGAGATGTTTTTGCATGTCGGTCTCGATTTGGGTGGAAAAGCCGCAGGAAGTAGCTGAAGAGGAACTGACAGTTCTTGTGCTGGATCCATCGAGGTACATGAAGATTAAGAGAACATTTGTTTCGGGAGTGGTGACTGCTGAGATGGGATTTGGAGCTCTTTTCGTGGTAGATTGGAGAAGATATTTTCACAATTCGGTGCATTTTTATTATTTTCCATGCAGCAGACATTGCGCATTTGAGATAATTTACTTAACTTGGTGCTAAAACTGATCTGCAATCTATTGTCTTTGCGGAAAAGAACGACGGACGGGAGTTGACTTGTAAAGTTGTCTGACGCTAAGCATAAGACTTGGGGCTTCGTTTTCCCTGCCTGTTCAGTTATCAATGTTACACTGTTCTATTGAGCATTTTGGAGCATATTCATCCGAATTGTGACCTATGGAAAACGTAAAACATACTACGCGGTTACTGATTCGTTTTTTTTTCGTTATAATTTAATTGTGTCTAATTTTCACTGGCCCAATCTTTGAAATTCGGAATTAAATTACCGGTTTGCTGTCATTTTATACCATATTTTTAAGCCACAGCTTCACGAAATACTGTGGATAAGATGAGGTTTTCAATCAGGGATATTTTATTTGAATGGCAAACAAGAATTAGAACAAAGGAAAACGCCCAAGGAGTATCAAGGAACGGATTTCTCAGTAAAATTTCTAGATAGCCACAAACTGCATTTTTCAAAATTCAGATCGTAGAAGAATAGTGTGAGTGAGGCCTCTCATTTTCTCCTGTAAACTTCCTACATTACATTCAGCTTCTTACATTGCACTCACCAAGTTTTCTAAATATTCTCTTTGGTTTTCACCATGTCTCAATTGAAAGCCCACATTTGCGAATCTAAACAATAATTCTTAGGATTATAACATGATCTGAATGATACACCTTGGAATAATTCAATTAATTAGAAACTCCAAATAATCTAATTAATAAGCATCTTGCAATGATTTAATTAATAAACATTTTTTGCACTAATTTAAATAAGTTTCCAGTGTTTCGAAAAATTTTATGAATAAGCATTTTGCAATAATTCAAATGCGCAATAAACAAATGCACAAAAAATAATGTTACTTTTCAATTTAGATCATAAAGATTTTTGTTTTCCCGCACTGATATTTTTACATTGACGTGC
The DNA here is from genome assembly GCA_947359465.1 of Metellina segmentata. NCBI lineage: Eukaryota > Metazoa > Arthropoda > Arachnida > Araneae > Tetragnathidae > Metellina > Metellina segmentata. The sequence continues at coordinate 17,371,356 of OX375873.1, forward strand.
ATCATTTCTTTCCCATGAAAATAATCGAATATTTATCCTTTCACATTTTATTTGGATTAAAAAAAATTTGAAAATTATGATTGGGGATAAATACGTAACCGAATTTGTGGTAAACGGCATGCCTTCATATACGCAACAAATGTTTTCAAAAGTGAACCATTTCACCACAGCAAAGGAACTCTTTGTGGCGATCGTGTTTGTGTACAATTCTATGACAAGTGAAAAAGAGGGCACAGTTCATCAGACTCCTTCCCCAGTTATTCAAAGCAAAATGCAATTCCCCCTTCACTCGACCCTAACCGTTCTCTCTCCACAAAACCCCGACTTAGAAAACATCCTGACCTCTGCTCTGGTAACTATATTTTCTCCTTTTCGAACGCATTCTTGGACGCGTTCCCCCACTCCTCATCACAGCCAGAACACTCTTCTCTGCTCCTCCCCCCCCCCCCTCTTTGCTTCGAGGATGCATTTTGTTTATCTTCTTTTCACTTCTCCTCAGCAAAGCTCCGTCTTCCCCCATTCAAACCACAGGATACTGGAGACTTGAAGAGAGAGGTTGTTAATAATGAAGGGACTCTTGAGAGATTTACTCGAAAACGGGGGGCGGGGCAACGGGCCGCAGGGGGCCCCCAGAAAGAGGAGGCATAACCCTCGCCTCCAAATAAGCGACCATCAGTGCTTGGTACTTTACGAGGCCTTAAATCTGGTAACAGCCGGCTCATAAACCCTGACATTTGGAAGATCGTTATTTTCTTCACTCCCTGCACTACAAGTTCCCTTCCCCCTAGTTCCAATAAGCATGCCGTGCAAGAAGGAAGGAGGATTAGGTGTGCTACAGTAAAACAAAACGGCCCTTTACACTCGCGTAACGCGATACTTCAGGATAATTAAATTCTTTTGAGGAGGAAAATAATCCGCAGTTGAGTTTTTACACTCGACAAGCTGACTTCTTTTTTCCTTTTTATTGAAATGCATGGCGGAATAATTAGGAATCGGGGCTTAAATTTTCATTTCTGTTGGTTGTTAGTCAAATCCTTATTCGTGTATAGGGTCAATAAATTAACATGCGATTCTGATGAGAGAAGTAAGGAATACGAATAAAAAACTGAAATTTACAGCATGGTTTGTGTGAATGGTTTCTACAAAGGTCATAAAACAAGTGTCAAGACAAGGTCTTGAAATAGATTCACACTGCAATCGTTCGAATTTGTCGTTCGCTCTACGGTCATTTTATGCTTCGCGAGAATTCATTGGACAGGGATTTGCGTCTTAAAACTTCAACTGTTCAAGGTTTGTTTTGGTTGTATCTACACTCTATATCTTGCTCTACGGTTATTTTTGTGCTGCACTAGGGTTAATTTGACTGGGATCTACGTTTTAAATTCAACTGTTAAGGTTTGGTTTATATAAACGCTCTCTATCTTGCTCTGCGGTCATTTGTGTGCTGCTAGAAGGTTAATTTGTCCGGGATCTACTTTTTAAAATTGAACCGCTCAAGGTTTGGTTTAATTTTTATCGCTCTGTTGTCATTTTTGGTTCTATGTGACGGTTAATTAGACCGGGATCAACGTTTCAAAATTTGACCTTTCACGATTTGGTTGTATATTCGCTCGCTATCGTGCTCTGCAGTCATTTTTGTGCTGCTAGAAGGTTAATTTGTCCGGGATCTACTTTTTAAAATTGAACCGTTCAAGGTTTGGTTTAATTTTTATCGCTCTATTGTCATTTTTGTGCTGCAAGAATGCAAATTTGTCCGGGATCTACTTTTTAAAATTCAGCCGCTCAAGGTTTGGTTTGATTTCATCGTTCGATTGTCATTTTTGTGCTGCACGAAGATTAATTTGTCCGGGATCAACTTTTTTAAATTCAGCTGTTCGAGGTTTGGTTTGATTTTATCGCTCTATTGTCATTTTTTTTTGCTCCATAGAGTTAATTAGGCCGATGATTGAATGTTTGGCTTTTATGGCACAAGGTCCAAAAGAGAAAGAGAGAGAGAGAGCGGATAATCTGCGCCATAATTAAACCTAGATCTACGTCCTAAAACTCAATTCTTGTAGGCTTGGTTTGTCGCTCTAAGGCCACTTTTTGTTAAGCGAGGACTAAATAGACAGTCATCAATTGACCTAATTATGACTAATTATATCGGGATGGGTTACAGAATTAACACGAAAATTTATAAATTATCTAGAGTTGTCAAAGAAATAATCAATTCAATGCAAATAGTGTTGCTTTAATCGCTTTGAGTACAAAATTGGGCAGTTCGCGGAATTGTGTAAGTCGAATCAGATTTTTTATTCAAACGGTATGCTATTTCTGCTTTGTAGCAATGCTTATTTGACTGTTTCAATATAAAAGTTTTTTAATACTCCATCAATTGATTTTATTTGTCCGGGCTATCTGTGAATAATCGTAATTGAGTTTGTCACAGAAGAGAGCTCTCTCTCTCTCTCTCTTCCATTTTTAAGTATGGTAACCTTAACCGGGGCCTATATCTTAAAATTCTACCTTCAAGAATCTCATAACTTCAAAACTCACTTTCCATCAATCTAGTAATTACCTTTACTGTAATCCTAAAATCAATAAAAAGTAAAAAAAATAAATTGAAAAACTTTCCTAATGTGAATCCTATAAGAATTTCTAACTAGTAAATTGTTTTGTAAATATTTATGGTTGTGGATTAGTTATTCAACAAGACCTGTGTAAAGAACCTGTCTTAGCACTCGTTTTAAGTTTTACTAGAAAATTTACATGCACATTATATGCTGAGGATCGTTGTTTCACATCACCTTTAAAAAACTTTTTCAATGTGTCGATAATTTTAAAATGGAATTTTTTTTTGTCGTTGCTGGAACATTTCAGGTGTTCATATTGGCTGCCATTCAAGAATATTACTACAAGAAAACTGGAATGGGCTCTCAGTTATCCAAGTCTCAATCGATTGAAATAAAAAAAATAAAAAGTAAGGTTAAGGGCTAAATAAAATGTCTATCAGAATTACCATTGCGAACTTATAATATATTGTTTCAACCTCCTTCGTCAGTCAATGCGAACCAAAACATTTTTCATCAGTCAAAGTGCGAACTGAACCCCTCCCCCTTAACTTTGAGCGGAGTTAACGCGCCATCTTATTAATATTGTCTCATTTAAAAGTATCTGTCGTCATAAACGTTGCTTAAAGTTTTGTGGCGTTTTATATTGGTACCGACAAGAACTACAATGGTGACCCGGACGTGATTTGAACACGACAAGATAAAGATGTGGTTGGAAAATGGTTGTTGGAATATTCTTCGAAAAGGAGGGTCGGGACAAATTAGATTAGGATATAGAATTTGCTACATGACCCTTATTTTCATAGGGACTCAGTCAATACCTGTTGCCTATCTTAACTCTCCTGGTGGTTGTCTCGTCGACCTATTTCGTCATTAACAAAACTGACCAGATTTTCTTAATAGATGAAATATATCTCCCATCAATATCACGTCGTCTCTCGTCATTAGAAGAAAACTGACCAGCTCTTAACCATAAAATATCGTCAATATCTTGATGAGACCTCGTCTTTGGAAAAATGGGTCAGATACTGGAAGATCAAGATAGTTGGTCAGATGGACAAGATATCTCGACGGAACCACTTGGAACCAAACACAAAACCCATTTCCGCCCTTGAGGAATCCAAACACGTTAAAAGAGTGTAATTTTTGACCAAAAATTCCCAAAAAAAGTTCTGGATCTTATTTGATGAAGTATTTATTTGACTTCCAAAAATTTTTGATTTTTTTTTCTAAGTTAATTAAAGTTCCAGAAATATTAAGATTTTAGCTATGGAAAATACCTGAAACGGCAGTTAAAAGACTAAAAACCTGTCAAAATTTAAATTAAAAACTTTTTTTTTTTTTTTTGCAAACATAATTTTAGAAAGGTTTCTAAAATGTTTAAATGGTTTCTCTTTTGGAAACAGTGTGAACATTTTAAAAGAGAATCGAAGAACAAAATTGTTTACACAAGCAGTAAAAGCAAGAGAGAGCTAACGATACACTTAAAACTATTGTTTCTCTAAATTAATTTTTATGCATTATTTCCTCACTTCAAACGTATAACACAAAAAGTTATTGACGGATTCTCGTAAAACTCTGAGAACGTGTTCTTTATAATGTTGACTAGGAAATGAATGAAAATAATTATGGAAAGTTTTTTTAATTATGGCCATTTATTTAAGAAATAGGTCTGTAAAACAATCATAAATATTGTATTTCTTTTTCGATCGCTTGTAAAATTTTTGCTTAGTTAAATATCCTTTTGATTCTAGTTCATTCCCTAGAAAAATGCATGTTATTTATTTTGGTAGCATCATTTTTCAAATGGGTGAAATAGATTTTCATGTAACACATCTGAAGTTTTTGCAAATTTCTTTAAAATGTTATACACAATTATCCTTTTTATAAAATCATTAATATATATTTTAAATATTTATATCCCAATGCTATTGTTTAATAACACTAAACATAAAAATATCCTTAAAATGTTTCGATACCATTTTAAAAAAAAGTACGTATCTGGATACCAAAAGAGAGCACCTGAATAAGGATATAAATAATTTATTAGATTTTCATCTTACAGGCATGCCCTGTCTCAGTTACGGGAAAACAGGATTAAAAAATTAATTTCTGGATATTGATCGGGTAACGCTGATGGGGTGTCTATAGCTATCTATGTTATTAGCAATCTCGTATAAATAAGCAAACTTCCTTTTCATGAAATGTTTTGACAAAACAAGCAATGCGCCATTCAGTTTTATGTAATGAGATGAACATGTGGACCAGTTGGAGATCATTTTAATCGATTCAGGAATTGGACGATCACAGCCAGATTTGTTGCCACTGGATCAAAGCCTTTTCCGGCAGAGTGAGTCCTGTTATTTTAGTCCAATGAGTTGAGTCACAGGGGTCGGTTGATTCTTTTTACGACGCAAGGATCTGGTCTTTTCATCGATGTTTTTTTTCTTTGCCACAAGAGGAATGAAATAATCATCTTTTAATCTAGTGGATTACAAACTGTGAGACTATCCTTGACTCAATGGGCAAACCTATTGAGACACGGCGATCCTAATATTTGCATAGGATTATCCAAGTATCGATAATATAAACGTCCTGAATTCATCATGGAAGGTAACCACCCAACTTTAAAAACTGGATAGTGTAAAAAGAAAAACTGATGATTGTGGCAAATTGCATACGTTTTCCCTGGGACTAAAAACAAAAAGATTTCTCTACTACGAAAAAGGCAAAAAGCTGCTTAGCTGATCATTTATCACTATCAGTTTCATTTTTTTTACTATTAAGATTTTAAGGAATTGTATACAATTAAGAATTATTTCTAAATGTTAAAAACTTTGAAGGGGTGTGGGGATGTATATAAATTTGAAGTGGGCACAAAAATAAAATGCTTTACGACTGCTGCATTAAACGACAATACAAAGGGAAGATAAAAGATCTCTGAATTCAACTGAACAGACTGAAAAATTATAATCTGAAATACAGACTCTCCAAAACTTTAATGTCCAAGCATTGGATTTTTTTTATACAACGATAAAAATCTTTAAATAATATAGCCCGGCATATCTTCTTTAGGTGTGCTCGGCCCGATGTATTCCAGTGATATTTTCTTTACCCGTGAGGTTTGCTGTCTTTAGGGTATCACGCTCTCGGGATGACCCCCACACAAATAATCTTTTCTGCTTTCACTCCATTATTCTATTCCCCAACCTCTCTTTCCTTCCTTTCTCAAGATTTTTTTTTACTTGAAATTGCCTGCTTTGTGTTTGGCGCAGTTTGGTAAAATATGGCCTTTGCGGCAGCCACAGAACAGCCGCTACTAGATTTTTTTTGTTAATTCAGTCAGCCATAATTTAGGCAAAGGAGATGCTCTGTTTACTATTGTCTGTATATGCACAGCTTTGGCAAAAAGGTTCAGTGAAGAACTGTGTACGTGGAACAATGGAGGTAGTTGGAAGTGAACAGTAAAGCTCATACATCCAGGAACAACAAAAAGAACACGTGTCTTGTCAGTGAAGTACTGGGTCTGTACGTGGTACAAGGGAAATTAGTTTGAAGTGAGCATCAAATAATTTCATCAATCCAGGATCAACAAAAAGGGCAAACGTCTTGTCAGTGAATTTCTTAGTGGTATGGCACAAGGGAGGTAAGTTTGAAGTGAACAGTAAAGTTTACTCATCAATCCAGGAAAAAGGACAAGAGTCTTGTCAGTAAAGGACTTGTAAAAGGAGAGGTAAGTTTGTAAAAGGAGAGGTAAGTTTGAATTGAAGAAGAAATCTCAATAATCCAGGAACAATTCCAAGAAAAGGACAGGTGCTTTGTGAGTGAAGGACTTTGTACGTGGCACAAGTGAATATGATTTGAAGTGAACATCAAAATATCTCATTAATCCAGGAACAATAAAAAGGACAAGTGTCTTGTCGGGGAAGGACTTTGTACACATAACAAGAGGAGATAGTCTGAAGTGAATAATAAAATTATCTCATCAATCCAGTAACGTTTCTATTAATGAGGTAATTTGATGCTCACTTCAGATTCTTCTGCCTTGTATACCACATACAAAGTCTTTCACTCACAATATACTTGTCCTTTCTAGGAATTGTTCTGTATTGATGAGATAACTTTACTGTTCACTTCAAGCTAACTTCCCTTGTACCACGTACCCCTTCACTGAAAAGACATTTGTCCTTTTTGTTGTTCCTGGATTGATGGTAATTTGATGTTCACTTCAAATTACCCTTCCTCAGTGAAGGACGTTGTACACAGCACAAGTGAAGATGGTCTGAAGTGACTAAAATTATCTCATCAATCCAGTAACATTTTTCGGTAAACGAGATTCGTCAGGGGGCGGGGGATCTTACAGGCAGGCGATGAATGTTTTAATACCCTTCCCAACTTTAGGGCACGGCTCGAGCCTCACAGCAGGCCAGATGATGGATGCATCGGGATCGCAGAAACAAGCTACATAAATCGAGCACTTGCAACAGATGTTGGGATGCAGCCCGTGTGTACAGCCCGGCTGAAACACGGGCGTAAATCACTCTCAGCACGCCCAGATCTGTAAATCACTCGCATGTGTGCCGCGGGGCAGCTTTTATGAGACCCCGGGAGCGATTAATAACGACATGGGAAAACAGGGCGACAGTTGCAGGCGCCGGCAGAGCCCACTTGCCTTGACTCTCGTGAACTGCTATTTTCATATTCATGAAGAGGCCATAGCGTGCGAGACACTCGATTCGGCGGAATATAAAAACGAAGATGGGATCACAACGGCCGGCGCATGTGAAAGAATGGGGATACAGACAGAGAGCCTTGAGCATAGTAGGAAATAAAAAGAAGCAAGTTCTTTGGGTCCACAGGGCAACATGAATATGAAATGAACCCCCAAATAGGAGGGATGAATGTTACCGATATACGGATTATATGGCGAGTTAAATGTGTAGAGTTTTCAGCATCACTGATTGGGTCATGTGGACAGGGGTACCATGTCCCTTTGGGCCCCACAATATTTTTATCGGCATGGACCGTCGGGCCCCGAACATGAGGATTGGTTAGGGTTTTTTATGAATTTGCTGCCAGATGGGACCCAGCTGCGTCAGCAATGGTAGGAAACGAAATAATGGGTGTGCCGGAGAGCCTAGGCCTTCTATTTCCTTCGGAAATTGGCTGAAACTGAGCGAAAATTAGTTGACATAGTTTTATGCAGTCGAACCCCGTTATAGTTCAACCGTTATCGGACCCAATAAAACGTTCACCGATGGTTCACTTTATCCAATTTTGTTGACACATAAATCTTTCTTAGCATTTGATGGTGGTTTTGTTGAAATAAGGAATTCAGTAGTTGTACTTACTTTTATTTTTACTCCTTATGGAAAAAATTCGTTAGTTTGGATTAGGTACATTTCAATTTTATGAGCAGTTCATCAATTTTTTTATGGACGATTACGAAAGATTCCATAGTTTTTTTTGTCTACATTTTCCGTAGGAAAAAAAATATATTTAGAATTACCTTTGAAAATCTGGAAAAATATCCGTGGAATGGAAAATTCAGTTCACTAAAAGCGAACTTACATTTTCTCAGGAGTTCACTATAAATTGTTTAAAATAGCAATTGTTAAATAGGAGTTCAGTCGGGACCAATGAAAAAATTCAATATAACCGAGAGTTCACTATATCCCTGGTTCGCTATAGCGGGGTTCGACTGTATATAGTAGTGGAGTGCAGTTGTAGTGGACCAATAGGATTATGAGGACAGCTGATGCAAAATGACAGAGTTAAAGAAGGACGAGAATTTTAAACAAAAAAATTAACTAACTATTAAGAATGGCTCTAGGCCTTTTACTGAATTGTTGTTGACGAGGGTCGTATCTGAGGATACGCTGGATTACAGGATTATCTATGATATCAAGATTAGCGTGGAATTTTATAGCAAGTTTACTGAAGAATTGCTTGAGTTCAGATTTTCAAGATCTTCGTGGATTTTATTGTTTTTGTAGTACTAGGAATATATATAGCCGATGATAATACGAAGAGTAGAATTTTGAATAGCTTCTAATTTTTGGAGGTTAGTTTTTGCTGCATATCCCCAGACAAGACTGGCGTAGCTTATTTTTGGTCTAATTATGGTTTTGTAAAGGAGCAGTTCTCCGTCAAATAAATGGGTACACACACAAGGAAAGTTTCTACTGAGACAGAAGAGAGATATGCACCCAGTGTTACATTAATTGACAGCCCATCGGTTGCCGCAGGAGAGGTCTTTACTGTATTTCTAAATACAGGTGGCGAAAGTGCTTCTCCAGCGATACGTGCTTCTAGACCTAGTACGTATTCTGAACATGACGTCACTTAGCTTGTTTTCCAAATACGATTGCAGCGCTTCGACAGCAAAAAATCTAAAAAATCCATTCCAAATGAGTACACGACAATAGATTCGTCAGCACCAATTACAGTAAACGCAAAAGGTTGCCACCACGGGTGTGACCTACATTTTAAGAAAACCCCGATTCCTTTACTTTTCATGACATTTTTTTACTCGCCCTTGTGTTTGGCGCAATATGGCCCTTGCGCCAAAAAAATACCAAAATAACCATCCAACCGCAAGTAAGCTCTTCGCAGACGGTTTGGTATGTTCGTTTACATAGAAAATCTCTGATAACAGTAATAATTTGCTTGAAATTTCTAAAATATGTGACGAAGGTTAGGCACATCCCGTACATCCAATACTTCAAACACAGTCACTCACCGCGTTGTTCAATTACAATTACGAGGACAGTTAGTGCAGGAACACTTCCCTCTTAAGACGTCAGTTTTGCTAATGACGACACATACTTTGTCGTGACAACCACCAGATGGGCTGATGGCTTTTACAAAATGTTGCCCAAATGGATGTAAACTACATTTTAAGACAACCCCAATATGTATCACGTCAGAGCATTTGGACAGCAGAAGTAAAATCTTTGAAGGCTTGTGTGTTTGCTTTGGAAATCGCTCCCACAGTCGTAATAATTTCGTTAAATAAATTTTTTTTAATGTGTTTGAACGTTAGGTACATCCAATATTTCAAAAGCAGTCACCCTCTCCGCGATGCTCAATTACAATAACGGGGACAGCCAGTGCAGGAACATTTCCCTCTCAAGACGTTAATGGGTTTTTCATGTGATTTCGAGAGTGTTACTTGAAAAGAGGGAGAACCCCTTTTTTCGAATGAAAAAGCCACTCTTCTCACAGGTGACAGCTCTGATTCATAAACAGTAGCAGGGGACGAAAGATACTCGAGGAGGGGAGACTGCGCTGAAAATTAATAGAATTCTGAGCACGTAAGATAAAAGTTCCATTAAACTTTACCCTTTCAGAACGAAGGGAGAAAAAAGAGACTTTTACCGAAAAAAAGTAGGAGTGGAGGTTTTTTAATGCTGTGGGAGAGCCGCAACTAAGTAAGCATGTCAACCACCGAGATAGCGTAAAATAAGGTGACGGGAGATAATTGAAAAAAGTAAAAAGTATGGCTCTTTTTGTGTAGGTAGCTAGTTGACGTTTCTTTTGATGAGATTAAAAACTGTTTAATGGGAAATGGAGTTTTTATTTTTAGACAGGGGTCTAGAAAAAATATTTTCTTGCAGATAATAGTACAAGAAGTTGTAAGTATTTAGAATTAGAATTTGTGGGGTATATCATTTATCGATTTTGTGTTTTATGAGGTTGATCTTTTCTCCCTGGAAAAACGCTGACTTGATCCTATCTACAACACGAATAGTGTTGTAGATAGGATCAAGTCAGCGTTTTTAACGTAAAGCAATGGTCCGAGTACTAACGGACAAAAGTATTTGGACACTACAGAAATTCGGAGGAGGATCCATCTGAGTGTGGGGTTGTTTCTCCTGGTTAGTACTCGGACCATTGCTTTATGTATCTGGTACTATGAATGCTGACAGGTACATCGACGTTCTGACTACGGGCGATGATGGTTGTTTCTTCCAACAGGATCGAGCTCCATGTAATACTGCAAAACGTGTGCTGTTGGTTTCCTGAAAATGATGTGAATTTGCTCAGAACCCCGATCTTAATCCGAATAATAAAATACTTTTTCTGAAAAACATGCAGTGTCCAAATATTTTTGTCAATATAGTGTCTTTGCTCAACCCTCCTAGTGATTGTCTCGACGAGCTATCTCGTCATTAAAAGAAAACTGGAGAGATACTTCTCATGCAGGTATGATTTGACACAGCTGAAAAAGGTGAAGTATTTAACAGTTAATTTGCAGCTCTACAGTCATTTTTTACCTCAGGAATATATTTCACAGAAGAGCCAAAGGAAAAATGGGAAATCTGTAATTTATTTTTTAATTCGAAATTTGTAGCTATCAGTGATATTATGGTTGGAAATTTGCCGACTTTAAGTCTTATTTTAACACCTTTGAGTTTTTTTGTTTTGATGGCTGAAATTTTAGACCCAGTCGTCATTTTAGGCGTTTACGTTTTGAGACTATTTTGGATTATATGACGACAATTCCTACCGATCAACCGCCTTTATCCTTCGATCAATCTGTATAATTATTATATGTAAATTATCTGACAAAGAAAGATACGAAATCTGAATAAACTCGGAAAGAATAGCTTAAAACAAAACAATGAGCCCATTAAATAAAAGACCCCGATGCAACTCGTCTTCATAGTCCAGTTACTAGACAATGACCTAAGCAAAATATCGCTTTTAATATGATCCGGAATTGTAAATGGAATCATAAAGAATATTACATTACGTTTATACATATCCTTAGCAAATCTCACCCACAAAACGTGCGCCTATGCTATTTTTAGAAGGCCCCAGTTCCATAGGAGTTCAATGAGATCCATAATTTGACTTTTTTATAGTTTTCAAAGTGCTATGATCAAATTTAAAAACGTGAATATAACTTTAATTTTTTTTCAAGAACAGTTAATAAAAAGTAATATTTTGAAGAATAAGTGAAAATTTTGTAACATTATTTTCTCTTTGTAATAAGTTGTAAAAATCAGTGGTTACTGATGGTTAAGAAGGCAATAAAAGAGGCGATAAAATAATTTTAAAATCAAAACCTCCAGTTTTTTTAAAAGGAAATGTGTCAAAACTACAAAAAGTCGAAACAAAAATTTTACTTACCAGGCTGTCACATTCTATTCTGACAACACTGCTTTTAGAATAGAAATACTTAAATTATTATTTTTTCTAATTGAACATAAGAAGGTGATGAAATAAGGGTCATTCAAAGTGCTATGATCAAATTTAAAAACGTGAATATAACTTTAATTTTTTCAAGAACAGTTAATAAAAAGTAATATTTCGAAGAATAAGTAAAAATTTTGTAACATTATTTTCTCTTTGTAATAAGTTGTAAAAATCAGTGGTTACTGATGGTTAAGAAGGCAATAAAAGAGACGATAAAATAATTTTAAAATCAAAACCTACAGTTTTTTTAAAAGGAAATGTGTCAAAACTACAAAAAGTCGAAACAAAAATTTTACTTACCAGGCTGTCACATTCTATTCTGACAACACTGCTTTTAGAATAGAAATACTTAAATTATTATTTTTTCTAATTGAACATAAGAAGGTGATGAAATAAGGGTCATTACTAAGGGTCAATTGTTTAAAAATAAGAAAAATGTCGACTTAGGTGGTTTGACTTTTTCGGAAAGAACCCAGATATACCTATATTTTTATTTTCCCTTCACAGAATATTTCTTTCGAGAATATGATTGTTTATTTTTATCTTGGGATATTTGTGAATAGTCAGGCTTCCGTGAGATGGTAGCTGTCATGTGGTTTTGGTATTACTACTACGATACTATTAGTTAAATTAGGGGATTAGTGGTGACGTCAACAGATACTGTCCACAGTTGGCGTCTAGAAAATGCCGTTTGGAATTTTTGGCTCATTTATTTCGTTTGGACAGGCGTATTCTGAACGTGTCGTAAGTTGTTTTTAGATATACGTTTTCAACACTTAGCCAGTACAAATTTTTAAGATTCCAAATTGATGCATGAGGGATAGGGTAGGTGTTCCAGATATCACATACCATAATTATATCTCTGTATCTCAACCTACTGGTTTGTGAAATCAAGCTGGAAACTAAATTCTATTCTAAATTAATTCTCTATTCTCCTTTGCTTTCCAAAGATCATATAACTTATTTACTTATGTCAATTCAAGTTAACTAAAAACATTTTAAAAGTTTTTTCCGAGAGAATTTTCAAGAGTGTGTTCCTAATATCGCCTACCCCTGTTCCTATTACCACCCACCAGGTGAAAGAAGCTACTACTAAAAACGAGTTGCTATAGTAGAGCATACATACATACCTTTAGTATTTAATGTACTTTCAAGTCAAATAAACACAATTATGATTTTGAAACACTTACCTGGATATACCCTGAATGGATTGGAGACAAAATATACGTTGTGATCAATACCTCAAATACTTCAGATGCAATAGTGTTGCTGATATAACTGATAGGAAACTTGCCGGTGGCGCTACGTGTGGCAAAACCCTAGACCGTCAAGGTAACTACATAAACTCCTAGATGTCGCGCATAGTAGCTTGCAAACACGACACGAGTAGGCCATTAAGCACAGGGGCAGTATTTGGAACACCTATAGTATTAGTTATTTGAGTAATACCAACTAGTTATTTGAGCAATACCAATGACGTAAATTAAATATGTTTCCGAACTGGCGATGAACAGCGTTTTAAGGTAACCCCTCAAAAATCCTCGACCCCAATATCACCTACACTCCAAAATAGTTATTTCTATTGCACATGATTCGTGTACATCCATTGAACGTCCGTTTCCCCACTACTATCCAAAGCCAATACTATATATCACGCCCCGGCAAGAAAAGTGACACAAGTCAAAAAATAAAAATTTTAATGTTATGTCATTGAAATATATATATATGAGGTGCCCCAGCGAGTTATATTACTATTCGATAGAATATAATAGAAGTTACCACCATAAATACCTACCTAAAATTTAAAAGAAGCTTATACTATTTCAATATAAGTTTTATAGTATCCTTTAAGTTGATGTTTCTCAAATTCTGTAATTTTGAGTTGTGTCACTTTTCTTGCCGGGGTGCGATATGTCAGTCTGTTCAGAGCGGGACCATCGTCAAGAAATGGTATTAGATGCATTTCAATTCTATTGTTACTGTATTTGAATTTTATTTTTAAAAATGGTTCTGGAGACGAACACAAATTTTCATATTCGAATTTCTTAAAATAGAATTCGGAACACTCTCGGTTCTGTATAAATAACTAAACACGAACAATATCTCTATTTTGTATACGAACATTACCATTTAAATTTTTTAATAGCTTCAATGCAACAAGGGGTTAGGTTTATATTTATTATTATTACTATGTATATGAGGGGACCATCAGGCTCGTATAGTAATTAAAATATTAAAAAAAAAACATAAAAAGAACTATTATTTTTTATACATTTATTGTACATGAAAAAAAATTTCCTTGGAAAACTAGGTATGTTATGTGAATGATTTCTCAGTGTATATATATATATATATATTTATTTCAGTTTAGGGCAATATGTCCAGGAATTTTCTCAGAAAGATTTGGCAACCCTACGACGGCTATAGATGTAACAAGCGCGATTCTTTCTTGGCGTGGTTCTTATAACTGTCAAGGTACAACTGATTTAACGGCCAAAGTCTATATTCTTTCTTGTAGCGATTCTTACAACTTTCGAGGTACAACTGCTGTAACGGCCGTCGTCGAAATTCTTTCTTGGCACGATTCTTACAACTTTCAAGGTACAACTGATATACTGGCCGTTGTCTAAATTCTTTCCTAGCGCGATCATAGTACAACTGCTGTACCGGCCCTAGTCTAAAGGTAAAATTTAAAAAACAGGTGATAAAATGGTTTATTGTTTTTTCGGTGGAACTAAACGTCCGTCATCTCAGAACTGTGGTAACACACCAGAATAACTTATTTAAATTCGTGTCCTACTCTTGTTTAATTTTGTCTTGGTGATGATGGTGGACATTTTGATCTACCCTGACAACTATTGATGTTTTTATCACCTGTTTTTATCTTTTCTGGTCGTTTTTAAAAAATTTGTATGCTTTAGACAGTCAGTTATTATTTTTGATGATTAAATTGCACAATTAATTAAAAAGGGATCAATTTAAATGTTAAACTTAGATGAAATTCTTTACAAAAAGAAGCCACAGAGATGAAAGTTTCGCCTAAAGCAGCCGTGCATAAAAAAACCTTTGGAAAGAGCTGATTTAAAGCATAGAATATTTATGAAATTTAAAGGTGAATACAAAACTTGGGATTGAATGTCTTCACACGGTCATGCAGATTATCTAGAATCTTCTAAAACCTGAAATTGAAGTATTCATAGGTATGTACCGTTATTTGTTTTTATTTCAAACACATTTTTCTTTTTATTTGTTTTGAAATATAATATTTTTGAAGGAAAACAAGTTTAATTTAATACTGTTCCCTATGTATACTGTCTGTGCGCTAACTTTCGCAATAAAGAAGATGCATTTTTATCATGCAAGTTTTACGAATGCAATGCAATGTGCATGCAATACGATGCATGTAAGTTTTAGGAAGCATTTGTATTTTAAGTAGGTAATAAAACAGAAAAACTTCTCAGTAATAATGTTTGCTTTAACGCAAAGCAATAGCAAGAGAAGAAATTTCCTTGCTCTTTTAACGGCTCATATAGTAATAATAAAATTGCAAAATAACTTTTAAGTTGTTGTAAATTACTTATTTAAACCATTTAAATAACTTTAACGCTGTTGAAGAAAAAAAAAGCATAGTTTTTATGACAGTAGAAATTTAATTGCATTTTAGTAGGAATAAGAATAAATTGTTACAGATTTTTAGCTAACTATCATTATTTGCATGTATATATGATATAAATTGTGTTTGATAGTAATTTTTTATTTGGTATTTTTTCTGAACACAGTAGAAATTATTCATAATTTTAATAATTCTGTAGTTTAGTGGATAAAAATAAATTTTTTATTGAAAACCAATGACAATGTAAAATAGTATACTTTTATATAATTCGTCACATTCATCGATTTGGTAATTCTGTATACATTACTGAATCAAATTCAAACAAGAGTTCTGAATATAATTTCTGATCAAACGAATAAACTGAATAAAAAAAAAGTAAAGTAAATGAAATGACCAGATGAAACACACACAGAGTATTTTCAAATTGTTTTGATCCTCGAACTGACTCGTTTCAAATTAAAATGTAATTACCTGATTTTAATTATGAACCTGTTTTTTGACTGTAAGGGAAACTAGCATTATTTGTATACAGATAAAAAAAATATGTCAAACTAAAAATCCTCTCAAATATTGTTCATATGCTCACTGTTAACACATCGAAGGTAAAATATAGGTCAAATAATTTAAGGCATTGAATGAAAGGAATATAATACTTCAAAATAATCATACATTTACATCCTCTAGGTAATTTTAAGACCGTAGGTGAATTGACTTTTATTTCCAACTAGCAAAATTACCCGACCTAACGGGTTGAATTGGTTAACTGTACATAGAAAAACGATCACAGTAATCAATTTTCTCTTTCGAGGAAAACATCCTATAGGTGCCAGGAAAAGAATTTTTTAAAACATGTTTTCGACATTTTTATAATTTCTTTAAAAAATAAATATCGATTTTCAAGAAAGGTAGATCAATTTTGAGAGCTTTTTTTAAAAGAAAAATCAACATTTCCAACAAATTTTTACAGAAAAAAAGCTTTAAAATGTGCAACTTTGATTTAAACAGACACACCAAACGTGGAAACCACTAATTTTGCATTCAAATGACCCAAAGCGGATAAAAAACTTGAAATGAGACGAAAATATTCATCCCTTTAATAAGTATTAAATTCGGGGACAGGTCTAAAAATAGTCAAATACATTTGAAAACGAAATGTCCGTTTAATATTTTTACTGAATCAATTAATAACTTGCAACTACTATTTGTTGAATATCATGATTAGTAAAATAATAAGTCATACTTCTACTATGTTCCGAAAATGTACGCAAAGAAGACTAAAAGTAAACAAACAAGAAATTCCACGATATACAGAACAGGTACGTACAAATAGTGATTATTAACTCACGATTCGGAAAGAAAACCGGGATAGAAGATGCTTCCGAAATTATTTTCTAAATACGAGAAAGGTAATGAAATACCAAGTAAGACGTGTACGAAAGAGTTCAGTAAGAAGTGAATAAAACAGTTTAGTAAGAAGCGAATAAAACAGCTCAGTAAAAAGTAAATAAAACAGTTCAGTAAGAAGTAAATAAAACAGTTTAGTAAGAAGTGAATAAATTAACTCAATAAAAAGTGTATAAAACAGTTTAGTAAAAAGTGAATAAATTAACTCAATAAAAAGTGTATAAAACAGTTTAGTAAGAAGTGAATAAAACAGTTTAGTAAGAAGTGAATAAAACAATTCAGTAAGAAGTGAATAAAACAGTTCAGTTAAAAGGGATGACGCAGTTCAATAAGAAGTGAATGAAACACTTCAGTAAAAAGTGCACAAAATAGTTATTAAAACACCAAGTAAGAAGCGCACAAACAGTTCAATGAGAAGTCCACGAAACAGTTCAATAAGAATTGAACGAAACAGTTCAGTAAAAAAAATGAACGAAACAGTCCAATAAGAATTGAACGAAACAGCTCAATAAGAAATTAAAGAAACAGTTCAATAAGAAGTCTCACCTGCTTGAAACACTTCACTGATGGTGGTAAATGAGAAGTGCATGAAATGTATAAAGTAGTTTAGTAAAAAGTGAATAAAACAGTTCGGTAAGAAATGAATAAAACCGTTCAGTAAGAAGTGAATAAAGAAGTGCATTAAGACGTGAATAAAACAGTTCATTAAGCAGTGCACGAAACAGTTCAGTTAAAAGGGCATGAAACAGTTTAATAAGAAGTGGACGAAACACTTCAGTTAAAAGTGCACAAAATAGTTAATGAAACACCAAGTAAGAAGCACACAAACAGTTCAATGAGAAATGAACGAAACAGTTCAGTAAGAATTAAACGAAACAGTTCAATAAGAAGTCTTACCTGCTTGAAACAGTTCACTGATGGTGTTGTATGGAAACCGGTGTGGTTGTCAGAGTGAAAGTCAGATCCATTCATGACTAGGACTCGTCATGTGTAGCTTAATTGGTAAACACACCGTGTCTCTCACTACGAGAGCAACGACATGGCGCGCTACTGGCGAGAGAAGGTAACAGACTGGTTCTGAGTGAGGGGGACTCCCAGTTAGGACTCAACTCTCGCGCCGCCAGGAGGCCTAATTGAAAGGGGGGCCATATAGTCAGCTACTCGAGAGATCCGCACACACACACACAGGCTATCTATAATTAAAATTCTCTTATGTGGCACACAAAAGTGACGTTATTTGTTACCGCGTTTTGGCAACACTGCACGATTGTTTGTTTACTACGAAGCCTCACGCCTCAATTGAATTTATAGCGTTATCGTATGAAATTTTATTGAAAAAAATGAACAATTATATTGCATGTCAATTATATTGATTTCAAAATTTCAAAAGCAGAGGGCTCTTTTCAGGGCCATTAAAAAAAAAAAACACTATTTTTGGGGCAACAATTAAAGTTAAATTAGACTACAACTTTCGACAACAAACTCGATGAAAAGGTGTATGGGTGGCTCGAGTATTCGATTTCAAAAGCAGTGCTCACATATCGAGTCAAAATTTGCTCAAAGTTTTCATTTGAATTCCAAATTGTTCGAGTTCTGATTCCAGAGGTACTATATAACTTTATATTTTACTTTTGAAAGATAGTTTTTGGAATAGGAAACATCGTAAACAATCCCTTCTGCTAGGACAAATGTAATCATTGATGCGAGCGAAGCGAACCAATGAGGATTGCAAAGCAATCCTCCGGGGGTTGACGAGCGTTTGCGAGCAGGGGGTGGGCCCCCTAGTTGTAACAGATTTCACAACCGATCAGAGTTGTCAAACGAAGAAAAAGCGCTCAACATGAAAAAAAAAGTTCTCTTTCGTAAAAAAAAACCAAGTGGATTCAGATATAGATAAAAAATTAAATTGTTTGCTGCATTTTTTTAGTACACTTATCCGAATTCGGGACCTATTCCTTGACTTGACTGTCTTGTGTTTGGTGCAGCATGGCTAAATGTGGCCCCTTGCACTATGAAACCCAACCAACCGAGCCTGTTTCTGAAATTCCGCGCGCCAACTGACAAACAGATATTATCTTGTAAGATATCTGTGTGTTTCAAAAGCATTTTGGTGTCAGATATATTTTTTTAATTTTAGAAAGGAATGCAACACAGTGAATCTATTACAGAACTTGATATCAGATTAAAAAAAAAAGTGTGTGTGTATATATATATATATATATATATATATATATATATATATATATATATATAATTTACGCATTGAGGAGTTAAAAATATGAATTAGAAACTTTAAAGAGAACAAGTATCAAGCATTTTGATGTATATGTAATACTAGTCACTTCGTGGCCAGCACGACGTTGCCCGTGACAGTTCTTTTCGTGGGGTCAGCTGTCACCACTGCTCACTAGCCCCTAGTGATTGCTACGTATTCCCATTTGGTTTGCTTCGCAAACGAACTCCACATGCAACGCCATGATGGCCTAGAAGTGGCTATAATCAGCAACATAAATCAAAACATGCTAGAATCGGGAAACTTGCCTTGGCTCCAAAAGCTGACGTCTGCGGTCGAAAATCGCAAAATTATTTCCTTCTTCATTCGAGTTACGAGTGACGTCACACTCTAGAAAAAAAGAAAGAATGGTGAAAAAAACTAAAAAATTAATTTTAAAATGTTCTAGATTAAATTTTAAAATTCGGGCGCAAAACAAAAATTGCAAAAAATTTGGACTACCTGTGTGCCAAATTTTATTATTCTAAGTGCCATAATTTCGTCAGGACTCTGTGTACTATATGCAGACAAACAATTACTTTTATACTAGTAAATATATAGAAAAAACAGGGAAATAAATTCATATCAGCATGTGAAGAGCAAATTGATATTTAAATACATCTAATCGATAAACAAATTATACGTTTTATAGGTAAAAAGTGGTGCTGTCTTTCATATTCTTATGTGATTAATATGGAATTAAAGAAAAAGAGCAAGCAATCACACAAGTAAAAACACTAAGAAATGCATAATATTGTTGTTGCGATCGAGTTGCTATGTACTATTTCATTTTTTAACCAAACTGATGAGGAAGGACAAAGATAATAAGGAAACAACAATTGTTGTTGTTGTTGTCGTGCGGGCCATATATGACTCAATTGGGGGGGACATTGCCCCGGAGGACCAAAGACTTCTTCATGCATGACACATCCGTTATAC
Source organism: Metellina segmentata (assembly GCA_947359465.1). Classification (NCBI taxonomy): domain Eukaryota; kingdom Metazoa; phylum Arthropoda; class Arachnida; order Araneae; family Tetragnathidae; genus Metellina; species Metellina segmentata. Next base: position 17,391,337 of record OX375873.1, read on the forward strand.
AGGAAGGTCCCTTTCACACATCGATTCTCTCACACATATCGTAATTTAGATCCCAATCAGAGGCCGATAACCCCCTGATCAGGTACCCCCAGAGGTATTGATTTGGTATGGGAACATGGCGGACTTTGTGACCACGACCTATTTAACGTGCCCCAGCCACCATTAGCGAACACGACGGTCTTTAGCCAGGTCCAAGCGCCGATCTCGCAACCGTCAGAATTGCAGGCTCCGCTGAGGACAGAACCCACAACCCTTCCGATGCGAGAAACAACAATTCAATTTATTTTATGAGCATTTTAGACACTTAAAATTTAGACAAATACGAAAGTGATTTAAAGTTACGCTTTGATCAAAAAACAAGCTAGGAGTATCATTTCAAAATATATTTTTCTATTCCGTAAAAATGTGCATTAAAAGAGAAAAAAACCTGCTTTTGAATCGAGATCTTCACATTCTTTTCTATATTTCTTTGGATGCTGCGCTCGCATTTGCATTTTGCTACGTCTTAACCGACTAACTCTTGGACTTGACAAGATTACGTTTTAAGCATGGTTATGAGGCCTGTTAATTTTGTTACGTTACTACTTTCTGCAGTCGATTTTTTAGAATACCGACGACCACTATGAGGCAAATATTAGTTTTATCCTCAAAATGCACTCAAGTGCCGAACAAGGTAAAAAGAAACCTAAAAGGTGAAATTGCCCAATCAAAAAGGAAACAGTGTAACAGCTCAGCAGTGAACAGTACCGTTCCTGATGGATCGTTCTTGATGAGCGAGATATCTCGTCATTTGAAGTAAATGGATCAGGTCTTAATCTCGTCATCATATAAAAAAATCGGCAATACCTTGACGAGATATCTCGTCATCAAGATAATGTCGAAATTTTGAGTTTCAGTTTTCTTCAGATGCCGAAATATCTTGCCCATCCCCGACGGTCCACCAGGAACACCCGGATGGAAAAGTAAACTACTAGAGCAACCAGAGGGTTGGGAGTTTTAATCTGATCAAAGACGGTCGTATGCAGGGGGGGGGGACTGATGCACGTTAAATCTGTCTTGGCCTCAAATGCCAGCTCAGGTGTCACCTCGTCCTTCGACCGTGGTTCAAAATTAAGCAGTGTATCCTCGGATCTTCGACTCATAGTGGTAGTCGGTATTCTAAAAAATGAACTGAGAAAGTATTTACAATATTACGATGATATAAAACGTGTATACGTGTAAAAACGATTACCATGACGAGATATCTAGTCATTAGCAAAATGGATTAGATCTTGATGAACGAGATATCTCGTCGAAACTATTTGGAGTGTTAATAATCCATCCCTCACTCTCAAAAACATTTATTTTTCCAGACTTTGTTTTTGATGAAGCCTTTTGGACCTTCTTTTATTACATTTGCAAAGAGGCTAAAAAATATAGACTAATAAGATATGAAATCTAATAAATATTCATAAATTTACATTTTAAACGCTGAAAATAAAAGTTAAAAACTGTTCATCTCGATAAACGTTTTTAAAATTTTCACTGACAGGAAGTTGACAGAAGCACGCTATAAGGACTAAGAAAGAAAACACAAACAAAAATAACTTGAGCACAATTTTTCAGTAAACCCTCTCGCTTTCCGATATCTTCCAAACTCAAAATTCGTGGTATAGGTGGGCAAAAAGACAAACATCTTCAGAACGAAAGGTTTTTCAACAAGGCAGAGCGGACTATTGTCTCCAACAGGAAAATCCTCCACGTCGAAATCCAATATCTTAACTCCTGTTTATGTACCAAGAACAGTGATTAAAAGCACATAAAAAGTTTAGCTGAGTGAAATGATGTTTTAGTACAAATTTTCTGTCTGACTTCTGTACCTTTTTGGGTCAACATGTCATTCCCAAAACAACGTGTTCAAGCCAAAATAACCAATGTTTACATCTCGAATTCTGATACCTAGTTTATTATATGGAGGAGGAAACAATTCCAGTGGCGATTTTACTACATTTCAAGAAATGAACATTTTTCAAGGTCAACTGGTTCCCAGTAGTGTAGCGTAGTAGTCATAACTGGGAATGCCAAGATTCGATTGAAAACAAGTTTTAGACCACTTTAAAAGTCAATTCCATTCGCCGTTGTTTTGTTTCTTAAAAGTGCAATAGAAATAATTTTTAACACTGTTAAAAATGAGCTCGAAAATCGCATTTGTACCTTAACTTGTCACTCTACGTTTATGGATTATTCAAACGCTGTTTTGAAGATTTATGGCTGTCTTTTATAAAGGGGGTAAGATGAAGGGAGGGAGAGAGAATAAACCATGCGCACACACATATTATTTCTTCTAGATGCTAGCCACAGTTGGGGGCATGGGTAGGGAGAAGGGTCTGTGCTGAGGGTACCTATTGTGTTTGACACCACTATTACATTATTTTACTTACACTAATTGCATTATTTGGGTTTTATAGTGCGAGGACCATTGATGGCAAAACTCAGATCAAAATAAATAGATATACACATTCGAGGAAAATCTTTGAGTGCACATAATAGAGAAAGACGCTCTGGTTGATGAATTGGGGATATTCTTTAAAAAAATGACTACATCATTACTATGTGGTTGACCCCTTTCGCAGTCAAATATATAATTGAATCGGGGAATGAATTAGGAAGATTCATAACACAATGACTACGTCAATATCATAATAGAGTTTCTAAAAATTCTAATGCAATCAGAGAAAAGGAATTGGGAAGATTCCTCAAACAATTGACTACACCATTGCCAACCAATCGGTCTTGTGGTCAGGGTGCTATCCATAGAGGAAGTTTAAAAGTAGAATTAGCTGGTAACTCTTTTATGTGCCCAGGAAAATGACAAAAACTAGTAATAACGTGACTCTAGACTACTTTCGTATGCCGGGTGGAAACGAACATTCATCTGTTTGGTTCACGAGACAGGAGAAGACACCCATCCATTAATTCATGATCTGATTGTTTCCCGCGACGCATTAGTAGACTGATGATTTTATTACTACTGTATAGAAATACGCCTTCGCACATCTGCACTGTCATAAGATGTGACATCTCCGACAAGGCGATAAGATGTCAAATCGGCCAATCAAGTCAATTTTTCCACAGAGAAGTCATGTGACGACTAGTCGACATGTTGGTTACTCTTTCTGAAGCTCCTTTCAATAGCTTTCGTTGGCGTGGTGTGGAAGTTTGGAGAATGGGCTGCCAGTGCAGGTGTGTCATCTCGTCATCTGACTATGATTCAAAATTACGTATTGTTATCCTGGGATCTTTCACTTTGGGGGTTGGTCCCGGACGGTCGCCAATACCCCGTTGTGATGCTTCAGCGCGACGTTAATTATAATACCTACCTATCAACGCAACAATAGCAAATCTCAGTCTAGTTATATTTCAAGTCTAAGGGGCTGAATTGCAAGGTTCTTGGATCGAATCCAGGATAACTAATGGATGAATGTCCAACCTGAATAAATGTTTTGCCTTTCTTTTAACGGGTCGTTCCAATAATGCATGGTAAGAATGTGAGGTGTAAAGTGAGACTTTTTCCATGGTGCACTCCAAATCCAAGCGGTTCACGAATCCAACCTTACTGTGGAAATGTAATACATAATAGAAATGTTTAATCAATCGACCAGGCAACAGAAAAAACAATGACTATATCACTCCCATGACGACCTATTTTTCGACCCCTCCCAAAGAAAAGTACTGCGTGCGTGTCTGCCACTTGATACCCCATCAGAATTAAACGACACTGCAAAAAGGAATTAGTAGCTTTGGAGGAGTCCCCTTGGAAGTAAATTTTTGATTAGCACGCGGTACAAGCTCTCTACCCCCGCTCTGTTTCAGGGGGACACCCTTTCGGATCCCAACGTGCTTTCCCCCCAACGAGCGAGGATGGGGGAGGAGCAATGCTCCACCCCTAGCAATCTCGCAGCGGGCTGCTTTCGCGAAAAGCCGCCCTGTACCTTCGTTCGTATTTTTATTCCTACGCTGCGAAGAATAACGCGGACATGCCTCACAGCTGGAGAGATTTCTGGGGAAGAAAAAAGCGCTCGACGTGAAGGCCTCGAAAAATGCCTTTGTGTGCGATGGAGGAGAAGGCGGAAATTTACCGGGACCAGGCCGTTGAAAATAAACGAAAACGTCTGTCTGGTCTAGGTTGGAGAACGGTTGTGAGAGCTGAGCAAACATTAATGGTATCTCTTTGGGTTTGAATTGGGATGGATATTTGCTTCGAGTTCTTGAGTTGCGTGAGGAACCGGTGCCCGAAATTTGAAGCAGGTAGGTTGGTAAATATACTCTATAATAATAAAAAAAAATCGACGCACCAAGGAGTTGTTTGATTGTGATAAAAATGGGTGGGTGGCGAAGAACATACATAGAAAAATAAACGATTAAAATTTCAGAACAATTGAATGATTTATTTCGGGGAGTTTGACCGTTCGGAAAACGTCAACTGTGCTTTGACTCACCATTGCTATAGTTGTTCATTTTCCTCGTACCTCAATGACCAGGAGTAAGTTATTACAGAAACAATGAATTTAATTGACCGTTTATTTAAAACTAAAAAGCTAAACATTTGTACGCGCACTCGTATACTTTTTGACTTAGAGAAATTATACAGGAATCAAATTGAATATGATAAAACAAATAATTTTATTAAGTCTACCAAATTATTATAAACTTGTTATGTTCATTACAAATTACTGTTTATTATAAACTTTTTATTTTAAGACAACTAGTATATGGTCTGGGGTGCCATCATCTTTGATAGCCGCAACCTTTTGATAATTATTTCTGACACACTTACAGCACAGCGGTACCACAGACTACCACGTCCAATCATACCTACATAATTATCGCTATTATTAAAGCTTTATATATATAAGTAACACATAAGTAAATAATTAACATCATACGCCTTCATACCGATTTTATAAACTTATAAGCAACAAATAAGGCAGGGAATCATTTGGTAACTTTTAATTAACGGCATACTAGATAAACACAACTGGCTATTGACGACGGTCCGGGATCAATCCCCTAAGGGAAAAGTCCGAGGACAACACCACGTCATTTTGAACCACGGTCAGATGACGAGGCAACACATGAGCTGGAAGCTGACTCTCCGACCACGCCAACGTGTTTATAAATTTAACGTGTACCAGCCCTCTTTGCACACGATGGTCTTCGGTTGGATTCGAGCTCGCAACAGGTTGCTAATCCCTTCCAACCGGGTCCGATCTCAATCAAGAATTTCACAAGCCGAAGTTTTGAAGCCTGCTCTTCTAAACGAAGCTTGTTCTTAACAAGCGTTATCCAAGTCCAGCACAGCCCTAATGGCCCGAGGAGTTATAATGGATCGACGCCACCCTCCTTCCCCAGTCCCGACGTAAACGTCCATCAAGTTATTCCATTCATTGAAAGTCAGCGTCTATCCCAAAACTTCGCTTCTCGAGTTAAGCCCTCGTGCATCAAGCGCGTGATTGCAGCACGGAGGAGTGGCCGGTTTTAATATTCCAAATCGGTATCCCCAAACAGGTTCCTAATATGGTAACTATGGCTCCGACGTCTGGGGGAAGCGGCATGATGTATAATTTATAGATTCCGGAGTCGTTTGGCATGGATATGAGCTCCGTGCCGAATATTTAGCCGGAATCTTTCCATCGCGTCAGGTGGACAGAATGTCTCCGTGCTTCTGTCGCGTCTTGGAATATCAATGGACACGTCGAGACAAAAGACAGAGATAAAACGAATCGGCCGGTAATTATACGTCTATGTGGACGGCTTTTGGGTTTGATGCTACAGATTTCATTAGACGTAAGCGGTGGTTTTTTTTATTGTAAAGGGTTTGTAGGTAAGTATATGAATGACATTATCCCTCCTGGTGGTTGTCTTGGGTTTTATGGCGCAAAAGCCATATTTGGCAACGCAAGGCAGATAATATCAAGTGATGGACCCACACAAAGAAAGTTTATAGTGACATAGGAAAGGAAGGTACGTAAAATAATTACCAAAGTATTGGAACATCTTGATGGTCCATTGGAGATAGTCCAGGATCAATCCCTAAGGTAAAGATCCGAACACAACACCGCCAACACATCGGTTTGGTGGTTAAGGTGTTAGCCTCTTTATCGAAAGGTTCCCGGTTCGAATCCGGGTCAGTGCACGGATGTTTGCAAGCGTATGGTGTGGAGGCAGCTGGTTCAACTTAAATAGGTCGTGGCCAAAAGTCCTCAGGTTGGGTTGATGTGGAAGTTTGGAGAGTAGGGTGCCAGCTCAGGTATTGCTTCGGCATCTGACCGTGGTTCAAAATTACGAGGTGTTCTTCGAGGTTCCCTTAAGGGACTGATCCCGGACAGTCGTCAATAGCCCGTTGTGTTGCTCTAGTACGACGTTAATTACAAATTACTAATTACCTAGAAGTACTCCTTCCTGTCCAGCTTAAGGTGTTAGACTCTAGATCGGAAGGTTCCTGGTTCGAATCCGGGTCCGGGCATGGATGTTTGTAAGCGTATGGTGTAGAGGCGGCTGGTGCACCTTAAATCTGTCGTGGCCGAAAGTCCTCACGTTGGGTTGGCGTGGATGTTTGGAGAGTGGGGTGCCAGCTCAGGTGTTACTTCGTCATCTGACCGTGGTTCAAAATTACGAGGTGTTGTCCTCGGATCTTTCCTTTAAGGGTCTGATCCCGGACCGTCGTCAATAGCCCGTTGTGTTGCTCTAGTACGACGTTAACTAAAATTACCAAAATTACCAAAATTACCAATTCCTGTCCAGCTTTGTCGACCAACCTTTCTGGTGGTTAAGGTGTAGCCTCTAGATCGGAAGGTTTATGGTTCGAATCCGGGACAGTGCATGGATAATTGTAAGCGTATGGTGTAGAGGCGGCTGGTGCACCTTAAATCTGTCGTGGCCGAAAGTACTCACGATGTGTCGTTGTGGAAATTTAGAGAGTGGGGTGCCATCTCATGTCTTACCTCGTCATCTGACCGTGGTTCAAAATGATGTGGTGTTGTCTTCGGATCTTTTTCGTAGGGGATCGATCCCGGACCGTCGTCAATAGCCCGTTATGTTTATCTAATACGACGTTAATTAAAATTACCGTAACTCCTGTCCTGCTTGACAACCCAGTGTCATCAGAACCTTTGGAGGTATACTCTCATGATTTTGAGGGACCGTGATTGCCCGGTTGGAAGAGTAACGGATTAGCAACCGGAAGGTTACGAGTTCAAATCCAACCAAAGACCGTCGAGTACAAAGGGGTCTGGTCAACATTAAATCCGTCGGGGCCTCAAACATCTTCACGTTGGCTTGACGAGGAAGTTTGGAGAGTGGGGTGCCAGCTTAAGTGCTGCCTCGTTATCTGACCGTGGATAAAAAGAACGTGGTGTTGTCCTCGGATTTTTCCCTTTGGGATGGATTCCAGACCATCGCCAATAGCCCGTTGCGTTGTTCCAGCGTGACTCAAATTAAAATACCTACCATCTAAAACAAATAGACCATGACGCACCAGGTAGCATGTTGGCATAGCAACAGATCTACAACCGGAGGGTTGCGAGTTCGCAACTCGGTGAAGCCAAAGATCATTGCGTCCAGGGGAGTAGGTGCATGTTCAATCTTCCTTGGCCAAATATTTCATTGTGTGTGTTTGTCTATTGCTTGATTTTGTATGTCTTGCGTCTGGCACAGTATGGTCATAAAACTCAGACAAACTCTGTCATCTCACTTTATGTCACTCTTAGTCAATCTTCGACTTACTCTAATTGAACAGGTTTCAATATGTATAACTGTTTTTAATAAAAAATATGTTTTGTGGATGGCTCCATTCCCCGTATTTGACTCCGACCCCCTTTGAATCCGTTTCTGAGTCCACGCAAATGTACCAAAAGTTATGAATGAAGCTATTCTCTTTCTCTCTCCTCGTCTTGTTCTACCTCTTGCCATTAAGTCACCCAGCATATACGTGGCTTCTTCGTTTGGTTCAGCAACCGGTCGAATTGGTTCTAAATATTTCAAAGTTGAAGGCTAAAAACCTTATATTGGCATTTCTATCGTGTTACGGAGACGTTTCATTGACTGACTACATGTACAGCTGACGAGTAACAATCGAACCATCCCCCTTTAATATCACTAAATTCACTGCATAGCAAATTCGACTTGGTGTAAATATCACCACGCTATATCACGCCACATATACACCACGGATAGCACATTAAAAAAAAACTTATTTGTCTTTTTTCCTGGCCCCTTGTAATTCTCAGTTTTCAGTTCCATGATACCAGCCATCTCCTTTACGTGAGGACCGTGACTTTGGAGTTCAATAAACCAAATAGATGATGGAGGCAGTCCACCGTAGTAAGTGCTAAATCATTTTGTCTGCAATTCCACACACCTGTCCTCTGCGATCCCAAAAGGCCAGATACGGGTAATATAGATCTGGTGTCGAGACCACTTGACAACACCGATAACATCGAGAAGCAAGTGATAAATTGCGAACCACAGTTGTCATCGCACATACGCTGTCAAACGCTTCTCTTATAACCTTCTTCAATCACTGAGCCTTCTCTGACAACATCTCAGAAAGGTAGCGTCGGCTTTGTTAACATGCAAATTCGGCCAGAAGCATTTTTGGCAAGAGATCGCGGATGATTAATGACAGTGTAAGACACAGATAAGTTATGGATGAATTTTTAAGGGCCCATTCTGTGTTGAGAAGGGTGAAAAAAAAAGGAAGTTCAAGTTCTTTGCCATCTTGATGCTCAAGTGAGCTTTGTTTCGCCTAGCCGTTCGGGACATGACGCAATATTTCAAAAGTGTCTTTTCCGAGCTACACCCTTCTAAACGAACTACCATCAAAGTCGACACACGGTTACGCCCTGTTTTTTCTCTTTCTTATATTTTTTAAATTCCCATTTATTGCACGAAGACTGTAAAACCGTCTAGGGTCAACAGGAGACACGTCTTCTTTTCAGTGAAAAATAAGCCGGAGGCGAATTTTCAGAAGCGTCTGAAGCTGTGTAGAGCCTGTTTATTTCAATTTTTAAAAGCGAATTGATGAACTCATCGGAGAAGATTGAATGGAGCGTTAAGGTAAATGCTTTAATTAAAATGGAGATCTTACCGTCTTTTAATGGTTCCATTCCTGTAGGCATAATTCTTTTTTAGTGTGTTGAGGATCTTCACGTACGAACTCTAAGGAGTGATGAGAAACAAACAATTTAATTTTATTCATTTAGGGGTGTAGATCCGCATCCACCATATGGTTGTGATATAGAGCAAACTAAGGTGTAGCTTACGACAGGTATTTCAATCTTTATAAAGGGAATTAATGCATAATATATATCTGCGAGAGAGAAGCATCTAAAGCATCTAAAAGCAAATTAATGACTTACTGGAGAAGATTGAATAGAGTGTTAAGGAAAATGTTTAATTAAATCTTACTGTTCTTTAATGGTTCCAATTCTGTAGGCATACTTCTTTTTTTTTACAGAGTGTTGTGGATCTTGTCGTACGAACTCTAAAGAGTGATGGGAAATACACAATTTAATTGTATTCATTTAGTGATGTAGATCCGCATCCACCATCCGGTTGTGATAATACGATACACAAGGGTGTAGGTTAGGACATCTATGTATATAATTCTCTTACGTGGCACGCAAATAAGACGTTATTTGTTATCGCGTTTTGGCAACATTGTACGATTGTTTGTTTACCACAAGGCCTCGCGCCTCAATTGAACTTATAGCGTTATCGGATGAAATTTTATTGAAAAAGAAATGAATTTTAGTCGAGCGGTTGCAGTTTATAATTAGAAATCAAAGAAAGCGAAGGATCATTTCAGGGCCATTTAAAAATCTGTCCTTTTCAGGGCCAATTATTATAGTTCAACAAGACGCTTCCACTATAACTTTGGACAACAAACTTAATAAAAAAGTGTGGGTGACTCGAGAGTTCTGGAAATGTACACACAAATAACATGTAGGGTATACGATTTCCAAAGCAGCTCTCACATTTCGACTCAAAATTTGCTCAAAGTTTTCATTTGAATTCTGATTCTAGGCTACTGTATACAGCAATCTATATATATATTTCTCTTACGTGGCACGCAAAAAAGACGTTATTTGTTACCGCGTTTTGGCAACATTGTGCGATTGTTTGTTTACTAGGAGCCGCGCGCCTCATTTAAATCTATAGCGTTATCGGATGAAATTTTATTGAAAAAAAAATGAATTTTAGACGAGCTGTTGCGGTTTGTAATAGAAATCTAAGAAAGCGGAGGATCTTTTCAGGGCTATTTAAAAAACGGTCCTTTTCAAGGCTAACAAGTATAGTACAACAAGACGCGTGCACTACAACTTTCGACAACAAACTCAGTCAAAAAGTGTATGGGTGGCTCGAGTACTGGGGAAATGTACACACAAACAACATGCTGGGTATTCAATTTCCAAAGCAGAGCTCGCATTGCGAGTAAAAATTTGCTCAAAGTTTTCATTTAAATTCTGATTCCAGAGGTACTGTATACATCTTTTATGTAATACAACAAATTTAGATTTGAAAAATATTTTTTTTTGGAATATCATATTTTGTAATCAATCCCTTCTGCTAGGACACGTGTCTTCATTGATGCGAGCGAAGCGAGCATAGGTTCGCGCAGCGATCCAATGAGAATTGCGAAGCAATCCTCCGGGGGTTGGCGAGTGTTAGCGAGCAGGGGGCGGGCCCCCTAGTTCTGTAATATTTCTGTAATACAGCAAATTTAGATTTGAAAAATATTTTTTGGTATATCATATTTTGTAAATAATCTTTTCTGCTTGGACACATGTCTTCATTGATGCGATTGAAGCGAGCATAGGTTCAACCAACAAGGATTGCAAAGCAATCTTTCGGGGGTTGGCGAGCTTTAGCGTACAGGGGCGGGCCCTCTAGTATATTTGAATCGTTGTAAAGGGAATTCATGCATAATATATATTTGTAACATCCAAAGTTCTGTAGAGCCTGCTTTTCCCAATATTTTAAAAGCGAATTGATGACTTATTGGAGAAGATTGAATGGAGTGTAAAGGTAAATGCTTTAATTAAATTGGAGATCTTATCGTCCTTTAATGGTTCCGTTCCTGTAGGCATAATTCTTTTTAACAGTGCGTTGCGAATATTCTTATACGAACTTTAAGGGGAGATGGGATACACAAATAACCCTCATGAGATATTTCGTCCATCAAGTGCGGAAAGATCTGCCAGATCTTCTTTCTCGACATCGTCGAAAAATCGACAGTTAATTGATGACGAGATATTTCGTCATAACAAAACTGCTCAGGTCTTGAAGGACGAAATGTCTCGCCAAAACCACATGGAGGGGTGAACTGTATTCATTTATTGACGTATGTACGCATAACGTTATACGGTTGTGCTATAGGGAACACTAGGATGCAGTTTATGAGAAATGCTGCAGTCCTCATTAAGAGAATTGATATATAGTGCATGTAATTAAAAATACTTTTACTAATAGTTTGCACATGCGTAATCTATATTATTCTTTTCGTGGGGTCAGGTGGCTAGCTGACGCTCGCCAACCTCCGGTGATTGCTACTTATTCCCATTTGGTTTGCTTCGCAAATGAACTCCACGTGCAACGCCGTGATGGCCTCGAAGTGGCTATGATTAACAACATAAATCCAAACACGCTAGAATTGAACAACTTTGCATGGTTCCATAGGCTGACGTCAGCGGTCGAAAATCGCAAATCCTTTGCTTTTTCATTCGAGGTTCGGTTGAGGTCACATTCCGGAGGGAAGAACGAATGTGGGAAAATTACTAATAAATCAATTTCAAAAGGTTCTAGATTAAATTTTAAAATTCGGGCTTGACTCAAAAATCGTAAAAAATTTGGACTTCTTGTGTGCCAAATTTCATTATTGATTCGTCAGAACACTGTGTACAGAGGGACAAACACTTCCTTTTATAATAGTAGAGATATAATATCATGACAATAACGTTTATAAGTACACCATTAGCTGTTTCACGCGCACAGTAAAAAATAAGTTCACTCAGCGCTTGTACACGCTCACAGCTTTGAAGGGAAGTTTGTATAAATAATTGTTTTGAAATATCCAAACACAGCATCAGCTTCTTAAAGATAGGCAAAAGAAAGCCTTTTTTTACCTGATTTGCTTTTATTTTATGAAAATTACTTCAATGTGCTACTTGTTGTCTGTGGTCGGCAAGGTCTCTTTCGTACCGTCTTTCATGCTATTCATAGTTCTATTCATAGTTTGTACAAAAATGGTACAGAAATATTGATAGGTTGCGTCGAAGACACAAACCGTAGTTACTTGGTTAGTGAATAGTTAGTGATTGATGTTGGTTTGTGGAATGAATCACAGAAACAGAAAGACACCGAAAGTTTGAACAATTGTTTATTCTGAATGTTCAGCAGTGAATTTACAGTTTGAGCGATTCGATATATTCGAATTTGATATTAATATTGAAGGATAATTGTATTGATTAAAGACCTTTAACTTAAGCGTGGTTCGGTAACTTTCAAATCACATCAAATGCGCAGTCTTCACTCCGCGCATTCCAAAGTCACACTGGCCCAAAGTTCGCACAGCACCGTAGAATTTCGACGCATTGCGGATTCTCTCTCTGCGCTCAGTGCGCCTGCTCAATCGATCCGAAGGTCATGTGAGTACATTTTTTGTCAACACATCGTTATATTTGTCTTTTGGATACTTGTTCTAGTTTTGAAATCAAAATACAATGCAATTGCAACACTTGAATTTTCATGCAGGCCCCCAGTACTGTTCCGATTTTAAACACGTGTTCACGTCAAATTGTACTTTTATGTTTTAAACATACGAAGAGTTGAGGTACTGTACATCGTTGAGATTGGGCTTCTCTACTATTATAAGAGTAGTTATTTGTCTATGTACTGAACGCAGTGTCCTTACGAATCTATGGCACTTACAAAAATGAAATTTGGCACAGAGGAAGTCCTACTTTTATGCAAATTTTGTGTGGCGCACGAACTTTAAAATTTAATCTAGAACATATTTTAATTAATTTATTATTTTTTTCACCATTCGTCCTTCTCACCGGAATGTACCTCGAAAGAAAAAGCGAGCAGATTTTTCGATTTTCGACCTCTGACGTCACAAGCATTTTTCGTTCTGAAGCCTTGAGAACTATGCCTAGTTTTCTGATTATAGCGTGTTTTGTTTAACGTTGTCGATTAGTATGACTTTCTTGTTAGAGATTTCTACTTTCTCCCGGGCAAAGACTATTTGAGGTTTTCTATCTTCGCGATAGATTAAAAAAGAGAAAAAATTTCAACGGATTTAAAATCTGCGGAACTCATTTTTTAAATTTATCTTTTTAATGTTTTCAGTCTCAGTAAGATTTAATGTGTCCAACTCGATTTATAAATTTTAATCAAAAATATTTTTCATTAATTTATTGGCATAATGGCATTGTCTGTGGTTTGGTTTGCGAATGCGTTGCAATCACCGGGGGTTGGCGAGCGTTTACGAGCAGTGGTCACACCTGACCCCACGAAAAGAACTGTCACGGGCAACGCCTGCTGGCCAAGCAGTGGCTAGTCATAAATAAAGATAACTGTAGTAATTCATGAGTAACTCTTCTTTATTTGTGTCCAGTGTTTTTTTTTTTTTTTGCGGTAAAATCAGCATTACCTGGGGACCCGCTGGATCATGGGAAGAGACCGGAGTTTCCCGTCATATGAGGCGGTTATGGACCATAGAGGAGAGACAAGGATGCGGAGGGATGGACTCGCCTGCTGTCTTCTCATCAGTGGATGGATCTCGACTTTTACGGTGGTTAGCGTTTGGAGTTGACGTTCTAGGGGCGCTCGTACCTCTCAGGAACAGCCCAGTCGGTCTTCCTCTACACGTTGTTTTTTCTTCTCGCTTCCTTTTTGGCAAGACAGAAAGTGGGCAAAGCACCTTCTTTCCTGACGACAAGAACCCCTTTTAACCACGATTCTCGCCAATCCAGCGGAAATCCCCCAAGTTCCGCACATACACAAGATGACGTGAGGGCCATCGAAGATCGTTACAGACAGACAGTCTCTGCGCTATAGAAACAATTTCAGAACTTTGGGATTGTAATAAGGAGGCCTAGACAAGGTCGTTAACGTATAACAACTGCTTCTCAAGATCGATATATGGCAATAACTGCCCATCGTAACAGGAAGTCTATTGCTCGGCAGTTAAGTTTGGAGCTTGCAGCCGTCACAGGACTGTTGTATCAAGGCATACTGCATACAGAAGGCTTAATAAAAAGGCCTTTATGTTAGAAAGCCGAGTATGTTTTTCAGTTTTCACTACACAAGAGGGATCGCTTTAATTGGTGCAAAGAACATCAGAATTGAAGTCAGCACCAATGAATTCATGTTTTCTTTACTCACGTTTAACACTGGTTTCGTTTAACACTGATTCTAAATGTTTTTACATCTGGAGGGAGTCAGGAACGTGAAATCTTCTTTCGAACATTATGGAATGTGACCGGTTTTGGTAGTGCAGGTGTGATGGTGTGGGGAGGAAAAATAATCGATGGACGTACACCCCTACATGTTTCCAACAGAGGATCTGTGACCGGCCAGAGATACTGAGATGAGGTCTTACAACGTTATGTAAGACTTTTCAGAGGTGCATATTTAACTGATATTTTATTGGGCGATAATGCTCGTCCACATCGAGCAAACCTCGTTGAATTGAAAATGAAGTCATTGAGCGAATACCGTGGCCAGCAATACCTCCTGATCTGAACCCGATAGAGAACTTATGGGACAACCTTCGAAAAGCAGTTGCACGGAGACATCCTCCTCATGCCATGAAGACCGCATTGCTGGAGGAGTAGTGAAACTTAATTCCCCAAACTGTGGTGAACAACATTATTGCCAGCATGAAATCACGTTGTGATATGTGTGTACATGTCAGGGGTGACCACATTTCACATTAAATTCCTAAGATTTAATTTTTTTCTGAGATATTCTTTTTTCAGAACGCTCCTTGTTCATAGTATTGCCATTTTTATTGTTTAATGCTACAGTTTTATATCATATGCAGTGCTGTTAATTTTTTTCCTTTGTATTTATGTGTTATGGTGTTATGTCTCATTCCATACAAATTCACAAAATTATAGTTCACAGTTTATGGGAAATCCGTGATTCTATGCATGTAAAGATCATTTTGGACACCAGTGTATATCGTCATCAAGATATTGAATATTCTTTCGATGATGACGAGATCAAGACGATGTCGGTTTTCTTCATATGGTCAGTTTTGCTAATGTAGAGATACCTCGTCGACTAGGGGGATTAACTACACCAAATTTGGTACACTTATATTTTAGAACACTGCAAAAAAGGTAGTCTATTTCTCTCCTGTCTCCAGACCCATCTGTAGCCATGAAAATTGGGACACATTTAGTCCTAAAAGTGCCCCTCAAAGCCCGAATTTAAAATCTAAAGTTTGTTTTTCTACAGTAAATGGACATGGACAAGGAAACACGTTCTACAGGGTTTGTGTATGAACGGACCGGGGCTTAGAGGAGAGGTAAGGTCCAGTGACAAAAGGAAGACATCTCGAAGGTCACGGACATCTCCAAGGCTTGTGACGTCATACCACCTGATTCCGAAGAGGGGAAAAGAAGGAGGGAAACGTGGGCAGGTTTTGTGAGGGACGAAACAACAGCTCGTGTGAAATAGTGTTTTCAGGCTTTTTTAAGCCTATGTTTAAGTAATCCAGAGCAGAGATACATCTCGCTCCAAATGTGTACAATTTCGTCTTTTGTTAATTAAACGTTTTGTTTTTCTAAACAACGTTTGTTAGTCTGTCTTCTCAAGACAAACACTTTCCAATGACGACTAAAAATTGGGAAGCACGGAAAAGCTAACTGGATTTAAGTTAAACAGAGGGAAATGTCGCGGTCATATTTTAGCTATCGCGGTCATATTTGAAACCCGAGCAACGCCTGGTTTTTCAGCTAGTTTGATATAAACACAACAATTTCACTTTGTCCGAGTTCGTATTGAAAAGGGTTCCTTCTGGAAGCTCCATCGCAACAAACCAGTTCTTTTCCGAAAAGCTTTCGGGTATGGCACCCACTGTTATTTCGGAGCAGGATGCAAACTCATGCCCTCCGTAGGGTCCAGAACGTGTAATTATTTCATCTCAGCTATCAAGGAGCAAACGCTTCAACCTGTACCGGAGAAACGAAGGTACCTGGATCGTGCAGCTCGGCCGATAAACGCTTTCACATTTCAGGCTCCCCCGTCTCGAAGATGGGAGTGTCAAGTTGAACGATTTCCACCCTCCGGCTATCCCAGCACATGCAATTACAGAACTGCGGTAGATAACAGATCAGGCGATACAGGCTTTTGTGAAACATGCCCCCCCCCGTGTCCCCCCAAGCGGCTGTTAAAAATGAAAAGGTGCAATTTGCACTCGGAAGCTTGTTTACATTCCGCCCTTACGGCTCAAAAATATTAGTCTGCTGTCGAGAATAATAATGAAAGCATTATGCGTTGTCGGGAATAGCAATGGAAGCATTAGTCTGCCGTCGAGGGCTTAGGACGGAATAAATTTCGATCGCTTTTTAATTAGGGATGTCTTCGTGGTTTTCGTCTTCGGAGAGGGATGTATTGGAACATGGAAATGGTTTATGGGAGAATAATTCGACGATGATTTTCTGGTGTTTGGACGGGAAAAGATGAGGGGTTAAGTGTTTTATTGCAATATGGATGCGATGTGACTTAAAAAAAAAGTGTTGGGTTGTATTTTCTTGGATATGCTGGATGGTACTTTGTTTCAGCTGTTTATTTTTCAGTTTTTCTGGTCAGCAATGATGAATGATTTCGAAGATGTTGAGAGGAAGCATAAGATGCTGAAGCATGAGATATGATGAAAATCTAGTATTCGTTGCAAATATTTTTCTCCTTTTTGTGGCGAGGACGTTTTACGTTCCCCTTTTCGACCCACTCCGCTGTAAACGCTTTGTCGACTTTATCGGTAACACCAAGGGGTGAGCACTTTTCTCACCCCTTTGTAGAGAAGAGTGATCACCATTCATCACACCATTTTAATCGAATAGGTCACTTACTGACAGTTTGGCGGGAGATGAGGTCAAGGCAAGCGATGAGGGCAAAATGTCACAAAGAGCGAACAAAAGACGGTGCGAGCGACCACGGGGTGCCGGCAGAGGGGATCGGTGATTGTCAAGCAATAATCCAAAAGGGACAAAACAGGGGATCAATTTAACTCCAAATTACGTCTCAAAGAAATGTCCCACTAAAGTTGCAATCCTTTGATATCTATCGACTTCTGGTGGAAAACATAATTATAGTTGCAAACTCGCCATATCGTCACCCCGACACGTGATCTTGACGATAAAATGAGTGCCATTTCTCGTAATAGCTTCGATGTTTGGAGGGGTAGAAATTTGCAACGGTGTAAACGCGGCTTTAGGGCCACGGTTAGACGTGAACTGGTGCACGTTACATCTGTAGTGGCCTAAAATGTATTCACGTTGGCGTGGTGTAGAAGTTTGTAGTGTGGTGTGCCATATCAGATGTTGTTCTCGTCACATGACCGTGGTTGAAAATTAAGTGGTGTTGTCCTCTTTCAGGGTTGATTCCGGACCTTCGCTAATAGCCCGTTGCGGTGCTTCAATAACGACCTACCTAGTATTTTTTTTAAAAACGAAAATTAAATTGTATTGAAACGATTATCTTCCCTTCCATATGTTTGCTATTCTACATTTCCATCAGCAAGTGTTTGGACGAAATATCTCGTCCAAGATCTGGTCAATTTTGTTAAGGACGAGATATATCGTCCAAGATCTGATCAGTTTTGTTAAGGACCAGATACCTAGTCGAGACAAATCTAGCCCATTACTCTACGGGGCAATGAAGTTCCAAGTAGGAAAAAGAAGTTGTCCTTTGCCCAGAAGTGGTAATAGTTTGTAACAGGTTTTTTTTAAACCAGATACTGTTTAGAACCGTTAAGTTCTCGACTTGAAGCTGAACATCTAGGAGGGCTAAATTGCATTTTGGTTTCCAGACAACTCCACTCCTGATCATGTTTGCCCACCATACCTTTGAAATTGTGAAGCAATTATTATTTAGTTAGCTTCTCATAAATGTGAGACGTTATTTTTTGTAGTATCAAACCTTTCACAATTAGTTTGTTAAATAAAATTTCACTTTTATAATCCCAAGTATGTGTTTAGGGTGGAAATTAACGTCGCCAGCACCGCAACTGGCTATTTGCGACGGTCCGGGATGCATATTACCAACCTTTACTTGAACAGAAGTCATGGGTAAATTTTAAGCCCGCTGATTCGTGCTTTCAATTTTAAGTCCGCTGATTCGTTGGTTTCTCGCCCCGTGATCTATGACGTCGATCACTCATAGTCATTACTCACTCAACATTTACTTCCAATGTTTGCGCAAAAAAAAGTTGAAACTGCTTCGACCGAAAATAGAATACTAACAAAAAAATAAAGCGATAGTCTTCAGATGATTACCAAGCGACAGTTCAACGGTTTGTGGCATGTACTCGTAATTGTGATCGAAAATGTTTTGTGTTTAAATGCATTTTTAATTCCTGTGTAGATTCTACATGCACAGTTTAAAAATAGTCCATTTTTGAACTTTAAAGGACACTTGGGTCCTTGAACAGAATAGAAGACGGAAACAGGGAAGTTTTTCATTATTACTGGGGATCTGTTGTATGGATTCGTTGTCTATGTTGCAGAGGTTTTGCTACGTTTTAAGAGAGTTTATTTTTCGATCTTCTCTTATGTTTCGGTAATTTGCTGAAACCATCTGGCTTTGGTGATGGTTCTGAGGGTGGTAGATTGGAGGATGTCAAGAGTGTTGTTATTTGTAGATCCCCAGATTTGGCTTGCGTAGGCGATGAATTTCTTCGCACGGAGTTGTATGAACTTTCGGAACTTGAAAACCTTTTCATTCTTAATCCTACATTTACTAAACAGCACGTAATTTTCTTGCAAAACGGATTAAATTGAATAATTAAGGTTCCCATATATTGTATGAAAACACTAACAATAAGTATTTTTTAATTTGTCATTAAATCACATACATCATAAAACCATTTGAGTAATTAAAAATGTGATCGGGAGCTAATTCATCGTTCAATACAAATTATTTAACAAATTTTTTTTTAACAACTTTGTTTACAAAAGAGAGACATATATTTTCTATGAGCCAATTATTAAATGCCGTCACCTCAGCTTTTGGGCACTGCAAATTATTTTTGTGATGACGACATGATAGTTTTTGGATATCTGTGTTGCTACCAAAAGCACATAGTGTATCGAATTTGGGACACCCAAAGTAATCCAAGTTGATGTTCGGAATATTCAAGGCATCTAAGCGTTGCTTCTCAACACAACCACCTTTGTAAGCAACTAGGTACTGAGTGGCATTCTTTGTCTGCTTGTACAATTCCAAAAGCTTGGAGTCTAGACTTTCTAAGGAGACAGGTTTTTCCATACTATGGTACAGAAAGGAAGTCCACACACGTAATTTTCAACCTATCGCACAGTTTTGAGATCTTTGGCGCTAAGTTTATACTTATAAGGCGATAAGTTAAAAGGAATATTTGAAGCTACTTTCGATTTTATAGCAATAAATCCATATTCACTTCCTTAGTCTGAATTCCATCAAAATCCACAATTGCAAAAATATGGAACATTGCTATTGAAAAGTGTTATCTGTTCTAGGAAAAATAATTGTAAGCATGAAGAACTGAACTATATAACACCATACACTAACTAATCTGTAAAATTAATCTTATTTTAGTTTGTGAGTAACAATGAACTCATAAATGAAGAGTGTAATCACAAAACACGTGCTTGTGGGCACAAATATTTGCCTTTTGTTGAACAGAAATTAGTATTTTTGACTAGTATCAGTTTTTTTAAAAAATTGACGAAGATAACCTTTTTGAGGGGATTTAACTTAATAGGCCCTATAATTTTACACTTAAGAGTAACAAAGCATTATAGTTTTTAGGAAAATGTACAACCATCATGTAAATTTGAAGCCAAAATTTTCAAGCATGTCTATCCTCAATAAACGCCTATCTACGTTTAGAGATTGGCCACGTACAAACTTCGACATTTGGGACCCGGCCGAAAACGGATTGTTTTATATGGGTATCTCACAGGGTTTTTTACAAAAGTTTTATACAAAATGTTAGGTAGCCCAACAAAAACAAATGATTGTTGACCCTAGATTAAAAAGAACACAAATAGATGAAATTGTACAGGTGGATGAAATCAAGAATAATACCAATGTTTCTATAAAACCCGATGTAAGACCTTGCCCCTTGAACAACGACAAGGACTAACTACTTTGTAAAATTTGTACGGAATTGGAAATGGAAGCTACTTTACAGTCTTACGATCATCTGGTGACATGCAGGAGATGTACGAAAAGTCTGTTAACGTGTCCTCTATGTGACGAACCAATATTTTACATAAAATTAAAACGTTCATTTGTTACTAAACGTTATCTACCCTTTATCAATACAAGTAGTAGAAGCAATTTTAGTGACTAACTGAACATGATGTGGAAGAATTCTACAAGAATGGTACTTTGAGTTTAATGTCATGAAATTAACACATGTGTGGCAGCAAAAAAAAAAAACAAGTAAGGAAGTTTGAGACTTCTAAAAAAATATAAGACTTTCCATCAAGGACTTGTGGAAAATCGTGTATGAAAGACTTATACCCCCTTATAAATATAATAACTATTTTACTTATTTGTTGTTTGTTTTTTACATGCTAAACCGATTTAGGATAGAGAAGTTTTAAAATGTTTTAAAAAGGAGTTACAAATTGCTTTAAGAAAGGTGTGTAAATGTGTACTCTGTGTAATACAAGAAATCTTGAAATAAATATTCATATTTTGAGATTACTATATCCTTTTTGTTTTCTAACCTATTTTTACTGCATAACTTTTTGTTGTTCTTTGATGAACTCTATTTTTATTTATTTATTTTTTTAAAAACAACTTAGATTTTTCGCTAATGGTTAACATTTTTACTGTTAAACTTTTTTTGTTGCTGCTTAATTTTTTTCAACACCATTTAACTTTTTTTTTTATCACTGTAAAACTTTTTTGTTACAACTTACCTTTTTTGTTTCTGGTTTACTTTTTTCTTACTGCTTAATTTTTTTTAACCGTTTAACTTTTTTTTACTGTTAAACTTTTTTTTGTTACTGCTTAACTTTTTTTTGTTACTACTTAACTTTTTTTTGTTACTACTTAACTTTTTTTTGTTACTGGTTTACTTTTTTTTACTGTGTAGTTTTTTATTGATTAATTTTTTTCACTGCTTAACTTTTTTTACTGTTGAACCTTTTTTTTGTAACTATTTAACTTTTTTTAATACTGGTTTACTTTCTTTTTAATGTGTAATTTCTTTTACTCTTTAATTTTTTAAATGCTTGTTTACTTTCTTTTTACAGCGTAATATTGTTTACTCTTTAATATTTTTAACTGTTTAATTTTTTCAGCTGTTTAACTCTTCTTCTACTGTTTAACTTTTTTCTATTATAAAAAATAAGTGCATAAGATTATTTTCTTTAGAAATCAAAATATATAAATTTTGAGTTATGAACCAAGGGAAATAATCATTAAAACAAAGCTATATATACAAATAATATTTTTATTTAAAAATCCCTATGTAGAAATCCATGAAATCTTTTTGGCAATCATTTTTATTACATTCTTTATTTCATGCATTTCAGGAACATGTTCGTTACCAGATAACAAAATTTGCTTAAACAGATATATTTATTAGGCAATTTCATTTTTTTACAGCATTCATAAACACATTAGTTCCAAAATTAGAACTTTCTTTTTATTTCTTAAAATGTGATCATTTAAAAGAACTGGATTGGATCGTGGAAAAGTTCTGTTATTGTAAATTATTTTACCTTCTTGGGACCACTTTAATATACTTTGCATATTCTTTAAAATATATTACAATTCTTTAGCAATTTGTATCTGTCTAAATGGTACTGTTTTCTGAACACTTTCCAAAATATTGTGTTTTATCATCAATCTTTAATGGTAAAACATCATCTGAGAAGTCGGATGGTGACTCTGATACTTCATTCCGCTTATCCTTTTCTGTATGATTTTCAAATGTCTGATTTGGTGAAGGAAACTTTACATAATTTTACAAAATTTGTATGGATTGAAGGGTCTGTTTGTTGTAGCCCAGATTTTTTTTGTCTCACTATATCATGCATTTTTCTGTTCATTTAGGACAAATGTTGACTAACAAAAGCAAGAAGTCTTTCATCAGGAACTAGAATTTTTTTATTATTGTGATCCATGGATAAATGAGCCTATAACTGAAATGTATGTAGATCTTATTTATTATTAGCTTGATCATTCCAGAAAATATGATTGAAGTCCGGGAAACTAATTTAGCATTTTAGTTCCATATTTCTCTTGATCATAATTCAGAAACGGATAAACCAAATGATTTCAATCTTGGTACCAATGGGAAATTTGAATATAAATTCGAAATTAAGCATCGAAATTAAGTACTTCCAAGGAAGTTTGTGAGCAATTTGATATGAAGCCCTTTATGCAATTTTCATGTTCATTAATTTATAGATGTTAATTCCTATTGTGAAGTAAATTGAATTTGATGTAGATACAAAAGACAGGGGATTCTTGTTCCTTTTCATAGTTGTGCACTTTTTAGCACGAAATATTGGAAATGTTGTCCCTTGTCCGTTTGTTTGATGGCACACCAATTTTTTTAAACTTCCTTTTCACCCCAATTTAAATTTTTGATAGAATTTACCCAATTTTCCATCATGATGCCGTCCAAACTCGTCTCACGATGGAGTGACGTGGACGTTTGGAGAGTGGGGTGCCTGCTCAGGTGTTGACCGCGTCATCTGACCGTGGTTGTTCTTCGATATTTTCCTTTTGGAATTGATTCCGGACCGTCACCAATAGCCCGTTGCGATGCATCAGTACGACGTTAATTAAAAGAAATAACAATGACGTAACTCGGACGTTTGCCAATTGCCCGTTCTGCTGCTTCAGTTCGACGTTTATTAAAATAACTGCCTATCGGCCGTCCAAACTTGATTTACTTTTTGACTCCTGAGAGTAAGGAATCCAAAAATTCAATTAACTACAAATTGCATGGATCGTACATGGCGCCATCTATGTACAAACTGAGTAATGATAAATTTTGTAGAAATGAAATATATGCTTTATCATATACCCAAATAAATTTTGAGAGACATTTAAAAACTTGTATTATCTAATTATAATTTTCATAAAGGTTTTTGCCTAAAATTAAGTAAAAAAACATTTGTTCCAATCGTCTCTATTTCCTCTGTAAATTAATATGTTTTAGGTAATTTCAATGAAAAAAACTTTCATGGGAAACAAAAAAAAAGAAGACGGCATCTATACTTGGTTTTGGAACTACAAATACAACAAATGAATAAATTAAATACTACTAAAAAATATCTACGATTTTCGTGAACAGTTTATTTTATTAATTTCAAAAGTCTATAAATGTATGAAATTTGTTCCATACTTAAGCATTTATCTTATGATTAATTACAAATGCATGTTGTTTTTCATACTATTTCCATTGAAATAGTTTGAAAACAAAAATTTATACATAAAAATTATATTTAAGAATTTATATTTAGAAACGAATTTATATTTAAAAACGAATTTATATTTAAAAACGTAATTTTTTTTACGTAATTTTCTACAGGTCTTTATCGAAATGGATACTGATTATTTTTTTGGCTTTATCTTTTATTAAAAGCATTTCAAATTTTGAAATTTACAGGTATTTCTATAGCTACCTGTCAGAACAATTACACCACACTTAAAAAATATTTTTAATGTTATATTATCCTAAAATGCCAAAAAAAAAAAGAACAGCTGATGGTGTATATTCTAGGGTTGTAATCGAAGCGTCACTTTTATAGTGTAAACTTAGCTTTTCTAACTTATAACAAATCGTAAAGAGTTGAATATTGAGGGAAGAATATTCCCTGTAATACACTACCTAAAGAAAGAACAAGAACATTTTAATTTATATCCTGTATTTCTATACGGAAAAAGCTCCCTGAAAATTGTGAAACCAGATTATAAACAAATTGAACAAAATGAAATAGAGATTGTATTGCTAATGGATATCGATAGATGGCGCCCCGAATAATTTTTCTTTATATGAGGTTTGATTCTTCCTTTCTCCATGCGGAAATATATTAAAAAAATATTTACCGGAAACCAGTAAGATTAATTGTTTGCGATTTAACTATTGAACCGAAATTTTTTCTGACTTAAATTAGCGTTATTTGTAAGAAATGGAATATCAGTATATTATATTTTTTGTTTATTTAATATTGCCCTTGTAATTTTAGATTTCAATGTAGTATTTTACAATTAAAACTTTTTCATTTGTTACAAAATTTATGTGCTACTTTATTTAAACAAGTGAGCGTTTTATTGAATGTTAAAAATGTATTTTAAAAATTCATTTATTTTATCTATCTGTCTCTATATATCTAGTTCTTAAAAGACAAACTAAGTTAGAAATTAGGGACAGGACAATTACAAACAGGAAAACACAAGGTAGGGGATAGCCGTCTGCCATTAACAATTGTGTCTTAATCGCTCAACGTCCACATGGAAATTTGGTATACTTATACTTTAGAACACTGCGGAAAACATAGGCTATTACTTATTACTTTCCTGTCTTGTGACCAATCTCTAGCACCGACAACCACGAAAATTAGAACACAGGTAGTCCTAAAAGTGCTCCTCGAAACTAGGGATGCGACATTGATGTCGATGTTTTATAAAAACATTGATGTATTGGTGCCGATGTTTTTTGAACATCGATGTTTATACTTGTCGATGTTTTTACGTTGGCGATGTTTTATTTTTGAATGAAAAAAAACACGATAGTAAAAATTAAGAAAAATAACCGCACAACTAAGTATTTGTCAGTGATGGCGACATCCGTCCCATCAGAAAGAGTTTTTTCTCGAACTGGTGGGATAGTTTGTGAAAAAAGAAGTCGCTTATAATTTGGAGAAAGTTAACAAACTTCTTTTTTTACAAACTGTAAATAACAAATATTGGGGCTGATTGGGCCGATCAAGCACTTTCCATGTAATCCAAGGTTTTCAAGTGTCAAGAATGGGAGAGCATAAGATCCAAGTTTTCAAGATCAAAATATTTATTTCTACGCTGTACGTACAATATCTACAGATAAAGACAAATCAGGGGTTGGGCGAACGCCCAAAAATGGTTAAATCCCGTGTATAGCGGTCAAGAAGGGTAATCAACAAAAAATCCGCTATACCGGTCAAGCTCAAAAAATAGCCCTACTAACTTACACACTTCTTTCTTTACAGGGTGATTTTTTTTAAACTGACACTATTCAGAGCCACCTGTAGCTCGATCTAGTTTCCAAAATAGCACCAAACTCGGTATGGAGACTAAAGATGACATGGAAAGTAGGATTCCGTGAGAAAAAAAATTTAGTTCCAAAAATCGGCGATAGGGGTATTTATGGCGCTGTCTAATGTAAAAAGTGTAACAAAAAAAAGAAAAATAATAACACATACAAAATTACAGGCAAATGTTTTATTCACCACATTCACTTCTCCACATAGTAGGGGAGAACTCGCTGAAAGACTTTCCATACTGTGGAAAAATTCTTGTCCAATTGTCGCACTACACCCCGGTAGCTGCTTCTACCAGCAATGGTTCCCTGTGATCTGTCGACGATTGCAGTTGCAACATCTGTCATTACCTCTTCTGACACAGGTTTAAGTCCCCCTGCCTGCACGAATTGTCAGTGACCCTGTTTCCTCGAACTTCTTATTCATTCCCTTAAAAGCATTAAACGATAAAGGCCTCTTACGTAGCTTCTGTCGGGTTCTAAACTCACGAAGAGCTGTGGATGCAATGCACTGATTAAGATAAAATTGCTTCACAGGTAAAGCGTGTTCTGGTAATGTGAGTCGCATATTCACTTGAGCTGGCTCACTTCAGCTGAGCAAATTTTTCGGAGCTGTCTGCATGTATTTATAGCCCAAATTACTGGCACTGTTATCACATACGAAAGAATAAATTTGCATTTTGCTTTGATAATCGTGTTTTATGCTAATTCTCGGTTTGGTAAGCTAGAACAGCGTCATAAATACCCCTATCGGTGATTTTTGGAACTAATTTTTTTTCACGGAA
Source organism: Metellina segmentata (assembly GCA_947359465.1). Classification (NCBI taxonomy): domain Eukaryota; kingdom Metazoa; phylum Arthropoda; class Arachnida; order Araneae; family Tetragnathidae; genus Metellina; species Metellina segmentata. The sequence goes on from OX375873.1 coordinate 17,417,644, forward strand.
TCCTACTTCCCATGTTATTATTAGTCTCTTTACCGAGTTTGGTGCCATTTCGGTTGTTAGATCGAGCTACAGGTGACTCAGAATAGTGTCAGTTTCAAAAAAAATCACCCTGTACTACTTGGGTTCCACAATTACCACAAGGACATGCGCTCACGACACCTACGCGCTCAAGACTAAGCCCTCTGCCGGCATTCCCGGAACTAAGATTCCAGTCAATTTCCAACAAGAGCATAAAATAATTACAGGCCCAAATCTTTTTTATTTACAGCAAATAAAAAATAAGTTTGTTGTATTCCCCCCATAGATTCATAAATAATTAATAATAACTAACAATAATTATTGTTATAAAAACATCAATGTTTAAAAACATAAGATGGTTTTTGGGCGATGTATTATCAACATCGTTTTTTTAATTGTGACATCGAAGTTTCAAAACATCGATGTTTTGCTATCGATGTCGCATCCCTACTCGAAACCCCAATTTTAAAATCTAAAGTTTGTTTTCCGGCAATAAATTGGTATGGACAAGGAAACACGTTCTACTGGAAACTGAAAGTATACAAAGGTTCTTATATCGAACGCGTGTTTTTCTCTTTTCTTTGTCACAAGGAAAGCCGTGAGAGTAATAATAAATACATTTAATTTTTCATAACTTACATTTTGTAATGGAACACGAAAGGCCCAAACGAAAAACGCATTGATCATATCAGCGTAATTTTGCTATTTGAGATCTGGCCAACCAGAATTAATGCTTTATTTTATGAATTTGACTTAGAATCATGTGTTTGTGCATTTGAGTTAACACAGGGAAATGTCGCGGTCATATTTGAGCATTACTAAATTTCATAAATCACTATCGTCCTTATCAATATTTTCCTAATGTTTTTTTCGAATAGCTCTATTACATCTCAGGAAGTCGAAACTCGACGACACTTAGAACATCTTTCGTTTTTCGGAATTCTCCATTTTTCCATCAAAAATTCATTTCTGTTTGTATAAGTCTTAGTCTTTTGCATATTGCAATATATTATTCAGGAAATAAATGTATATACAGTAAAACTCCAATTATCCGAACTCCGACTATCCGAATCGCTGATTATCCGAATCGCTTTCAGAATTTCAGAAAAAAAAATTAAGACGGAAATGTATTGCGATTCGCAAAATAATGATTCTGGGTTTCAAATTCTAAATGACGATGAACTTATTGAAAGTTTGAGAGAAGAAAGTGTCGTCGAAGAAGATGACTTTATTGTCGAAGTTGAAGCAGACACGGGACCATCTGCTAGTGAAGCATTTGCCGGCTTTGAAACTGCGTTGAAGTGGATGGAGCGACAGCCCGAGTGTGACCACATGTAACTTCTCATTGTCAAGCGGATGCACGACTTGGTTGCCCGAAAACGGAAGAAGACAGTCAAACAGCTTACTTTGACCGAGATGTTTAGCAATCAATGACTTTCATTTACAGTACGGTACGTACATATTGTACTAATGTACAGCACTTGTAAGTACGCTTAACATGTAAAAGTGTTGCCTCTTCATTTAATTAATTAAAAGCTCTTTTTCTTTAAAAATAGGTTTTTTTTTCCTCCTATTTTCAAATATATTAATTAAAATACATACTAGATCCTTTTTTCGGAAGCAATCCAATTATCCGAATTTTTGATTATCCGAATGGGGTCCGGTCCCAATTGATTCGGATAATTGGAGTTCTACTGTATCTGAAAAGTAAATTGTAGAAGCTATTAACAAAAATATTTTCCATACAACTTAATGATTGCATTTTTCTACATAAGAATAGTGATTATTCTAATTTAATTTTCAATCAACATTTAACCATTTCAACTCGAGCAACGTTGAGTTATTAGTAGCAACTAGTAAATAATATAAAAAGTTGTAGAAGTTAAAAAAATGATATTTATAATCGAAGTATACATTTGGAGGAAAAGGCTTTTTTCTTTGAGAATTTAGAAAAGGAGTAAAACTGTAAAAAATGTAACAATAATCTCAAAACTTGCTTTATATTCATTTTAACAATTTGTCTGGCATCAGTGACGTAAACTAATATGGAGAATAAAGCAAAACGTTATTTTAGAAGTGTGTTGATTCTAAATATTGATTTCTGTCTGTTTCAAAGCCATCAAACAAATAAATGCATTTATGAAAACATTTTATGTGGAAACATTCTAGATTAACACATTTGTTCTTCTATCTGTTCCAGAATCAAATTTTAATCTGAAATGAATGATTTAGTTTTATTATATATACTATTGTTCCCCAAAATGGACGTTACCGCATGTGTCCGTACATGCATGTACCGTCCCTTGTGGATGCTTTCGGGATCGTGGGACGTTTTTGACTTCAGGGGAAATAAAAGAGCGTTGAGATGCAAGACTGGGCAATAGGATGCTAAAAGAATTTGTCGCACAAAAATGTTTCCAACACACATTTATTCATTCACTTGATCATACAGACGCAACTCTCCACAGTGATGCGTTGTCGCAAGATTCCTACGTCGTAAAATATAGTTATATTTGATTGGTTTTAAATCCAGACGACGGGTCGTAAAAATCGAGTGTTAGAATTTATGTATTTGCGCGCATTTCCGACAACGTTTTGATTGCATTTCCGTCATCTTGTTTCGTTTAGCGTGGATTTCTTTTAATAAAAAGGGGAACCGACTATGAATAATTCAGGGTGGAGATTTAAGGATGCTTCTGATGGGAAACAGAGCCGAATATAGACGTATTTGTTGCACAGCACAAGGCTCATTCTTATTACTGATTATTTATAAATTTACTGATCTGATAGACATAAATTGCTAATAATAGTAAGCAATCTACTGTGCTTACGCGCAATTTATTTTTTGTTACTTCGTTTTAGTAGATAGCTGCATACTTTCAGATCCGAGTAGCGCTGTCTCAAATTTAGTTTTTTGAAATTGCAAAATCACACATACAGCTACATACGTAAATACGGTAATTCGAAAAGTGTAGGTACAACTACACTTATAATTTATCATTAGATGGAGAAGACTTGTTTTTTAGAAGGGTGAGAAGGGAAACAATTGTACTTGAAAAGGTTCCGTTGTGTGCACTAGAGGTCTAAAAGGCACATCATAAACTATCTTAACTAGACAATGTTTTAAGGTGAATGATGTCTCTTCCGTTCCTTGATTTGTTACTTCCTTAACCGAATTTATATTCTCCGTTGATTTACTCTCCCTCTCAGAGCATAATGATGTCTTCGCATTATAAAAGCAATTGGGTGGAAACATTTCTTGGAGTTTTATGCGATGTATAATACGTTCATTAACACACGATCAAATGAATTCATTAATATTAAAATATTTGAGCATAGTTGTCTTGGAAATACAATCAACAAATGGTACTAATTTTCACTATAAATGAAATTTATAGATATTTCTAACGCCGTTGTAAGTTCCATGAAATTAGTTAAAATATGATCATTATTTCTCTATTATGTTTTTTTAACATTCTTCGCAAATATATCTTTTTGTCCTTTTCTCAATAGAAAATTTAAAAATGGCATTTTAAAGTTTAAAAGAAGTTATAGTTCATAGGTTATAAAATTAAATTACACCTAAATACGCGAAAAGTTTTCAGGTCCCAAGTAGAATACTTACCGAAATCCTTTAAAATAAAATTATGAAGTTAGAAAATAATGATTTCAGAACTTTTGCCATTTTCTTTTTGGATATATTGGTTTATGAAGACTAATATGTTTGGGTGTTTTTTTGTGGCGAAAAGCCAGATAGCCAAACAAGATTGTTTTCGTCAAAGAAATGGACATAAACAAGAAAAATTTAACTTGAAGATCCATAGACTTGCAATATAAGTAGACTGAACATTCGTATTGAGAGGAGCTTCAAAAAATGTGACTACAAGTCTGTCACACTTCGACTAGTAGTCACGTGACTGCTCTGTAGAAAATTGACGGTTGGCCGATTTGACCTTTTATCGCCTCGTTTGGCGATATAACAGACTAGATGTGCGAATTCTCAATTCTATAGAGTGGTGATACAAAGGGTGAAATCGCCTGTCTACTATTATTCTCTCGGACCAATAAGATGATGAAGCAATAGATCTTCGAGTTGTGACGTCTGGAAAAAAAGACGTGTTCAACACCTACTTGAGTTTTCCACGAGAGGGGAGCAGACGGCCACGTGTGTTACAGTTCGGTAATAACTCAGGTCAGAAAGGCATTAAATCTTGTAGAGTCGGCGTTCGACTTTTTCCAAATGGCACCTGCTCTCACACATCACACTCGCACGTGTGTGTTTGAAGCTCCTCCAGTGTTGCAGGTGTCATTGGAAAACACCCGACCGACATTCCAAGAGGAAGGCGAACCCATAAAACGGAAAGGGAGAAAATATGGAGCAAGTGGTGGACGATTGAGCTCTCGAGACAGCTATACGGTGAGGTAAAACACCGCTAAAAAACTAACTGCATGAACAGTCGTTCAGTGATTATTCTTTGTAAATTTGCAGATTTTTTTCAACTGTCATTGAAACCTTTTAAGTAAAATAAATAGCTTAAAAAGGTACCCAACTGAGTTTGACTCCATAGTATTGCTGTGGTACCAAAACGGCACACCGTGGACCAATCAAATGGTAAATATTCGTTTCCTCACAGCAGACGAAAGCTGTCAAAGACTCACGTTACTATTACTTTTGTTTACATGAACCTGGGCACCTAAGATGTGTAAATTGTTTACTTTACTTCTATACCTACTCTATGGGCAGAAACTAGAAATACATCCAGAATCATTACAAGGATCGTACCTACGTCGACTTCAGCTCGCAGGGATGTCACGGCAGTCAAATCCACTGATCCACAGGAAGATTAAATATTTAAATTAAACAATCGCTCTCCATGATATACCTAAAATCGAATTAGAAATCATATTTCAACATCTTTTTTTGGCGAAAATCTCTATTGTCTGTTTCCTTAACTTCATGTCTCTTCGCTAATGGATAACTTAATATTGCTATAATGCTAAATGTAAGCAAATGTGAGTACGTATTTTTATTCTGTGTTTCCTTTTACAGATGCTCATTTTCTACATTAAAAGAATCGTCTTGTGCTAAAAGGGAAATGCTTTTGAAGTTGATTGGTTGAAATCACGAATGAGTAGCTCTGACGAAACGCAAATGGTTATTAATTGTATTTCATAGAGAATGGAAGAGTTAAGTTTTTAAATTTCATTTTCTGGAAGCAGGGGGGGGGGGGAAGAAAGCCATTGTTGAAGTAAGCTTTCGTTTGATACAAATCGAGCAAAAGAACTGTGAATTTCTATTGTAATCCTATACATAAAATGTATCTCTTATTCAGAGTGTTTTGATTCAAATTCAGAAATTGAGTAAGCTAATTTATTTAAACTCGTATTCTTTTTGATTAGCATTAGCATTAGAGGAATTTTCAGTCCAAACTAATGTTTTCTTGTACATGACTTGTTTTAGTGCAAAGTCTGATAAAAAAAAATACGATTTTTATTTTTATTTCGTTAACCAGCTGAAAGTTGGGAGACAGGACTTTCGGCAAATGCTACCTTGAACTTCAGATGAGCATGTACTTTTTTTTTTTAGCTCAGGGCAACTCGTCAGACGATGAACAGATGTTACAGTAAAAAGCGATTCTGTGCTAAGAATGCTAAAAAATTGCTAGAAAAAAAAACATTCAGCATTTCGACGATCCTTTTTTAAATCGAATTTTTACCTTTAATAAAATTAGCCTTTCAAGTCTCTTAATCAAATTGTGTCGCCCCCGTAGTAAACGAGTAGGAAGAGGTACGGAATAGAAACGGAGGGTTGTGAGTTCGAAACTTGATCCAGTTAAAGACCGTCGCGTACACGGAAGCTGGTGAATTTAAAAATCTGTCGTGGCCTCAAATGTCTTAACGTTGGTGTGGTGTGGAAGTTTGGAGACTGGGGTGCCAGCTCAGGTGTTGTTCAAGTCATCTGACCGTGGTTCAAAATCCATTGGGGATCGATTCCTGACTGTCACCAATAGCCCGTTGAGTAGCTCCAGTGCACTGTTAATTAACTGCCAACCAGGAAAGACTGTGCCATCTCAAAATCTGTTATTAACTAACTAACACCAACGCACACTCCCGTGCCTAGTATCGTGAGACACTGTACCAGATTAAATAAGTGTGTTTGGATGAGTAGAGGTGTCATGTCTACCCAGAATGTTAGAGCACATTACATTACATTTATACATCCTTACATCAATACAGTATATTCATTAAATCATTATACTAGGAAACATTAAATAAATAAATAAATAAATAAATAAATAAATAAATAAATAAATAAATAAATAAATAAATAAATAAATAAATAAATAAATAAATAAATAAATATATATATATATATATATATATGTATATATATCATTCAAATACGTAATTTAATGAAAGATTAAAATACAAATCTTATGTATTAATCCAGAAAACGAAAGTTAGAAGAAAAGTTAAAACTAACCATGCAAGCGCGCTGAAAGCTGCAGTCAGAGATAGTTGCAGCTTTAGCGCACTTCTCTGACAGTGTGTTTTATTATATTTTTAATATGTTATTACCATAAAACTCACTGCTCACAAATAAATCCTTCAAGAAAAGTAATAAAGTAAGATGAAGCTGATTTATTACTATCAACAATTACGCCACCGATGACTTTCTATTTCGTCATTTCCTCTGAGTCATTGGTGTTGGCGGTTTGTTGAACTAAGTGAGTTGGCGGCATTTGATGCGATCTTCTGGCTTTGTGTTGCCGGTCTCCCGACTGCTGCTGCAGGTTTGATTTAAATTTTATTATTCGATTTTTTTCGTATTTTTGTTTTTAATGGTGTTTGGGGGAGTATATGAGCAATTTCTTAGCATTTTGCGGCTCATATTCGTAGAAAACACCATTTTGTGTTGTATGGATCAGGCTCCTCCCTGATGACGCCCTGATCCACCAACACTTTCGTTTTCAATAAATTCCTTTTGGTTTTTATTTTGTGAATTTCCTCTTGTTTAAGAAAAAAAAATGTATGTGAGTAGTGATGAGACAGGGAGACATTTAAATAACGTATTTACTGGTGTCTAGGGGTTATTTACAAAAGGGGTTTGTAGTTTAGAATTATAAAATGTAAAGTTAGCCATTAGCTCGGTAAATTAATCATGTTCAGCACAGCTTGTGCAAAAGCGTCGTTCATCTCCGCTCGTCTCTCACGCACCGCTAGGTCACAGTTAGTTGTTCTTCCCCACAGCCGGTCTTTTCCCTCGTGGTCACTTCACTTCAGATCGGGTGCGTTCCGGGGTGTGATCTCTGTATGTCACTTCAGGGTTTGCTCTCTGCATGTCGCTTCGGTGAGTGCTCTCTGCATGTCATCTCGGGGAGTGCTCTCTGTATGTAACACTCGGGTATCCTGATGACTCCGGACCTCCGGGGCAGTCCATGAAATCTGAAAACGCAAAGAAAAGGACAGGAGAAGGAAGTATTTGTCTGGAGAACTTCTCAGAACACGCACTAGAACTATCATCTGGACCATCTAAGTCATCATAAATCAGCATCTCATGCTCTTGTCGAAGAAGTAAAACATCAAAATTTCATCAAAATTTCATCAATCATCAAAATTTCATCAATCATCAAAATTTCATCAAAATCATCAATTCCATACATAAAGAAAAAAATCTTCGATTTTGTAGCAAATATTAGTGAAGTTCCTTCAGACAGTTCAGTGTGTTCAAGAGAGTTCATCAAAAGCAATTCTTTAAAATTAAGTTGGGTTATTGTGATTCAATGAGTTTTTCAATTTTCTTGATTACATGACACAAATATAATAAAATACACACATAATATCTAATTCCATCTTTTCATGTAATCTATGGCCGTCGATGTTAAATTTGGTCCCTCGTGTGAACCAACTTTCCTAACCTGGTATCTGTCATTAGGAAGTGCTTTTTCTACCACATACGGACCAAGGTATTTTGGGCGCAATTTGAGCCCGCATCCAAATTGAGATCTTTGGATAGCAACAAGGTCACCTTTTTTGAAAGTGGTAGCAGCTTTTCGTTGCCTGTCAAAGTTCTTTTTGCTATTAGTTTGGAACTCTTCAATATTTCTTTTAGCTTCAGCCTTTAAATTGTCTCTATAATTTAGTAAAGAGTTACGGTATTCTTCATCGAGAAGCTGTGTTACGTTTAAGTCCTCTGGGTTTTTCATTGGGACTCCAACTAACAGTTCAAAAGGTGTAAATTTCGTTATACTAGAAGGGGTACTATTAAGTATTCTTTGGACCGAGGACACAAATTTGTACCACTTCGTTGGGTCTTCTATGGACAGTTTTCCTAAAACAGGTATCAGTGTCTGATGCATTCTCTCTATCTGCCCGTTGCCCCGGGGGACTCCCGTTGCAATCTGGACAAGTTCAATATTCTGCTCCCTGCAATAATTTTCGAAATCTTTGGATGTAAAAGCACTGCCCTTGTCAGTGATAAGTCTAGTGGGGTTTCCGAAGGTAGTCTGCTGTAACTGTAGCTTATCTATGGCATCTCTAGCAGACGTGGACTTGACAGGGTACAGCCAAAGGTATTTAGTGAAAACATCCACAACAGAAAATATATATTGGTAGTTCTTATTGGTGGACGGTAACGGTCCTAGAAAATCGCAGTGGTATGTGTCTATAGGCAAATTGCCTTTGGGGATAGGGTGGAGGAAACCTTCTAATTTACCTTTCTTCTTGTTGTACAAAATACATGGAATACAGTTTGAAATAGCTGATTCAACCTTTTGACACATCTTTGGAATATAATAATCGCGTTGTAGAAGGGCAAGAGTTTTTGACAGAGCAAAATGTCCTTTACTGTGTATTTCCCGTATTACTTCCAATTCAAGGGATTGTGGAACATACAAAAGTTCTTGACCTTTGTCACATTTAAATAAAACGTCATTTCTAAGTACATATTCATTGGTTGAGTTAGTAGAACACAGTGTTTTCAGAGCTTTACTATGTTCATCTTCGGTCTGAGCATTTACAATTTTAGCAGTGATAGTGTCATGGGGTGTCACAGGTAAAACGGGACAACGACTCAAGGCATCAACATGTTGTAAACGTTTACCCGGACGGTGCACGATTTCATAATCGAACTCCTCAAGAAACATAGCCCATCTAGCTACTTTTGGGGTCAAATTTTTTTTGCTTAGTGTTTTTTGAAAGGCGGAACAATCCGTCACAATTTTGAACCGTGTTCCTAGGAGGTACGTGCGGAACTTTTTGACCGCTTCTATTATGGCAAGTACCTCAAGTTCGTAGCTTGAGTATTTGGATTGTTGTGGGGTTGTTTTTCTGCTCATGTAGTGCAGAGGGTGCCAATTCTTATCGTCCGATTTCTGAAGTAGCACAGCGCCAAAACCAAGAGCGCTTGCATCCGTGTGGAGCTCGAGAGGAGATCCCTGATTAAAGATGTGGAGAACTGGTTCCCGTGTTAGGCAGTCTTTGAGAGTTAAGAAAGCCTGTTCTTGTTCTGGTCCAAATTGAAAGGGAGTTTCACCACGGAGAAGATCACTTAGGGGTCGAGCAATTAGTGAATAGTTGCTGATAAACTTTCTGAAGTAACCTGTTAGACCAAGGAAACTTTGAATGTGCTTGTGTGTTTTGGGTTTAGGGAAGTTAAGTACAGCCTTAGTTTTTCGTTCAGAGGGTCGTATTTGTCCGTTGGTGATTTTATGACCAAGAAATTGGATTTCTTTTTGCAGAAAATTACATTTTTTGAAGTTAAATTGCAAACCATATTCAGCTGCAGTTTGAAACACTTGCTTCAATTTACGAATTCCATCGTCATAATTCAGAGAAGGTATAATTAAATCATCTAAGTATGAAATTATGATTCCCTTATTTATCAAATCTCTAAAAATAAGCTGAATGTACCGTTGGAACGTGCTAGGAGAGTTACACAAGCCAAAAGGGACTTTATTAAATTCATATTGTCCCGATGGTGTTACAAAACTTGTGTATTTTCTACTGTTCGGGTGAATATCAATGTGGAAGAAAGCATTCTTTAAATCAAGATTAGTGAAAATGCTTGCATTCTGTAAGGAGTCTAAAACATCGTCAATTAAAGGGAGAGGGAATCTGTCCTTTATAGTTTTACAGTTTAGCCTGCGAAAGTCAATACAAATGCGAGTGGAATTATCAGGCTTCTTGCACAAAACAATTGGGGCGGCAAAGTCAGAGGAACTTGGTGAAATTATTCCATCATCTAACCAGACAGAAATTTGCTGGTCTACTTCCTTTTTCTCGGAAAATGCAAGGCGACGGGGACTTTGTGCAATGGGAGTTTCATCATTTAGAATTATTTTCATTTGCAATTCTGTTGTTTTTGATTTTAGAGGTCTATAATTGTGAATAAGATCTTGTACTTCTCTTTTAATCTTTCTATCCAAAATGTGGGATAGGTCAGGATCAATGTTATTCTCTATGACGTTTGCGATATTAAAAAAAACGCTCTGTTCGTCATTACTACATAATGAAATGTTGTTGTTGGCAAAGGTGAACTGTGTCTGTCCGATGCAGTCCATTCCTAATATTGCATCAAAAGGCAATTCACCATCCTTAACAACCTGAATATCTGTGCACATTGATTTTCCCTGAATGCAAATAGTTCCTTTAAAATACCCAATGGAAGGGACTTGAGTTTGTCCGATTCCCGAAAATGTAGTCAGAGAGGGGTTCAACAGAGGAGCGGGACTTATATCAGCAAAGATCTTTTGTTTCAGCAAGGTTACACTTGCACCAGTGTCAAAAAGGGCCATCACAGGGGTACCGTTTACAGTAATCTCAATTTGCATCGGATTAGCGAATGAGGTATTTACTGCAGCTTCATTACTCATCCTTGATTTGGGATAGGTGTGAGCATGTTTAAACCGTGGACTTTTGGGACAGTTAGCATGTATGTGCCCAAAACCCTTGCAGCCATAGCACTGCTTTCCTCGTTCTTTATTCTTACATTGATTACTTTTATGCCCTTTTAAGCCACAAGAATAACAGATTGGTTGCGATTCTGGCTCTAGACGTGTTTGTTTGGTCTGGTAGGTTGAAGAACGGAACCCTTTAGAATTATCGACTTTTTCAAAAATCTTCAATTTTTCTTTAAATTCTAGTAAATTTTTGCATCCATATAAAATTATTTTGTTGGGAGAATCTGGAATCCCATTTATCATATAATCAATTAGAGATGAGTCATCTAAAGAACCTTTATGAGCTATTTCCCTCATTGCTAACAAGTATTCTTGCAAAGTTTCGTTGCGTTGTAAATGTCTCGATTCCATAGCCTTATGTAATTGGAGACCATTCAAAGTATTGGAGAATTCATTTCTTAAATGGCGTTTCATTTCATCCCACGTGTTTATTCCACGAATCGATCTAATTAAGGTTGAAGCCGGGCCAGTTAAACATTTTCTCACAAAAATTACTTGATGGAGGGGATTTTCAATTTGGTATAATTCAAAAACATCATTTACATCGGATATAAAAGTGTCAACTTGGTAATTGTCACTTGAGGAAAATGGTCTTATTAATTCAACAATATCCTTTAGGGAGAAGTGTGATGAAAGGTGAGAAAAAGATGAGGATTGTGGTGAAGGAATCGATGTCTGTGCTCTTAAAATAGAAGAAACATTTTCATTCGGTACATTGGCTCTCTCAAGAACAAGGTGGTCAGTTCCGTTAATGGACATAGGAATTGAATTCGTAGTCGCCGATTCATCATTATCACTTAAATCTGACATTTGTGTTTGTAATAGAGTGAAATCACTCAAAGCAGCGAGAATTATTTCGTAACACTGGTCACGTTCTGTGTCAAATTCGAGGTGTAGAAAATTACAAAGAGTTATCAATTCCTTCAATGAGAATTGCTCTAAACATGCCCTCTTTGATTCAACATCACTGGCACTGAATCCCTGAAAACCTCTCAAACGCGAGCGATTCTGTCGATCTCCAGTATTTCCAAATATTAACTTATGCAGTAATCGTATGTGGGTCGCTGAACCACTTTTTAACGATTTTGCCATACTCGGGATATCGTTAAGGGTTGCCATTTTAAATTCGAATACTTATTTAATAAATTCACTCACAACCAATTTACCACAAACAAATATCAACTATATGACACAAATTCTTAACCAACTATCATCTCAAAATCACACTTATATTTCATAAATTTCAAAATTCACTCAATTTTCAACATCAAAATATAAAAATGTACTCTTAATTCATAGAGTTAAATTTTTCAATTCCAAATACTATCAAAAATTGCACTCAAATGTAGTCAAAATATAATTTAAAATCAAATCATCATTTCAAATGTGCATTCTAATATCCATTCTAAAAAATGTTTCATTCTTCAAACGCATTGTCTGCCTATATTTTGTCAGAGTTAAAGGGTCTTCAATATTTTCATTCATTAGGTAATTTTCAACTTCGTAAAGCAATCTTCAATTCAATATTCAGTTGCTTATTTCAACACACAATGATTTTTGCCCTTTAAACTTCGGTTGTTGGCAGGAAATGCATTTGTAGTCTGACAAATTAAAACGAACTCACGTGTTTTTTCCTTGTTGCTCCATCCAGTGAATCAAATCCTTTCGCATCCATAATCTCAGTGAGTTGTTCAGTTAATCCCTAGATGGCACACACACATGTCGTAAATTTCTTCATAGGAAACGTTTATTTCCAACTTAGAGCCGAAAATGGCGAAAAACGCGTGACCCTCAGTTCACAATCGGCCGAACGCCCATGTGAGTAGTGATGAGACAGGGAGACATTTAAATAACGTATTTACTGGTGTCTAGGGGTTATTTACAAAAGGGGTTTGTAGTTTAGAATTATAAAATGTAAAGTTAGCCATTAGCTCGGTAAATTAATCATGTTCAGCACAGCTTGTGCAAAAGCGTCGTTCATCTCCGCTCGTCTCTCACGCACCGCTAGGTCACAGTTAGTTGTTCTTCCCCACAGCCGGTCTTTTCCCTCGTGGTCACTTCACTTCAGATCGGGTGCGTTCCGGGGTGTGATCTCTGTATGTCACTTCAGGGTTTGCTCTCTGCATGTCGCTTCGGTGAGTGCTCTCTGCATGTCATCTCGGGGAGTGCTCTCTGTATGTAACATGTATATATATATATATATGCAAGGGGAGAAAAAAGTATCTTTCTTTTTCGTTAAAGTCTCTTAGGATAATTGTCCTGATGATTTTCAATGAATCGCACTATGTTAATAATTTTAACCCTCGAGCCCTTGTTGCATGCAATGTTGCTGAGCCGTGTAATTTTAAGGTGGTCAGCAGGTGTTCTCATATGCCATTATGTAAAATGTCTTTCTGGTTGCTTTAAGTAGGTATTTAATTAACTCCGCAGAGTAGAGCAACACAACGTGCTATTGGCGACGGCTCGGCATCGATCCCGAAAGGAAATATTCGAGGACAACAACATGAAATTTTAAAACTTAGTCAGATGACAAGGTCCACATTTGAGCTGGCACTCCGCCTTTCCAAAATTCCAAACCACACCAATGCGAGGACATTTGAAGCTACAACAGATTTAATGTGCATCAGCCCTCGAGCACAGGTAAAAGTAAAGCCAAAGACCATCCTGTGATGGTCTTTGACTTTACCAAGGTTAGAACTCGCGATCCTTCTGCTGTTAATCCGTTCCTCTTCCAATGGGGATACCGATGCCCGGATAAATTTAGGGTACAGCTACACTCTACATTTATGAGTGATGGCAACGGCTTGGCGATTTTTTTGGCGCACTTCTAGTAGCGAGTTACGATAAATTAAGGCAACCCATCTTTCGTTGCTGTTGTTGTGGTTTTCACGGCAACCTCGGCAAACGGAAACTTTCAATTTTCATTTTGAATATTCTAGAAAGTTCTTCCAAAATCCGTCAAAATGGTTTGATTTCATTGATTCGTTTGAAATTTTTTCTTTCCTCCTATTGGTTATTTTTTTTTAAAATATCCTTTTATTGCATCGGTCCTTTTAAATCGTTTTCTGTGGTACCATTGGTCCATTTATTTGTATTTTGACAGTAGTGGAAATTTTATTTTGTTATAATAGTTTTCACGACAGGATTAAGAGTTTTGTTTTTTTGACCATTTTCGTTTTCATTATTTTTTTACGAGAGAATTCTGACGTTTTCAGGTATTATTTTTTGCTTTTTTTCTTTTGTAAATCTTTTTCTTTTTCAACATGCTCACTGATTTTAGTGTAGCTGATAAGTTTCAGGGTATTCTTACCATTCGTAGCTTAGTTTCTCTGCTGGTTCACAAATGTGTTTTGATATGTGATTAAGCTTACTACTTTTTGTGAAAGTTTTTTTAAAATATACTTTTTAAAACGTTCTGAAATGTGCTTAAAAAGTGTGTTGTAAAAAGAAAAAAAATTGTGACAGGAAAAGAGTTAAGAAATAATTCTTTCCTTGGCGACTTTAGAAGTGCGCCAAAAAAAATCGCCAAGCCGTTGCCATCAGTCATAAACGTAGAGTGTAGCTGTACCAAATTTAGGAGTTGTACGTAATATAGTTTTAATCTGGCAACGGCTGCAACTACCTCTCTGTATTAAAAAAAAAGTTTCCGCCGCCGCTGTCGCAGGATTTAAAACTGGGTTGTTTAGCTCGATTCTTGACGGTTTCCCGAGAGAGTACGGATCGGAAAATTACGAAACTAACATGGTTTGTTCTTCATTGTGTTCCCTGGGCAATTTTTAAGATTTTTTTTTCCGATGAGGCTATTAGTTTAAGGTTTATTATGTGTAAAAATTGGAAAAGCGAAATTTCTAACGCGAGTGAGCAAAAGACCTACAGAGTTTCAGTCTTCAGACTTGATTTTTTTAAAGTACTATTAAAGGTAAATTTTTGCAGCTTGTTCGTGGTTTTTTTTTAGAAATTTCAATTTGATTCCTGGTAATATTTTTTTGAAATTCGAAATCGGGACATTTTTGTTGCTTTTTTGTTAAAATTGTCATATCTATATCTTATTACTATTAGTTTTTGAATTTGAAAACATCACAGTATACCTGACAGTATACTCTTTCTTACGGTACAATTATTTTTGAAATTGGTTAATAAATAAATTCGATGCACTAAAAAGTTAGTCTGACAAATTTCACGAATTTGGGGAAAGTTTCGTTATTTTTTGTTAAAACTCATATTTATAGCTTAATACTATTAGTTTTTAAATAAAACATCACACGGGAAACCTTAGAACAGCGTTGGACAAACTGTGAAACAATTTTCGTACCTTTTAGATCGCGGAGCGATAGCGTTCATTCTTATTCACGAATATTAAGGTTACATTTTTTGACTAACGGGTTTGCCAGATGACCTTGAAACTCACTGTGACATCAGGCTCGTTTTTTCGTTCGATTCTCAGACGGTTTGCCGATTAAGTACAGATCAGAATATTACGAGATTAACATGGTTAATTCAAAATTGTACAGGGAACAAGATGGAGATGATTTTTAACTGATGCGGCTATAAGTTTAGGGGGTATTAAGTTTTAAAGTAAAAAAAAAAACGAAATTACTTGCGACAGGAGTGTTGGTTTGCGAATGTAGTTGTGTAGCAATCACAGAGGGTTGGCAGGTGTCAGCGAACAGGGGGCGGAGCCCTCGCTGTGACGTCAAGGATCGGAAAGTAAAATCAGGATTATACGAATTATTAAGATAGTTTCGCTGTCGCAGGAGATTGACTCTGCAAAAGAAGTGTTGGTTTTCGAAGCAATACCCGGGGGTTGGCGAGCAGGGGGCGTAGCCCCCTTGTATTTAAAATCATGCTTACCATACTTGAATTAATGATTGTTGTTATTAGGGCTGTGGGGTCACCATAATTAAATTAATGGTTTTACTATCACGAAAATTCTTCTACGCGTAATAAATGCCAGATTTGTTCTAAATTACGAGTGAAATGGATGATTAGAGCTTGAAAAGTGTCTACTCAATTTAGTTGAATATACAGGGCTATGATTGACCACTGCTATAGTTCATCATCAGACCGTGGTTCAAAATTACGAATTGTTGTTCTTGGAACTTCGGGGATTGATCCCGAGCAGTCGTAATAGCCCTTGTGGTTTTCCAGTGCGAAGTTAATTAACTACCTACCTTCATTAGAATATCGGTTGAAGCGACACATTGGCGACGGTCCGACATCGATCCCGAAAGGAAAGTTGCGAGGACAACCTCATGAAATTTTGAATCATGGTCAGACGACAAGGTCAAAATCTGAGCTGGCATCTCACTCTCCAAACTTCCACACTACTCCAACGTTAAGACATTTAAGGCAATAACAGATTTGAAGTGCACCAGCACCCTCATACACGACGGTCTTTGGCTGTAGTGAGTTTCGATCTCTGAACCCTGTAGTTGTTCTTCCTAACTGGGCTGCATGCTAATGGTTTTAAGGGTTTGTACCGGATGAAATGGAGTGATTGACAGTAAGAAATGGTAGCGTAAAAGAACAAGATCTTTGGGTTTCACCACAACAACATTTATTCTAACATCCCATAGCTTTCAAATATGTACAGCAAAATTACAGATATTGTGGGACAAGAAGGGTTCGGCAGAGGTTAGCGAGCGAGTCCTTGCTCTCTCAGGTCTCAAGGGTGTCTGGCATATTCCAGCGTTCCAGGTCGCCTTTCAGCTGAAAACCACCTGTCGATGGAATTTTATGACTGATGTAATGTCAAATGGAGTGCTGTAATAGTACTTGTAGGATTAGTTATGGACAGTTGTTCACTTGAAAAGAGTTTTATGATCCCCAATTAGGGAATTCTTGAATATGTCTGCTTTATGTCGGCTTGATAAGAGAAGACGTGTTTAGAGTAGGGATGTTAATCGAATCACAGATCTGCTACTCAATCACCGATACTTGTGAATCCCAGTTCTTACCTGTTACTCAGTTATCAAAATAACAGCGATTGGGTAGCAGTGATTGAAAGCATAGATGGCTGATATCTTGGCTGATATTGATACTGCTACTGCTACTGCTACTGTGATTGCGACCGGGATCGGTGATTCGGTGGCAGTGAAAGCTGTGACTGAGCTGGTCTGTGACCGATTCGGATTTCTCTGGTGAACATTTGTCCAAACAAAAATAGAAACTCGACAGTTTAAAGGAAAGTTCAGAGGAAAACATTTTTAAAATTCGATTTAAATGATAAATTAATTATTGTTTTTCCAATTTCTCTGAATATTTATTTAGTTACATTTTTATAGAAAACACATGAGCTAGAATGAGCAACCCCTTGTAAATCGTTTATAATTCTAAAAAAAAAAACAAATTATGTATGTAAAAAAAGGCATCTCTGAACTACTTTATAAATTGAACGAGTCCATATCAAGGATGGGGGGGGGGGAGCCGAAGATGATTATTTGATTTCGCTAGTGATTAGAATAAGAACATGGCTCTTTGCTGGTTTTTTATACTGAGAAACTTTTTTAATTCTGTTAGATAATTTTACTCTTAAAATACACCTGCATACAACGTTACTTTAGAATTCAAAGATGAAATATGGAGAGATGATTAACGAAGAGAAGGAACAGTTTCGAAAGTGTGTGAAGGTAATGTGATTCAAATGCAATTATAATAGTTTTAAAAATTCGTCATTTCCCTTGTAACCAAATATGTTTTACACGGTAACATAATTAATGATTTACGAGAGCTTGGAGCTCTCAATCTGAAGGGTGGAAATTAAACTCGCGGTCGCTGGGAGTCTTCAGTTGATTCCCGCAATATCTGAATACCTTTTAACAGTTCCCACTGCAAAGGGACCCAAAACCGGTATTTCATAAACCATAATTTTAAATTCAAAATGTAAGAGCGTGGTTGGAAAAGTAACGGATTAGCAACCGAGGGGATGGTAAGTTCGAATGCAACAAAAGACAGTCGTATATACAAGGGGGGGGGGAGGGGGTAGTGCACGTTAAATCTGGTCGGTCTCAAATGACCTCAGTAGTCATAGCTTCATATAAATTCTGACTATGAGAAAAAGCATGGATCGTAAAGTGGGACGGAGTGTCGTGGCTCAGTGAGTATGCTCACTTCGCTAGCAACCTTCGAGTTGTAAATGGTGCAGGTTCGATTCCTGTCAAGTACTTTGCTTCCTGGATGTATTTATATCTTGTATTAGCAAAACGTTCATTGTGTGTCACGTGACTGACGAACCATATCGAAACATAGCCCTCGCGCCATAAAACCCCCAAACCAACTAACAAACCTCACGTGGAAATACTATATTGATTGATTGAAATGATTACATAGCGAGAATAAAGACAATAGTCTACCCTTTGATTGTCAATCGGCCCAAGTCAATTCGTAGGCCCGCGTAACCTGCCCTCCTGAGAGATTACGATAACGACTCTACGCACATGCTCCGTCTATTTCAACCCAGAATGCCATTCTTCATCAGCTGTCATCTAACTGTGGTTCAAAATTATGTGGTGTTCTCTTCGGATCTTCGGGGGTTGATCCCGGATCGTCGCCAGTAACCCGTTGTGTTGCTCCAGTGCGACGTTAAATAAAATACCCTACCTCCAATCTTATCCTCTGCATTAGAACATGCATACGCATCCAAATCAGGGTAAGCAATATAAAGAAGAAAGGACACGACTTAGTAGTTTTTAGTTTTATTCGAAACTTTACAAGAAAAGAACATGTAGAGGTATGGAACATGTTGGAGGAACATTGTAGGGTATACCCAATTTACAAAAAAAAGGATGATGGGAACATTCCCTATTGGACGCAAAACGTTCGATCTGATCAAAAACAGATAGTGAAAACGCATAAAATTTTACATCGACAACCAAACAATTGGTGTTTAGACGATTTATATATATATATATATATATATAGAAAAATTCTACACCAAACTAATTCTATACCAAACTGTAACAGAAAAAAAAAATATTTGCACTGGAAAAAAAAAGCAAAACAGAAAAACTTTGCTCCGATTTCTAAACATTAATTGGTGTTCAGAGGATTTGTTAAAAAATTCTTCAAGAAACGAATCAAAAATTGGTCGAGTTAACTTAAGCTACACAACATTCATTTCAGTGTCTAGCGGTTACTTTTCGCTTTCTTGAGATGTTTAGCGCAGGAAGAGGAAACGAATCTTATCACAAAGACATCCGTGTGCTTATCCTTGTGAGGATTTATTGGTTTAGTGGTTTCCCTTGGGAGTTGATCAGGTTCTTAGACACATAGAATCGTTGCTGGCATTTTTCTGTTGGACATCTCATGGTTATTTTGGGAACTGTGTTGATATAGCTTTTAAATCCCGGCCACAGGAAAAGGTTAACTTTGCATATATTCTTTGGTACAGATTTCATATTGTAATGTCATCTAACAATTAGGCATACAACTGAATAAATTTAAACATTATTTATTTAAAGTAATTTGAATATTGTTTGCAGTTACTTATTAACATTAATTCAAAGTCGTGGTTACAGCAATTGACATCGAACCGCTTAGGAGCATGGCTCCATAATCAGAGTCTGGAGCATACGTCTGATCCTCTCTAAAGTCAAGTTTCATCTCCTTAAAAGTCTTTGGAACCAGTTCATGTGCCAAGTCAAACACGTGCAAAAGGGGGGTTTAGATTTCAACAACTTGACACACATGCAAAAAATGTTTTTGAAGTTTTGCCGACATCCAAACGGGGGTTCAGGAGGTCGGTATCTCGGGGTGGCTTTTTTGCAGTTTTTCTCACGGAGAGCCCAAAATACAGGTGTTGACAACTTGTTTTCGCATCGGGGTTGATCTGAAGTCCAAATGTGGGAGGTGCGAGACCCACCGGTACAATACAAAGATACTTTCGTGGCAACACTTTTTATGTCACCAATGAAGAAATTCTTAGAAAATATTGTTTTTCTTTATGGAACTAGGGGGCTCCGCCCCATGCTCGCTTACGCTCGCCAACAACCGGGGATTGCTATGCAATCCCATTTGGTTTGCTTCGCAAACCAACATTCCTTTCGCAGAGTGAAACTATATAAGTAATTCGTATTATCCTAATTCACTTTCCGGTCCATGACGTCACAGCGAGGGCTTTGCAACCTGCTCGCTTACGCTCGCCGACCCCTAGGGAATTGCTACGCAATCCCGTTTGGTTTGCTTCGCAAACCAATACCTCTTTGGCAAGTGATTTCACTTTTTTTTTAACTTTAACACTTAATGCACCCTAAACTAATAGCCGCATTAGTAAAAAATCTTCTGCATCTTGTTCCCTGTACAATTTTAAGTAAACGATGTTAATCTCCAAACTTTACGATCTGTACTTTGTACTTTCTCGTTAAACCGTCTGAGAACAGAGAGAAAAAAGCGAGCCTTTTTACTCGCCAAATAAAAAGAAATCGTTTTCATGGCAATTGTTGCTACGATAAATTTGATATCTGGCAAACCCGATAGTAAGAAATACAACCCTCATCAGCTCCGCAAATTTGCTCCGCGAAATAAAAAATACGAAATTTGTGTCACCAACTTTTGATTGCATCGAATTTATTTATGAATCAATTTTAAAAATAATTGTACCGTAAAAAGAGTATATTTTGAGGCATACTGCGATATTTTCAAAATTAAAAACTAATAGTAATACAATATAGATATGACAGTTTTAGTTTTGTATCGGAAATTACAATCTGAAAGTTCCGAAAATTGTATGACCCACTTTTAAATGCATCGATTTTATTTATTAACCAATTTGAAAAATAATTGTACCATAAGAAATAGTGTAATGTAATGTATTCAGTGATGTTCTCAAATTTAAAAAATAATGTTTTTTGCTGTAGATATAACGATTTTAGCAGAAAGTAGCGAAAATATCCAAAGATTCCGAATTTTGTATGACCAACTTTTGATCGCATCCAATTTAATTATCAACCGATTTCAAAAATAATAGTACCGTAAGAAAGAGTTCATTCTGAGGTATACTGCGATATTTAAAAAATTAAAAACTAATAGTAATAAGATATAGATACGGTAGTTTAAAAAAAAAGTAACAAAAATGTCCTGATTTTTCCCGAATTTCAAAAAAATATTATCAAGAACCAAATTGAAATTTAAAAAAAAATTCGACGAGCTGCAAAAATTTACGTTGAGAGGTACTTAAAAAAAAACTCACTACTCAAAACTGAAAATTGGTATGTGTTTTGCTCACTCGCGGAAGAAATTTAGCTTCTTCAATTTTGACACTTAATAAACCCTAAACTAATAGCCGCATCGGAAAAAAATCTTAATAATTGTCCAGGGAATACGATGAAGAACAGACCATGTTAATTTTGTTTTTTTCCGATCAGTACTTTCTCGGGAAACCGTCTAAGAATCGAGCTAAACAACACAGTTTTCAATCCTGCGGCGGCGGCGTCGGCGGTAACATTTTTTTAATATAGAGAGATATAAAAAATGTTACCGCCGCCGCCGCCGCAGGATTGAAAACTGTGTTGTTTAGCTCGATTCTTAGACGGTTTCCCGAGAAAGTACTGATCGGAAAAAAACAAAATTAACATGGTCTGTTCTTCATCGTATTCCCTGGACAATTATTAAGATTTTTTTCCGATGCGGCTATTAGTTTAGGGTTTATTAAGTGTCAAAATTGAAGAAGCTAAATTTCTTCCGCGAGTGAGCAAAACACATACCAATTTTCAGTTTTGAGTAGTGAGTTTTTTTTTTAAGTACCTCTCAACGTAAATTTTTGCAGCTCGTCGAATTTTTTTTTTAATTTCAATTTGGTTCTTGATAATATTTTTTTGAAATTCGGGAAAAATCAGGACATTTTTGTTACTTTTTTTTTAAACTACCGTATCTATATCTTATTACTATTAGTTTTTAATTTTTTAAATATCGCAGTATACCTCAGAATGAACTCTTTCTTACGGTACTATTATTTTTGAAATCGGTTGATAATTAAATTGGATGCGATCAAAAGTTGGTCATACAAAATTCGGAATCTTTGGATATTTTCGCTACTTTTTGTTACAACCGTTAACTAAAACTGTCATATCTATATCGTATTACTATTAGTTTTTTATTTTGAAAATAGCGCAGTATATCTCAGACTATACTCTTTCTTACGGTACCATTAGTTTTTAAAATTGGTTCATAAATAAATTCGATGCAATCAAAAGTTGGTGACACAAATTTCGTATTTTTTATTTCGCGGAGCATTGTTTTCGCGGAGGCTTGTATTTTTGACTATCGGGTGTGCCAGATATCAAATTTGTCGTAGCAACAATTGCCATAAAAACGATTTCTTTTTATTTATCGATGAAAAAGGCTCGCTTTTTTCCCTCTGTTCTCAGACGAATTACCGAGAAAGTACAAAGTACAGATCGTAAAGTTTGGAGATTAACATCGTTTACTTAAAATTGTACAGGGAACAAGATGCAGAAGATTTTGTACTCATGCGGCTATTAGTTTAGGGTGCATTAAGTGTTAAAGTAAAAAAGAGTGAAATCATTTGCGTAAGAGGTATTGATTTGCGAAGCAAACCAAACGGGATTGCGTAGCAATCCCCGGGGGTCGTCGAGCGTAAGCGAGCAGGGGGCAAAGCCTTCGTTGTGACGTCATGGACCGTAAAGTGAAATCAGGATAATACAAATTATTCAGATAGTTTCACTCTGCGAAAGGAATGTTGGTTTGCGAAGCAAACCCAATGCCATATGTAAAAGAAGTGTTGGTTTGCGAAGCAAACCAAATGGGATTGCGTATCAATCCCCGGGGGTTGGCGAGCGTAAGCGAGCAGGGGGCGGAGCCCCCTAGTATAGAGAGAAATATTAAGCGGAAACAGAAAACATCATCGGAGCGTAGCATTTTTCGCACAATACATCTGATTTAATTACTCCCGATTCCTTAAGGAAATCCCCCCAAAAGCTGCTTATTCTGGTATAAATGAATATGAAATAAACCATTTGCCACTCCGTCACTTCCTAAAGTTGCATACCTCCAGAAAAATTAAACTTCGAATTTCACGAAAGAACACACTGAAACCGATCTCTACAACGCTAAATACAGAATGATACCTCGAATGAGTGACAAGATCGCAGGGATTGTCTTTTCCGGGGCAGTGACACCAGAAGTTTGGATCAGTCATGGTTTTGATCTCATTCACTCGATTTACTACAAACTGTTTCCATCTTTTGATTGATCCAGTAAAGGGCTATTTTTTAATCAGTCCAGCTATATAGTGTTGATGGTTTCTGAAATCTACAGTTTTCTTGATCTTGTCAGTTAAACGTGCTGGTAATGAAGCTCTAATCTTTGTAGTGTAATATTTTTGAGAGGGGCGACTCGACTTTTTGATGCAATAAGATTTACTGCAACGCTATCCTCTTTCAACATACGATTGCACTATACGTGTTTTTAAGAAGAATCACAGAAGCTATGAATTTCGACTACATCACTGAATTCTTCATTTGTGAAGTTCAGGACAATTCTAAGAATTCTTAATTATTTTAGTCGCGGAAGCTCCGAAAACCATTGTAGCCATTTTCTTTCTATGTCGGTTGGCAAGTTTCCATCCCACGGAATTTCCCGTACCCACAGCTCTTGGAAAAGGCTCTTTACGCGGATGGTAAATGGTGTTAACATTCCCAAGGGATCGAAAATTTTACACACAGCATGCAAAAGAAAACACATAGTGTTCCTCTTAGTTGAAAAGATTTCCAGTTAGCTCTGAATTTTCACAGTGAGGCAATCTTCCTCGGTATTCCATGCCATTGCTAGGACCTTTGTCACATTGGATCCTAAACTGACGAAGTTATGTTGAAGTTGAGTGTCGAATCCTTCTTTCTTTCATTGTTTCATTAAGTTGGCATCATTAGTAATCTATTTTCTCAAAATCATTCCGGCCTTTTACATTATTTCTTTAGCACTGTGAGAGACTTCGAGGGCGTTTTGTAAGTTGTCTTCACCCGCAATGAAGTCGTCAACGTAGATGAAGTGTTCAAGGAGAAGTGTTCAAGGAGTTTGGATACTCACTGCTGAATTGTTCTACACGTTTTCTTAATGTAGCAGACAACAGGAACGGGCTGACGTTCACTCCGAAGAGAACGAGCATGAATCGATAAATCTGCAGACTTCTTCAATCTTCACCTTTTTCATCAGTCCTCAGAAAACACACCGCATTCTATCTTTTTCAGCTAGAGATATTTGAAGATACGCCTTTTTGACATCAGACACGACAATACAACCTTGTTCAATCTAAAAGTAATTTAAATGTCAAGGAGGTTTGGGTTGAATTTGGGCCTGGCCACAAACAATCGTTTAAAGATAACTGACCGCTATCGTGAGAGCTGGCGTTGAACACGATTCTAGTTTTTGTAGTAAGTTTGTTTTGCTTGTATACAACTTGGTGTGGCAAGTAGTAAATAGGTCTGTCTACCATCTTTTGGTCATTTGTTTCTTATAACACACGTTCATTTATTCCTCGTTCTAAGTAATCCTGAATAGTTTCCGAGTATTGAAAATACAACTCTGGACTTTGACGGAGTTTTCTGCAAACGTTGTTTAGCTGCAGTGAAGTTGTCGCTTAATTTTTACCAATGCCTTTTCCAGGGTAGTTGTACCTCGTAACGACCATTGCGAAAATTTGTGGTTCGTTGGAAGATTTCCATAGCCGCCTGATCTTCCTAGGTTAATTTAGGATCATGTTTAATGCCAATGGATTCCAGTTCCCAAAAGCATTTCGAATTATCATCTAATGTTTCATTTTCTCTAATTAGACAGCCAACTGTCTTGTTCAATGATTGAACTTATTTAAGAGTTCCGGTGTGAATCCATTTGAATACGGAATCTTGCATAAAGAGGTTATTATTAACTTTAAACGAATTGCTCTTAAAAATTAAAAAAATAAAAGAGTTCAGCACCTATTAAGGCACGAATCATCCCTGGTTTGAAAGAGGTTGGATCGGCGAGTTCCATAAGGTAAGAAAAATTAACTTCTGAAATGTCCAAAGTACTGAGAATCAGTTCAGTAATTTTTGGCCCTAGAAAAAAGTATACATTTTCTCGGAAACTTTCTTCTGCGTTGGAAATAATTCCGATTATCTTTGACTTTATTTTGTAAACAGATCCATTTAATCCCGAAATGAGAGCGTTAACTAATATTTTTTGTACCCAAAATATCTGCGCATTCATTTATTATTATGTTAATGTTCGAGCCGTTATACAATAGACAGCGAATCCTAATTCGTTCTCGGTTTGCATTATAAAAACAAAAACCGTAGTCAGCGAGATAAATTTATTTTCTTTTTTCGACACATTATTCAGTTTCAAATGCAACACGAGAATGACTGCTACTACCCTTCATAGCAGATCATTTTCAGGAGTGTGTTTACATTATTGAGACGACGAAATGTACAATATATGATTTCGTTCTGCTTTGATCATGATCGTTTCGACTTGTGAACTGGCGGAGTAAATGCAACATAGTATGATGACGCTTTCCGCAAATGGAACAAAAATATTTCGAATTGCAAAATTGCACAATGGGATTTCTGTTTAAGCAATTTTTCAGAATTTTTTATTTTTTATTTTACAATTTTATACCTTTTTGGAACTTTTGTTTCCTAAAAGATAACGAATTTGTTTAAATAATGTGAACCCTTGCACAACGTTACCTTTGCTTTGAATATATCTTCGGCATTAACCATCAACGTTTTAGTTTTGATAGGAAATAAAGGAATTCTATTTTGCAACACCCGAACAATTTATATTTTCAAGTATAGCACTTTGATTTTCTAAAAATGTCAACAATGCGTCAAATTCAGGAACTTACATTGTTTTTAAGGATGGATTCAAACTGTTTTCTTGTTTCTTTATCTAGTTTCTGAAGAATAATGTTTATTAATATAACATATGACAGATTATTTTGTTCATATTCCAAGACTTTAAATGCTCTTAAATCTTTCTCTTCGCAATCGATTAAAGATCGTAATTCTTTGGGGATTCGTGTTGAATCGTATCATAGTTAACTACAGCTAGTACATTAGTATCAACTAACAATCGTTCGTTTTCAAACCGTTCTGTCAGGGCTTCAAATAATGATGCAAATGAATCATCACGTGTTCTCATTTGTTTCGCATCGCCCTTTAAAGACGTACGTAGGTAAAATAATTCTTGGGATTCATTTAATTGGTCATTCTTTGATATTAACTGCGAAAGCTAAGTTTTAAAAGTTGACCATTCGTCATATTTTCCAAAAATTATTCGGAAGTTTGACTTTTGGTTTTGAGCTTGTTTCGATTTTATTCGAAATCTTTACAAAAAAGTTTCTAAAAGAATCTAAGAAGTCTTTAGGTTTACCTCAGTTTTTCTAACCTTACTTCGGCTTCTTCCAAATCAGCTTCGATACCAGAAATTTCGTTTTCTTTCTCATTTGGAATGTCATAATATTGTTCACGTAACTCTTCTATCTTCTTTTGAAAGTTTTCGTCTTTTTTAAATTTTACTTACAGTTCGCTCGATGATGTATCCTTAGTGAGAGTTTTATCATCCACAAAAGTTTATAATTTCGTAATGTTGCCTTTGATGGCTCCTTTTATTTGGTTAATCTAATCCATAGGGGGCTCGCTGGTTCCTGAAGGCGGATCACTTGTTTGGAACTGTAGGAAGTTCTGTTAGTGTGATGGACCAACTTGTTTTTTTTCAATGTTTTATTTAAAAATAAATATGAACAAGTATTTACATAGATATAATGCTCAAATGGGGAATGTGTCCCACTCGAGGGCTAAGCCTCACCCATGTTTTTGAAGCTACAAGAGTTCTCATCTACTGCACTTCTCGCCTGGGTCACATGACCCACTGCCACCATTCAGCGTGTGCTCCAACACGCACCATCAGGTTTGAAAAAAATATATAAATGAAGTTTGATCAAAACATATAAATTTTGTTATGAAGCCGTCGTATGACGGGCTTTTAGCCTAGTATAATATAAGACACACGCATACAAGCACGCGTATGCACACACACATCCATAAAACGTACGAGAAGAGATTGTCATCCTTGTTCTAATTCACCTGCCCCAGTTACAGGATGTGGTCTCTAACGACACCCTACCCTTCAATTACGGGTCTTGGAAGGCTCTCTGGTTGTCCTTAGGCCATTTTGTTTTCCACCGCTTCCATGTGAAGACTGTCAGTACCAGTTTTGGTGAGACAAGATCCCTACATTTTCTCGTAATTTAACACCAAAACGGACAGCATGAAGAAGGGCATAAGCTAATATACTAATAAGAGGTATGAAGCAGAACGAAACACATACTTTTTTTTTCAAAGAAATCTATGCTTGTTTCAACAACATGAAACTATTGACCTTTTTCATTTCTTAACAGATAACGATTTCTGTATGTTGAGATTCCAGCACAAATTCTTCAACATTCTCCATCACCATAATTTTTTTTTTATGAGTTTCAAACAAAGGGGACGGACGAAAGTGGTAAAATCTCCGAAATCTCTATTCTCCAATTGAACATCAAAGAAACCTAATCTATTTTCACGTTATCGAACACACTCATGAATGACGCTGGTGCTTCAGACGTGAAATATAAGTAGACAGAGTATTGCTATTGAGAGGGGAGCATCAAGAAAATGTGACCAATATGTCGACAAGAAGTCATGTGACTACTTTGGGAACATTTGACTTGCTCACCAATTTGGCATCTCATAGACTCGTTTGATCATAGAAAATCTTATTAGAGGGTAGGTGTGTGAATGCTCATTTCTATAAAGCAGGGGTGGACAACCTGTGGTACATTGCATGATTACAAGTGGCGCACTGCATCCTTGCGCCTACTTATTCGTTTGAAGTAGGTGCCATAACTGAATCCATCTTCATATTTTGAACACCAGAGTGCTCTCAGTTCAACTGTTCAGAAATTGTTAAGCCTCTTCTCCAAATATTTGCACGCCATCTTGGTAATAAAGGTATTGAAAGGAAAGCAGATGAAATTGCTATATCAAGGGAGACGGTTACCAGATGTATCGAGGACTTCTCTTGGGATGTATCTCAGCAACTGGAAGTCCTTGTACATTCTTGTACTTTCTTTTCTCTAGATTTGGATGAATCAACGGAGATGTGATGTTGTTGTCGTGCGGGCCATATATGGCCCAATTGGGGGTGTCATTGCCCCGGAGGGTTGGACTTTCTCATACATGACAGATCCGTTTTACAGGAAGGTCTCTTTCACACATCCATTCACTCACTCGTATCGTAATTTAGATCCCAATCAGAGGCCGATAACCCCCTGATCAGGTACCCCCAGAGGTATTGATTTGGTATGGGAACATGGGGGACTTTGTGACCACGACCTATTTAACGTGCCCCAGCCACCATTAGCGAACACGACGGTCTTTAGCCAGGTCCAATCTCGCAATCATCAGAATTGTAGGCTCCGCCGAGGACCGAACCCACAACCCTTCCGATGCGAGCCCGACGCTCTACTGACTGAGCTACCGCGGCTCCGGAGATGTGATGTAGATCATTTAAGAATCTTTATAAGAGGAATTGATTATAATTTTAATGTCTTCAAGAACTTGCCAGTCTGGAGTCATTGCAAGTAAAACACAAGGATCAGACATATTTGAAAAAGTTTAAAAGCATGCCTAGAATATCTAAAGAGAAATTATAGTAAACTCATCTCATTCTAAAGCGTATCTGAACTCGTATGTGAAATTAATTGAAGCATGGTATGTAAAAGGTCGCCACCCCTGATTTAGAGTGTCGACAAGGATAGTGAAATCGCCAAGGTCTACTACCATGTCGATCTTAATCAGATGATGAAACAATAGATGGGCGCTTCTACCGTTCCGTGGATCAAACGGATGATGAATAGTCGTTTCCACCCGGTAGATGAAAGTATGAAAACGCCAGCGTGGTGATTATATCTACATTTACACTAGAACAGCGCCATTAATTGACTGACAGCACTGTTACAGAACGCTATCTATTGTTAAAACAAAATGGCTGCATGCAAAGAAAACGCCAGCGTGGTAACGTTTACACTCGAACAACGCCATCTATTGGCTGGTAACACTATTACAGAATGCCATCTATTGGCGGAAAGCAGAATTAGTATACAAGATATTGCATATTATAATCAATTTCATCAAGACAAAATGATTGCACGAAATAAAAAAACACCACCCGTGTGGTGTTTATATAGACGTTTACACTCGAACAGCACCATCTATTGGCTAACAGCACTATTACCAAACAACGCCATCTATTGGCGAATAGCACAATTATAATTCTAGATATTACATTTTACAATCAGTATCACGATGAAAAATTTCGGGAGCATGCTTGATTACAAGGGTGTTTTTGCACTTGGCTATTCACAGATATGTACTGGAGCAGGAAATTTAAGCTACTGTTTCACGTTTCCTTCTCGATTGCGTCAAAATGAGCTCTCCACTGAAATGGCACATTCAAAGGCGAAAATCACTCGCACCCTGGATTCTGGAATTCCAGGCGTTTGTTTTGGACCAAAAGCTAAACGCGAATCACGCGAAATAACCATTATGAGAGCGCACGAGTGTTTCCCCTTCAATTCCAAGAAAGCGTGGGTCCAAACCTGAAACGGGATAACCGTTTCCAACGCTTGATAGGAAGAGGCAGATCGCATACGATGATATTTTATCTTTCCAAAACATTTCGTTCTTTCTAAAACAAACGTAACACGAATGCATCTAGCGTAATGGTGCAATGTTTCGCTTGTGCTTGTAACGAGTTCTGTATAATCATAAATGTATTATAGATAATGACAAATAAAGTAGTGGCTATTCGAAAAAGTTTCCATTTTTTTTTACTTCATCTGACACTTTACTTTTACCCTTATTTATATATTTTTAGTTAGATTTACTTATTTTATTATTTATTCCTATTTACTTATTTTATTATTTATTCCTATTTACTTATTTTATTATCTATTCCTATTTACTTGTTTTATTATTTATTCCTATTTACTTATTTTATTATTTATTCCTATTTACTTATTTTATTATTTATTCCTATTTACTTATTTTATTATTTATTCCTATTTACTTATTTTATTATTTATTCCTTTACTTATTTATTTGTGTTAACTTATTTTGTTATTTATTCCTATTTACTTATTTTATTATTTATTCCTATTTACTTATTTATTTGTGTTAACTTATTTTATTATTGATCTATTTTACCCATTCTTATGTACTATTAATTTTCTTATTTAGTTATACTTATTCTTTATACTTTTTTATAATTTTACCCTTTCATATCCTTTAATCGCTTCAGTTCTTTGGAGCCACGCTCTTCCCTCCTAGGCCGTTCGATGTCAAGTGCTGTAACCACGACTGGGAATTAATGTGTAAATATAACTATGTAAATAATATTCAAATTACTTTTAACAAATAATGTTTAAATTTAATCAAAATGTTAATGTTTAAATTTATTCAAAATTGTTGTACGCCTAATTGTTAGATGACATTTCACTGTCTTATACATATAGATTGTAGCACAAGTTTATTGTTATTGAGTTAACTAAGTCCACCACACCGTAATCCTTTGAGTATCATGAGATTTCCGAGTACTGTAGCTTTTACCTCGTAACACGCATCAACAAATGTCTACATCTATAGGTTGAAAGAATCGTAGAAACGATTCTATTGGTCAGGATCATAAAAAATGGTTAAAAGTCACGCGTCGCTGAACGGCTGTATGCGTGTGAACCGATAAAAGCGTTAGTCAAAGGTCTAGTCAATGCATTATAGTGCTAATTGTAATCATTAAATGCCGTGTATATGCAATGTATTTTAAGCCTGTAAGGGATGCTTCTGTGAAAAATAAATCAATAATTTTGTCACTTTTTTTATGTCGCTGATTTACCTTGTTATATTTGTTTCGAACACCAAAATTGAGGTCGGTAGGTATTTTAATTAAAGTCGAACAGGAGCAACATAACGGGCTATTGATGACTGTCCGGATCTCCAAGGACAACACCCTATAACTTTGAAACCACAGTCAAGTGACGCCAAAGTTGAGAAATCAATATATTAATGAATATTTTAGCACCAATTATTTCAATTTTTAAGGTCGAAGTTCAAATTTTAAAAATTGACTGGTTTAATCTCTAAAAATTAAAAGCCGACCAACCGGTATAGTGGTTAAGGTGTTAGCCTCTAGATCGGAAGGTTCCTGGTTCGAATCCGGGTCCGGGCATGGATGTTTGTAAGCGTATGGTGTAGAGGCGGCTGGTGCACCTTAAATCTGTCGTGGCCGAAAGTCCTCACGTTGGGTTGGCGTGGAAGTTTGGAGAGTGGGGTGCCAGCTCAGGTGTTGCTTCGTCATCTGACCGTGGTTCAAAATTACGAGGTGTTGTCCTCGGATCTTTCCCTCAAGGGACTGATCCCGGACCGTCGTCAATAGCCCGTTGTGTTGCTCTAGTACGACGTTAACTAAAATTACCATTACCATTACCTAAAAATTAAGAAATTTTTTTTTTCAAATTTTGTCAAGGAATATGAGAAATTAAGCGTACACATTATTACAGAATAAATGTATATTTATAGCTATCCTACAATGGTAATTGGTAATTTTTTTAGTTAACGTCGTACTAGAGCAACACAGCGGGCTATTGACGACGGTCCGGGATCAGTCCCTGAAGGGAAAGATCCGAGGACAACACCTCGTAATTTTGAACCACGGTCAGATGACGAAGCAACACCTGAGCTGGCACCCCACTCTCCAAACATCCACGCCAACCCAACGTGAGGACTTTCGGCCACGACAGATTTAAGGTGCACCAGCCGCCTCTACACCATACGTTTACAAACATCCATGCCCGGACCCGGATTCGAACCGGGAACCTTCCGATCTAGAGGCTAACACCTTAACCACTATACCGGTTGGTCGGCTATCCTACAATGGTGGGTATATACTTAACGTCTAATGGAGCAACCGGTCCGAGATCTAAGCCCGAACTGAAAGATCGCAGGACAACACGAACCACGGTCAGATTAATTATCTTACAACGGAAAACTGACAAAAATTTATTCTGATATTTCTCCCGTTACATTTTTTTAAAAAACCTATAAGACAGATTGAAGTAAATACAAAAATTTAACTGAGGGAATTAGAATATTCCAGATTGAAGTTAGTAATTTCAAAAACGGAAATTTGTAAATCTGAGTCAATTGCTTTACTGTCTGCCAGGAAGTAATTCATTCAGAACAAAAAAGAAAGGCTCGTGAAAATCCAATTCTGAGTTCTCCAAGAAAGTACTGAAAATATTCTAAAAGAAATTTCAAAGATTACAATTCTTTTCTGTCCTGAAAATTAAATTGTCTCGATTGTATTCGAAATTCAATGATGTTTACAAATACAGCGTCTTTATCCGCGGAGGATTATTTCGGGTAGCCTTTGGCATTAGAACTTTAAAGTGTGGGCTTATATGGGAATTGTAGTTTTCACGAGGGTATATTTTTTAGACATAGAAGAGGAAAGAAAAATGTGCAATGAAAAATAAAAATCTACCGTTTTCTATTCGAGTGAAAACCACGATCCAAGCGTTTGTCAAGATGACATATTTTTAGGGATGTTATGAATGTTTTTTCTATTGTTAGGTTCTTAAAGTTAGTTGTTTTAATTTTACGTAAAATTTCACGATTTCCGTGAGGAAAAAGGTTTATAATGAAATCATCGATCTCATAACTTGTAACCTTGATTTTATGCAGAATGTATGTTTGAAGCAGCAAAACTTTATTGAATGCTGCCGACCAACCGGTCTACAGCATTGATGGTCAAGGTGTTAGCCTCAAGATAAGAAGGTTCCTGGTTCTAAACCGGGTCAATGCATTGATGTTTGTAAACGTATGTTGTAGAGGCGGCTGGTGCACATTAAATCGGTCGCGACCGAAAGTCCTCACGTTGGGTTTGTGTGGAAGTTTGGAGAGTGGGGTGCCAGCTCAGGTGTTGCCTCGTCATCTGACCGTGGTTCAAATTTACGTGGTATTGTCCTCGGATCTTTGGTCGGCTAACTCCCCAAAAGAGCTTAAGATCAGCAGTACAACGATTAAGATTTCTTTTGAGAGTCAAATTTGTTTTCTAGAACCATGGTTTTAGGTAATGGTAATGGTAATTTTAGTTAACGTCGTACTAGAGCAACACAACGGGCTATTGACGACGGTCCGGGATCAGTCCCATGAGGGAAAGATCCGAGGACAACACCTCGTAATTTTGAACCACGGTCAGATGACGAAGCAACACCTGAGCTGGCACCCCACTCTCCAAACTTCCACGCCAACCCAACGTGAGGACTTTCGGCCACGACAGATTTAAGGTGCACCAGCCGCCTCTACAACATACGTTTACAAACATCAATGCATTGACCCGGTTTAGAACCAGGAACCTTCCGATTTAGAGGCTAACACCTTAACCACTATACCGGTTGGTCGGCTCCATGTTTTTAGGAGTTGGTTTAAATGCGCTACTATAACACTAAATAAAATCAGATATCATAATAATAATAATCTTATTTATTGACCTTTCAGTTGCAATAATCTTAAAAGTTCTTCGATAGGACCCGAAGACGAAATAAATCGAACAAAAAGTGAAATTGCGCTGTATCATTTATGTCCCAAAAGATTTGCCAACAGCTATTGATAAAGCTGAAACCAATTTAAGATCTTCGATTTGCTGATTGGTTATTTTCGAAGACATTTTGACTGTTCTGTCTTTTACTATTTTAACAAACAGTGGTAGCTCTTTAATTTTTTAAAGCATTTCTGCCTTGTTCTTAAAATTTCTGAATAGCTCTTCGGATGCATTCATTCAACAGGTGTCTTCGCCGTCTGAGGATGGTTTGCCTCTCTTAGCAATCTCTTGACTAACAATAAAGTTTACAATATTAACATTGTTGGAAAATTTCACACAATAATTAAATACTCAACTTTGTTTTTCTTGACTCAAGTGCTTTCTTCATTGCATCCCCGGCGGAATATTTACTGCCAGCATTTAGTCGAAATCGATTCGTGTCAGAGCCGCACTCAAGTGGCTAAAGAGCCGCGATTTGCTGACCACTGCCTTAAGTGATTGATACCGGACAGTCGTTCACGTTGGGTTGGCGTGGAAGTTTGAAGAGTGGGGTGCCAGCTCAGGTGTTGCTTCGTCATCTGACCGTGGTTCAAAATTACGAGGTGTTGTCCTCGGATCTTTCCCTTAAGGGATTGATCCCGGACCGTCGTCAATAGCCCGTTGTGTTGCTCTAGTACGACGTTAATTAAAAACTATTTGATTAACGTATGAAACGTATTAAACGTACTACTTAATTGACGCATGAAACTATTTAATCAACGTATGTAACGTTAAAACTATTTAATTAACTATTTTACTATTGAATGCTGAACAATCGGCTGGTAGTTAATTAATGCTGCAGTGGAGCAACACAACGGAGTATTGGTGACGGTCCAGGATCTTTCTCTTCGGGATTGAACAATAATTAAATTTAAACCACGATATATCGGTTGGTATTTAATTAGGGTCTCTCTGGAGCAACACAACGGGCTATTGGTGTTGGTTCGGGATCAGTCCTGAAAGGAAAGATCAGAGGAAAACACCTCGTCCTTGTGAACCTCGGTCAGATAAAGACATAAACACCTGACCAGGACATCCCCACTCTCTAAATGTCCACACCATATCAACTCTAGAACATCTGAGGCCACGATAGATTCAACATGCACTAGCCGCCACTTACAAAACGGTCCTTGATTGCACCTAGTTTCGAACTCGCATCTTTCCGGTCACTAAGTGGTTACTCTTCCAACTAGGTTACCGCAGCCTTTTTTGAAATGTTAGGCTCTTAATGTTAATGGTTTTGATTTTGTATGGTTTTGCTCGAAATATATATATATATATATATATATATATATATATATATATATACTACGATTTATTAGATTATTAGAAGGGAAAAGACACGATTTTTATGAAAAGTAATCGATCTCATAATTCGTAGATCTTGCATACAGAGAATGAAATCTGTGTATCTGAATCAGTAAAACACTATCAAATGCTGAGCAATAGAGAGAGTAAAGAACAGTAGCACGTAAAACGGACAAAGCTAAGAAAAGCAATTCCGACGTTATGAAACTACACAGAAAACAAAGTTCAACTTTGTCTAAAGTAACAAAGCTAAAAAATGCTGAATTTAGGTATCAAAATGTGAACAACTTTTTATGTCTGGAATTTCTAGGTCATCGTAACTATTTTCAGCTCGCTACGTTGTTCCCGTAACACGTTCGCTGCCAATCTCGCGCCAGCGCGTGATGTGACGTCAACGCTAAAGAGCCAATCATGTGGCAGCTTGTGTCGTGGAAAGAGCCAGTCACGCGTTTGCATGGGAAGAGCTACGCCTCAACATTTATTCTCCGCTTCGATTGGCATTATATGTTAGGTGTTAGCGGGTATTGACGTGGAGTAAAGGTTAGTAATTTGTAATTTTTCAATTAACAGCGTTCTAGAGTAACACAACGGGCTATTGACGACGATCCGGGTAATTGGTAATTTTTTAGTTAACGTCGTACTAGAGCAACACAACGGGCTATTAACGACGGTCCGGGTAATTGGTATTTTTTTAGTTAACGTCGTACTAGAGCAACACAACGGGCTATTGACGACGGTTCGGGTAATTGGTAATTTTTTAGTTAACGTCGTACTAGAGCAACACAACGGGCTATTGACGACGGTCCGGGATCAGTCCCTTAAGGGAAAGATCCGAGGACAACACCTCGTAATTTTGAACCACGGTCAGATGACGAAGCAACACCTGAGTTGGCACCCCACTCTCCAAACTTCCACACCATCCCAACGTGAGGACTTTCAGACACGACAGATTTAAGGTGCACCAGCCGCCTCTACACCATACGCTTACAAACATCCATGCCCGGACCCGGAACCTTCTGATATAGAGGCTAACACCTTAACCGACGACGGTCCAGGATCAATCTCTCCGAAATCCGAGGACAACACCTCGTAATTTGCCTCGTCTGAAGACGAGGCAACACCTGAGCTGGCACCCCACTCTCCAAACTTCCACACCAACCCAACGTGAGTACTTTCGGCCACGACAGATTTAATGTGCACCAGCCGCCTCTACAGCATACGGAGTAAAGGTTAGTAGCTAGTTGTAAAGGTATGTGGTTTCGAATTTATAACTTCATTAGTTATTAAAAAAATCATGTAATATGAGTTGTAGAGACAATGAGTTGTAGAGAGGTGCAATCTATTCTGTTCTGCAGGGCTTTCACGCCCCCCCCCTAAAAAAAAAATTGCCATCTAATAAGCCTCTAACAGATGATGAAATTGCAAATTTGTAGGCTGAGCTTTCGCCAATCTATTCTGGTGCTGGCGCACTGTTCAATCATATTTGTTACAAAAAGTAAGTCGGCTTCTGGGGAAAACCCCATTTCTACGGCGGGTCAATAACTATCAACACATCCTAACGTTACCGGCAGCGAATGTGTTAAGTCCGTATAAGTTAAATATATTGCATAACGGTTACTCAAGAGACCAACCAGCACAAAATGTTGCAAGCTGTCACGAGTTAAGGGATTAGGTACCTTTTAAATGTCAAAATATGCAAAAAAATCACTACATTTCGAATCTTAATATCTCCACGAATAAATTATTTACATAAATGAAATTTTGTATACAGATTTTAACTACCTTTATCTTTTGTAAACTATTTAAAAAAAATTTCTACCCTTTAAATATATTGTAAATTGGACCCAAATGAAATGCATTGTTTTTGTTGTTAGAATATTATATGGTGCATTGCGCGCAGTATTCTGGGCAAAATAATTATTATTCTGAGCTGAATTTTTATATTTACTTAAAAATATATAGTATAATTACAATGACAAACTCGTGTATTTTTTTAAAAATTTCTTACAAATATTTTTTAATAAAAAGAAATTGAATTTTTTTTTCAACAGGATAGACAAAAAGGTTGGTCATTTTAAACATATATATGGTTTACATAATCAATTAAAATTTCATGTAATTCTAACCAACCATTCCAGAGAAATCTTGTGCGCAAGTGGTAAAATCACAGTTTTGAGATATCGTCGTTTAAAAACAATTTGCTTGTGAAATTCCTTCGCAGTAAAGGAAGGAAACAAATGAAACTGAAAGTAGAAGTAAAAAAGTATTACTTGTTCCCAGATAAAAAATAAAATTAATAAAACAATGTACATGGAGATGGCTTTAACAGCATAGAGCGTAGTCAAAATACATTTTTGGGATCGTTGATATCGACGAAGTACAAAATGTAAACAAACCATCTGGCTCAAAATGTTTGATTAAGGGCTTCACTCTTTTAACCATAACTTTCGTTCTAGAGTGAAATTTTACACCAGGTTTATTTTAAAACGTTGCTAAGAAACAGAACATTAAAAATAGATCATAATAATTTTTTTTGAAAATTTAAAAGGTTCCCAACCTTTTAAGTAATTGGAATAGGAAGGAACAGAAGCAAACAAAGCTCAAAGAGTTACTTGACGAGGCAACGAAACTGCTGAGGAAACAGATGACTTGTTTAGTCTGAAATCTTAAAAACTTTTACTACTATTTTAAGCTACTATTTTAAGAGAAAGTTGGTTCTTTTGAAACATGTAAGTGAAATCCACAATATAAGCGTCATCAGATCGTGGTTCAACAATACGTGATTTTGTCCTCGAATCTTTCCTTTTGAGATTGATCCCGGGTCGTCGGTATTACCCCGTTGTGTTGCTCTCTTCAGTGCGACGTTACTTTATTTATCCGCCTATAGAAAATCTATCCGAGAAACCAGAAGTGGAAATAACACAAACACGTGCAAATGACAAAGCTCAAAAAACAGTTTGACGGATGCAAAGAAACTGCAGAGGAAACAAGTGCGACTTCATTTGTCTGCAGCAGCACAGATTCTCGGACTAAACGGGATAGTAAAGCTAGTTTT
Source organism: Metellina segmentata (assembly GCA_947359465.1). NCBI lineage: Eukaryota > Metazoa > Arthropoda > Arachnida > Araneae > Tetragnathidae > Metellina > Metellina segmentata. The sequence goes on from OX375873.1 coordinate 17,455,657, forward strand.
ATATTAATCGTATTTTTTTCCTAAACATAGTAAAATATCAGTAATCGTAAATTTTCTGCTAAATTAGGCATTTGTCTCGGATTATGACATAGTTTTATAATTAATTTTGAATTGATACCCAAGTTTGAAAAATATTTTACCTTTCGTTGATTAACTTACTTTAGTAAACACATTATTTCATAATGTTATCTGTACAAATATAGTTAAGATCCTTCTTAAAATTGGTTTAATTTGTTACCTTTTATTTACCGTTCACAAACATTAAAATAATTATGTCCTCCCGTAACAATATTCGGAATGCAATAAGTAATCCTTATTTCGAGTCGTCCTTTTTATTTCATTTTGCAATGTTCACATTTCTAAATGTTGTAAGGAGGATTGTTTTTTCCACTGCACACATAAAGGACGTTTGAAATCTCCAACATCGCTTTTAAACGAGGTGATTTGTTTGTAAATTATTTGTAATTTATTTAGCGATTTTTGTGGGATTTTGCTTAAGAAACATTTAAGTATCAGACTTATCGCATTTCCCCAGATGTAATAAACGGAAGAAATAATTAGTTTCCTATAAATATAAAGTTCCCACACAGCCTCATATGTTTATCTTCATTAAAATTAATACCTTTGCTTGTTATACTCAGACTGCATTTAAATAGTTTTTCTCATTGAAATCTAACTGTCCATAGGCAATTCAGATTAAAATTCAATGATTATTTTTTTTAGCATAATAGTTGTCTTTCTTGTGCTGCTGGAAATTACTATTGACTACCAACACACAAATTAAATTTCAAATTGTAAAAGTATTTAGTAAAATGAAATAAACTGAATGTCTCCGTTTGCTCAAAAACTCATCGAAAGTTTTAACTTTAATGCTAAATAAGACTTTTATTTGTAGATATTTTATGATTTAAAATTTGCCTACGGGTTATCTCCTTCAAACTAGGGATGGGACATCGACAGGAAGTTTAGCAACTTCAAACATTAATGTTCGCCGGGGGGGGGGGATTTAATTTTTCATTTGCAGTGTTTATTAAATTGTAACTAAGACTTTTTTTAACTGTCAAAACAAAGTTACAAAAATTAATAAGAACAATTATCTAATCTCTTATTTTCAAATTGAATAATATAAAAGAAAATTATATTTACAACAATTTGACAAAGGTACTACTTACTATAAGTCTAATTAGGTAGGTACATAAACAATTAGATAATTATTGTTATCAATTTGTGGGAGAAAACACACACACACAACAAACTTATTTTTAAGTTACTGTAAATAAAAAGTATTGGGGCCTATAATTATTATATGCCCCAACATTTGTTATTCCCACGGCAGATTAATCTGTACGTTTACGAATGTCGGGGCTCTCCGGTAATATGCCGGTTGATACCAAGGATGAAGGCTGGTTGCCCGGACTACCGTCTTCTAGCACTACAGCCCTGACTCTTGATTGCTAGTTTCACATGAGAGCCTGAAAAATACTTGCACCTCTGGTCTCGCTCACTGTTCTGCTTTAAATTTGATTGAAATTTAGAATAATGGTGGAGGATGGATAATTTATTGTATTACTATTATAATCCAAGTTACCCTGCGACAGCTCGGGCGCGTGCAGCCGCCTTACAACAACATTGAATTTTAGGAAAAGGGACCTAAGAGTCACGTGGAGTGGTGGAATATAGATGTTCAGATGTTGTCAGATGTTCCGCTCACGGCAACTCACTGTCGCCAGCGGTTAGCCTGGAGGAGAGAACATACAATGTGGACATCGTCACAGTGGGCTTGTTTGATGTTTTCAGACGAGTCCAGGTTTAGCCTGCAGTCTGATTCACGGTGGGCGTTCATATAGAGAACGCCAGGTACCCGCTACCACCAAGAAAACATCATTGAACGACACCGTTACGGTGGTGCAGGATTGCTCGTTTGGGGAGGAATTATACTGGGCTCCAGAACAGATCTACATGTTCAAATCGGAACCATAAGGCCAAATTTATCGGGACATCATTCTGGAACAACACGTACGTTTGTTTAGGGTTGCCATGGGTGAAGAATTTGCGTTTATGGATGACAACGCCCGTCCTCACCGAGCAAACAAACATTGTAAACGAATGCCTTGAATCTGAGGATATGGCCGCTATGAGCTTGGCCGACGAGTTGCAGCCCGTCAACCACCTCCTTCGTGTGTACCGGAACTTCGGAGAGCATTGCTTGCTGAGTGGAGTGATCTACCCCAAGATCAGCTCGATAATTTGATCCTCAGCATGCCTAGGCGTTGTACGGACTGTATTTCATCGCCTGGGAGACATACAATGTATTAACTATCATACAAACCATGTCATGTTAAGTTTTTGTAAGGTCGATATATTTTGCAAGTGCACCAGTGAGCAAAAATCGTTGTTTTAATGAATGGTATCACACATACACCATCTTTTTTGTTCTTTATATTTTGTTTAATAAGTGGGCAATATGAATAAGTCACGGCATTACCCTTAATTTATGGACATGAGTGTAATTAAATTTAGTTTCCTTTCGCACTTCTGACTCACTTGAATTAAAATCTCTAAATAAGTGCTCGTTTCGTTTACGACACTGAATTTAAATCGTTACAAATTCCAATAACTCAGATATTTCGTTTACATTGTTCGTATGGGTTCTACGAGAAAAGTTTAATGCTAAATCTCTAGGAATTGATTTTAACAACACAGCATACAATAAACAACTATAACTATTGGGATTTATTCCGTTATTTTCTAAACCAAGGATATGCGTTTCGTAATCTGAATAAAGTCTACGCAACGATATAATGTTATATGATTTTCGTACTGGACTTAAGTTTAAAGTCTGGACATATGCGCGTCTATTATAATATCTTTTTTGCCAAATCGTTCTTTTAGTAATTTTAATGCAACTTCATAGTTTTCGGAGCTCAAGACTAAACCGCGTACTGCTACTTCCGCTTCATTTGTTAGATATAATATTAAATAATTTAACGTTTCTACGTTGCTAAGACTCTAGTTTTTGCGGATAGCTACTTCAAACTGAGAATAAAATTCGTTAAACTTTAATATATTCTTCCCATAGCACTGAGGTATTTGCAATCGAGGGAGTTTCACTGTACTTTGTTGTTCACTTCTGGTTTCAACAACATTCGTTCTTTCACATTTTTTGGGTTTCAGTTTCTTTTCTTTTCAAGATTTTATTCGCTCGAATTTTCCACGTTCTAACATTGTCTTTGTATTCCTGTTCAATTTCTTTTTCAATTTTCTCCTTTTTGCACAAGTTCAAAATTTTAACATCACATTTAGCTAAATTTGTTTCCTTGTCTAAAAGTTTCGCTAAAAGTTCATCAATTAAATGAATTGCCTTTTCTTCATTGTTTATTTCGCCTTCTATCAATTTCATAGTGCCAGTTACCACCCGCCTGACAGTGCTTCTAATCCTTTTCAAAGATTCAATATTCATTCTTACAATTTTAAAACATTCAGTTCGCTGATTAAATTTGTTCAGTTCGCAATTTACTTCATCTAAAGGTCTGGTCCCGGGTTTCGGCACCAAATTGATACAAATTCTAATTCACAGTGATTCGCACGGTTCTTAAATGAATTTCAAAAGGTTCTCTTACCTGTCAGACGGGAAAGACAATCTAGGCTTTATCCTTTTTATCCTTTATTTGACACAAAGACATCATTGCAAACAACATCAAAGACAACAACATCAAAAACAACAACAAAGAAACACACAGAATATTAATCATGGCGTCACATCGTTCACACAAGTAATTCTAACTAGAGCTACAAGCGCCTCAGCGTACAGCGTAAGTGTCCGACAAGTTGACTCTGATTGGCTGGTATGATCATGTGCCTGAGACGTAAAGGTGTTTCATTTGGCTATTTATCTACGTTTTGGCGCAGATCTCTTTGACTGATAGGAACGGTTTTCGAAAGGTTTTGCATTTTGAACCGAAAATTGTATCCTTTTATTATATAAGTTAATAATTATATAAGTTAGTGTTTTATGTATGCTTTTTGTTACATCAGAATGGTCCTAAACCAGGGATGGATACGACACCATCATCCTAAAGCAAAGGGGACGGCAGAGGGGCGGAAAAATATCAGCTGGTAGTGAGTTCAGGAGTGGTTTTTAGATTATTTATGTAAAATCAACGGAAGTTTGGAAAAATAAAAAATTGGTATTAAAAATTAGGAAAAGTAATTTAGAATCAAAAGGAATTAAATTGGAATTGTTTTAAATAATTTCGATGATCTAAAAATATTTCCGCCAGTTGGGTTCGAACTCGGGAAGTCATCCTCCGTGACTTTAGCCATTTGGCCATCGTTGCATCACCAAGAGTAGCTCTTTAAAAGAAGAGTTCATTTTTGCCTCCCCTTATAAAAGTTGGCGAGAAATACTACTAACAACAACCATACAACATATATATGAGGAGCCAATCAGAGTCAACTTGTCGGACACTTACGCTGTACGCTGAGGCGCTAGTCTAGAGCTTCAACATCTATCACACGTCAGAGTGCACGCTGCGCCCTCTGGTCAGCATTTGAGTTTCAACAAGTGTCATAACTAGGACAACTTTTTGTTGCAGTAAAAATGGGAAAAGTTGCATTTATCATTCCCTAAAGTTGCATTTATGAAAATAAAGTTGCATTTATTTTTCATACATTAAAATCTAGAATAAATTATTAGTAAAAATGAAAAAATTCAAAATTTTTTTTGACATTGTTAAATAGAGAAAAACGTTGATGTCGTTGAATGACCTATCCATGGTCAGTAATTTCTTTAACATTGAAAAACTGCTTTCAACAGAGACTGATGTTGCCTGAAATTGTTGCATCGGACTTTTTCTGCCGTTGTGAAACAAGTGTACCACTCAAGTAACTTGGAGCAATCGCGTATAAAGCAACGAGTGTGATTCCAGCCGCAGTCATATAATATGCTATATCGGAGAGCAGAAGCGCAAAATCTTTTCGCTCAACATTCAGAGATTTTAAAACGTCATCTACAAGGAAACAACATATTGATGATCGACACTCACCTCGCAAACTTTGTAGTCGGTTACGCAAGTTTGTTCTGGATTATCATGAGTGCCAACCAATGTGATAAAGTACTTCTTGCTATTTATTTCACTTTCGTCTGTTAGGACGAATACCTTCTTACCATGAACTTGTTTGATCCCCAATACTTCGGTGTTCGCAAGATCAGACACACGTGATTAAAGGGTTGATTCAGAGGGCAAAAAATGAAATAGTAATTTCATATTAATTAATGGTAAGCTAAATTGTAAAAAGTTGCTTTTATGCAAAAAGTTTCATTTATGTAGCAAGTTGCATTTATGTTGCGGTTATAACTCACTTACAATACCCCCCATGTAAGAGGAATTTTGTTTTTAGTACTTAACATAAAGCGTAGAACGTGTGAAAAAAGTTACATTTGTTGCAAAAAGTTGCCCTAGTCATAACCAACCAACCCATCGCCATACTACAAGTCAATATCGCCTAGCCTAGGCCTCCACTTGCGATTTCTAGTCGCGGCAACCAAAAAATCGCTTCGCAAAAAATCTACAAGATACACACATTGCGATAGATAAATCGCTGAATTAGAGCAGTTTTCTAATGGATGTCACTGAAACAATTTGTGTGATCGCTCTTTTGTTTCGAGGCGAGCTTTTATAAAACATTAAATTAAGTTTTTTATTGCACTAATTCAAGTTTCTATCTTTGCGATCGTTGAAGATGGAGTGAAAATTTCTACGGATTTGAAATCAACGTAAAATTCTACGACAGATCTCGATACCAAAACCAGATTTATTATTTAATTATTTACCACTTGATTATTTAATTATTTATTTAAAGAAAATCACATTTAAGGTATCGATCTGGTGTAAAATTTTCCGCAGATTTAAATATCTGTTGAAATTTTCACTCTATTTTCAATGATCGCAACGATGGAAACTTGAATTAGGGGATTAAAAACGTAATTTAATGTACAAGAAAAGTTGACATTGGAAAACGCGCGACTAAACTATCGCAAGTGGGTGTACGTCCATGCCTACCTGTGTGATTCATTGGGTAGAGCAACAATCGACATCGCAGCGAAAATAGGACCGGTTGTAACTTTTTAATCGCGGCGATTGTTTAATCGCAAGTGACGCTGTATTTGAAACAATGAGTTTTATTTTTGCGACTGAAAAATCGCGCTACTAGAAATCGCAAGTGGAGGCCTAGCCGTATATCCTACTGCTTATAACCTCAACAAAACTTCGACCTACACGGATTATGTTAATTTCAGCGTTATTTTCTGGAACATAAGAAACATTTCGAGGGGGGATGGAGGGTTTCTTGGGGCACCGTGCTTCCCCTTCTGAAAGCGCCCCCGCCGAAGGCTTGATATTTATTCTGTGGATAACAATAGCACTAAAGATGCATAACAGTTCATTCTTTTCGAAATATTTCTCTCCGTGGATCGCATTGGAATTGAGTTAAAGTAAGGGAGAAGGAAGGAACAGGCTCTCTTGCGTATACACATATGAAATAGGATCAAATAAGTATCCAATGAAATACTTTCCAGCCCTTAGGCTGTCGAAGAGAGCCATGAGTTTAACCAATGAACGATCTTAGATGTTTCCAAAGCGAATAGGGTGATTATGTTATAGTATATTCAAATTAAGATCCTGAGAAAAGAGGAGGGCAGCAGACCTACATAGGTGAAGGCCTTACACTAAACGTGGGTACAATTTCTCAGTTTAAAATTTTTTAGGAACTTCGAAATGAGAAGTGGTCTTGTCTTCTCATAACCTCTGTTTGGTTATGCAATTAATTGAAGAGCGAATGAAATATGTGTCTCAACACACACTCCATTCATCCACCAGTCTCGAAACCGCATAGGAAAATGTGAGCCAACCCACTTTATTTGTGCATCGTTAATAGGTGTACAGATTCAAAGATACCATGCTATAGATAATCCCGTTACATATTATATAATTCGATATGCATAACATTTGCTCAAGAGGTCGTTTTCACATTAAAATGCTATCAAATTTCAACATCCATTATTGACAACAAATTTAGAATTAATATAAGATTTGTTTTTAAATCACTGACCACTCGGGCTTCGGTACTACAAGGGGCGAAATGACTACTACTTGTGAAGGAGTGCCCAATGGGAGAACCGCCATTACTTCTAACAAAGATGGAGCCGCGATGGAACAGTAACGGACTAGCAGCCGGAGGGTTTCGAGTTCGAATCCAACCTAAGACCGTCAAGTAGAAAGGGGTCTGGTGTAGGTTAAATATATCATGGCCTCAAATATCCTCACGTTGGCGTGGGGTGGAAGTTTGAGGAGTAGGGTGCCAGTATAGGTCTGACCTCGTCATCTGACCGTGGTTCAAAATTAGGTGATGTCATCCTCGGATCTTTCCCTTCAGGTTTGGTCCCAAACCATCACCAATGGCCCTTTGTGTTGCTTCAGTTTGGAGAAGCATTTGAAGAGATTTGAAGCCATCGAAACACTGTGTATGCCAGACGTTGAGTCGCCGTATATTTGACACTTTCATGATTTGATTTACGAGATTCTTTCTCTAGTCGGAATAAAGATGAAACATTCATAATCATTGTAAAACTCAAAAATGACATTTTCTTAGGTGTGGCGCTCTTGCAGAAAGGTACTACATTTACTCCATCGATACTATATTTAACCCTAAAATATAATCCTAGCACTGTAGGACCAAGGACTTCCAGCAATCCTTAAATCTGTAGTGGAAGAAAGTCCTCACGTTGGGTTGGTGTGGAAGTTTGGAGAGTGGGGTACCTGCTCAGGTGTCGCCACGTCATCTGACCCAGTGGCTAAAAATGACGTGGTTTTGTCCTCGATTCGTTCCCTTAGGGGATGGATCCCGGATGCATATTACCAACCTTTACTGGAGTAGAAGACATGGGGAAATTTTAAGCCGGCTGATTCGTTGGTTTCAAACTGTCGTCTATGACGTCACTATGTGACGCTTTAAATAGTACGTGTTGTTTTCACGTGGACTCTGTACGAAGTTTCTAGTGAAAGCCGGCAGCAAACGAAAGCAACCCAGATATTAGCCATCTCTAATTTAATAATTGGTATTACTTTAAGAAATACTATTTTTGAGTAAAATAGGGCTTTTGGTATGACTAAGTAATTTTTTTTGACAAATAATTTGTATTGAAGGATGAATTTAGCTTCTACTGATCACATTTTTAATTACTACTATGGTAAATGGCAATTTTAGTTAACGTCGTACTAGAGCAACACAACGGGCTATTGACGACGGTCCGGGATCAGTCCCTTGAGGGAAAGATCCGAGGACAACACCTCGTAATTTTGAACCACGGTCAGATGACGAAGCAACACCTGAGCTGGCACCCCACTCTCCAAACTTCCACGCCAACCCAACGTGAGGACTTTCGGCCACGACAGATTTAAGGTGCACCAGCCGCCTCTACACCATACGTTTACAAACATCCATGCCCGAACCCGGATTCGAACCAGGAACCTTCCGATCTAGAGGCTAACACCTTAACCACTATACCGGTTGGTCGGCATTACTACTATGGTTTTATGATAAATGCGATTTAATGACAACTAAAGAAATACTTAGCACAGTATTTTTTCGAAATTTTTAATGTTTGCGAATCAAAAAAAAAATCTTTATAGTGCTTCATGTCAATCGTAAGTACTATTTTAGCAAAACATCGTGAACAAATATGTTTATTGTTTGTTCGTTTTTTCATACAATATGGGAACCTTAACTATAAAATTAATGTAATGCAAGGAAATTCCGTGCTACTTAGTAAATATCCGATTGAGAATAAAAAGGTTCTAAAATTCCGAAAGTTCACAAATTCCAAAGTTCACACATCCCATACAACTCCGTGGGAAGGAATTCATCGCCTTCGCAAGCCAAATCTGGGGATCTACATATAACAACACCCTTGAAATCTTCCAATCCATCACCCTCAGAACCATCTCCAAAGCCAGATGGTGTCAGAGAAATACCGAAAAATAAAACGCGATCTTAAAATTAACTCTCTTAAAAAAGTAGCAATAAATCTTAGCAAAAAATCTGGAACATAAGTTACGAATCCATACATATCCCAAGTAATAAAGGAAACACTTCCGTTTCCGCCTTCTATTCTGTTCAAAGACAGAATTGTCCTTTAAAGTTCGAAAATGGATTATTTTTATATTGTCCATGTAGAATCTATCCTGGAATTAAAACTGCATTTGCACACAAATCATTTACTATCACAATTACGAATACACGGCACAAACCGTTGAACTATAATTTGGTATAATCATCTAAAAGCTATCGCTTTCTTTTTTATTAGTATTCTACACTCTATAACAAAAAAATCGACGCACCAAGAAGGAGTTGTCCGACGGAGACAAAAATTGGTGGATAGGAAAATTATGTACAGAAAAGAAAAGGATTAAAATTTCAGAACAATTGAATGATTTATTTCAGAGTTACAGTAACGAGCTCAATAAGGTGTTGACCCGCCTCTAGCCTGGATGCAAGCTGCCACACGGCGTGGCATAGACCGATAAAGCTCCCGGATGGTCTCCTGCGGTATTTCTTGCCAAATTTGCTCCAATTGTCGGATCACGTCATCAACATTCCCTACCGGATGCAGTCGCATTCCCATCATATCCCAGACATGCTAGATGGGAGAGAGATCTGCTGATCTGGCTGGTCAAGGAAGTGTTTGATAAGCTTGAAGACAGTTCATAGCAACACGTACCGTATGTGGTATGGCATTGTCTTGCTGAAAAATAAGCCCAGGGTACTGCGAAAGGTACGGTAGCAAAACAGGTCTCAGAATATCGTCAACGTACCACTGTGCAGTAAATGTACCTCTAATGACGACCAAAGGGGTCCGGCTATCAAGGAAAATGGCACCCCAGACCATAACTTCTTGTTGAGGGCCCGTGTGGCGTGCAATAGTGAAAGCAGGATCGGAACGCTGCCCTGGGCGTCTCCAGACACGTCTTCGATGATCGTCAGGACACAGTTGGAAGCGGGATTCGTCTCTTAAAGACTATACGTCCCAGTCAGCATCATTCCAGCCTGATCGAGCCAAGAACCACTGTAATCTGGCTCGACAGTGTGCAGGCGTGAGTGGCAGGTGGCGTAACGGTCGGCACGAGCGTAGATTTCGCTCTCTCAGCCGTCTGTGAATGGTCATGGTGGACGGTCGTTTGTGGGTCGCACTACTGATGGTTGATAGCGATGAATCAGACGTTGTGACAGCCGATTTGACAATCACTCTGTCCTCGCGATCTGTTGTGGCAATACGTCGACCGCTACCATCATGACGCTGAAATCTGCCACTGTCCACCCACTCTTGGCAGCATCTTCTAATCGCCGCATCGCTTCGACTCACATGACGAGCGATTCTCCGATTTGCCCAACCTGCCTCTTTCAATCCAATGATACGACCTCTTTCAAACTCTGAACGTTTCTCGTAATGAGCTCGAATCCTGCGACGAGGCATTTTTTCAGTCGTTGAATGGTATCCTAAATCGCAATGCAGCAGAAATTTTAAACAACAGTTCAAGAACAACTCCTTATATACATCTGGTGGATGCGCAGTTCCGATGCGCTGGAGATCGCACTATTCATTCATTGGACACCAAATTTTAAACATTTGCATATTTGGTCAAAACATTTTTGCATACGAAATTTCAAAGCAATCGGATGATTCCTTCTTGGTGCGTCGATTTTTTTTTGTTATAAAGTGTATTTTCGGTCGAAGCAATTTCAACTTTTTATTCGCAAACATTGCAAATGAATATTGATACTTCTCACGTATGCGCAGTGCGCACTATGAGTTTGTGACGTCATATATCACGGGGTGAGAAACCAACGAATCAGCGAGCTTAAAATTGAAATCAACGAATCAGCGGGCTTAAAATTTCCCAATGTCTTCTATTCGAGTAAAGGTTGGTAATATGCACCCCGGATCGTCGTCAATAGCCCGTTTTGATGCTCTAGTACGACGTTAATTAGAAATTACCAATTATTAACTAACCAGTGCGTGGCATCAAACAAATGTTTCAAAATATATTCGGCCCACTGTAACCCAGAGCAACGGTAGGTAGGTATTTAATTAACGTCGCACTGGAGCAACAGAACGGGCTATTGGAAGAGCAACTAATTAGAAACAGCATGGTTGCGAGTTCGGTGCTCGATCCAACCCAAGACCGACGTGTGCCCGGGGTCTAGTGCACGTTAAATCCGTCGTGAACTCAAATGACCCAACGTTGGCGTTGTGCGGAAATTTGAAATGTGGGGTGCCAGTTCAGGTGTGACTTCACGATCTGAACGTGGTTCAAAATGACGTGGTGTTGTCCTCGTAACTTTCCCTTCGGATTTGGTCCCGGACAGTCGCCAATGGCCCGTTGTATTGTTTCAGTGCGACGTTAATTAACAACCTACCCACCACTGTAATTAAAATGTGTTCTAGTCTACTATTAACAATATCAATCTCGGTGGTGGCTTACAACTCCGCATCAATTCGACGGTAAGTGAAGATTCAATTATTAAGCCCTGAAATTGCACAAGATGTTTTCGGTGTGGAGGGAATCAGGTCTGTCTCCTTTCTCCATCGTAATTGAATCCGAGGGCTCTCCGCTCTTTCGTTAGCAGACGGGGCTGACGCAGGGTCTCATTGAAAAATCCCAGCCTCGGCCAATCAATAGCGGACTGCGAGAGAAAGAGAGAGAGAGAGATTGACAGCCCGATTTGGAGAATTGGGTCAGCGGTTAGAGGGCGTTGAAGGCGGCCTAACCATTCAAGTCCGTGCGGATTGTCTGAACTAGGAATGACCAAAACTGTTATTTTACGATCAAAGTGCCAACGGCTATTTCTAAATTACAACTGTTTTTAACTGTAAAAATGAACAGTTTTTTCACCGGGTAGCTGACAGACGATGTGATAGACGTCAAATTTCTTTCTCACTATATATATATATATATATATATATATATATATATATATATTTAAATATATATATATATATATATATTTAAATATATATATATATATACATATATTTAAATATATATATATATATATATATATATATATATATATATTTAAATATATGTATATATATATATATATTTAAATATATATATATATATATATATATATATATATATATATTTAAATATATATATATATATATATATATATATATATTTAAATATATATATATATATATATATATATATATATATATATTAAATATATATATATATATATATATATATATATATATATATATATATATATATATTTAAATATATATATATATATATATATATATATATTTAATATATATATATATATATATATATATATATATATATATTTAAATATATATATATATATATATATATTTAAATATATATATATATATATATATATATATATATATATATATATATATATATATACTGATGAGCCAAAACATTATGACCATGCCCACATTTTTCTATGAACTCATCTGTATGACGTGGAGGGCCCGTGATTATGTGAGAATGGTATTTAACTGCTGCTGGAGAAGGTAAGTAATCATTATTGCACTTACTTTTGCGAGTGATGGGAAAGGCTACTGATCTAAGCGAATTTGATACAGGGCAGATCGTAATGGCCCGAAGACTCGGAACGAGTATCACCTAAACTACACGACTGGTAAGTTGTTCACGATCTGCCGTTGTTAGTATTCATGAAAAGTGGATAAATGACGGTGACACCAGCAGTAGACGCACAGGTGTTGGTCGTCCACGCATCATCAAAGAAAAAGGACGTCGGAGACGGTCCCGTTCGGCGCGAGACAGTAGCTCAGCTGACAGCTCAATACAATGCAGGTCCAAGCGCAGGTATTTCGGATCACACAGTTCAGCGGATACTGTTGGATATGGGACTGTGTATGTCTTCCCAACTGGAAATGGAATCTTCCAGCAGGACACCGCCCCATGTCACAAGGCTCTGATTGTGTTGGAGTGGTTCGAGGAGCATACTGATGAATTCCACTTAATGTCCTGGCCACCTAACTAGCCGGATCTTAATCCGTTAGAGCACATTCGGGGTGTCATCGAGCGGCAGCTCAGAGCTCAAACACCACCATGTCCGAATATCTCGACTTAGCGTGACTACTGCTTAGACATTTGCTGCAACCTGTTTCCAGTCATGTACCAAGAACTTGTGGCATCTATTCCCAAGCGAGTTACAGCTGTTTTGTAGGCCAAAGGAGGCGCAACTCGTTAGTGAGTAGCTAGTCATAAAGTTTTGTCTCTTCTGTGTATATACATGTACACGTATATATATATATATATATATATATATATATATATATATATATATATATATATATATATATATATATATATATACTCTTCCGACAGGGCTACCGCGGCCCTTCACGATAAGGGCCAAAATATGTAAGGTACGAACACACCTTTTTTATTTATATAGAAGATGAATGGCATCCAAAATGATAACTTAAGTTATATGACAGAAATAAGATTGAATGTTCAAAACATTCAACAAACAAATAAAAAAATAAAGTAAGAGTACACTACCCTACAAATAATGGACCGGACAGCAAGATATGATGGTATAAGGGAAAGAATACACGCTTTAATAGGGGGATGGTACCTCACGTGCTGTAGTGATACAAGTAACCCTTCTGGGAATACTTTCAACAAGGTTTTGATACAGAGCTATGGATATTTGTGTCCATTCCTGCTGCAAGAATGTCGCTGTAGATTTCGGACGTGGTTCCATGGTCCGTAAGCGTCGCTGTAACTCGACCCACAAATGTTCTATGGGGTTTAGGTAGGGACTCTGAGCAGATGAGGTACCACTGCTTGACAGAGGCTGTAACATGACATGAAGCGTTGTCGTCCTGGAAGTAACATTCGTCCATTCCATACAATTGCCAGAGCGTAGGTAGAACCTGATTGTCCAAAATGTTCATATGTGCGTCGGCGTGTTCAATTTACCAGGAACAGAATGGAAAAGTCCCAGGCCATACCACGAAATACACCCCCAAACAAGTAGTCGGATTTTATGCAAATCCTCTGGCGTCCGGTCCATTATTGTACGGTAGTGTATATAAAGTATTTCATCACATAAATACAAAGCTAAGGTTAGATAGAAAAAATTGACACGTAATTAAAAAAAAAATCCTGCGCGAAACATAGCCAAAAAAGAAAAACTCAAAACTTAGTTCGGGGGTAAAGCCGGTTGAGGTAGGTAGGGGGGGGGGTATATAACTAACGTCGCTCTTTAGCAACACAACTGGCTATAAACGACGGTTCAAGATCGATCCCCGAGCGGAAAGATCCGAGGATAACACCACTTAATTTTAATACACGGTCAAATGACGGTTAGAAGAGTGACGGATTAGCAACCGGAGGGTTGCGAGTTCGAATCTAGACAAAGATTGTCGTGTACAAAGGAGGCTGGTGCATGTTAAATCTGCCGTGGTCTCAATCTCATCACGCTGGCGGGGTGTGGAAGTTTTGAGAGTGGGGTGACTGCTCTGATACTGACCTCGTCATGTGACTGTGGTTTAAATTTGCGCTGTGCTGTCCTCTGATCGAAAGTTTGATCCCGGACCGTCGTCAAAATCCCGGTTCCTCCAGTGCGACGTTAATTAAATAATTACCTTCCTACCAAAACTTAGTTTTCAAATTTTTAAATAATAAATTTGCTTAAGTATACTAAAAGTCCCAGAAAATGTAAAGAGTTAGGGTAATGTATTGATCGTTCAAGCAAATCGAGACTATTGACTGGTTAAGAAATGATTTTTGCTAAAAAAAAGTTTCCTAAAAAACAATTTTAATTCTAGTGTTATAAAAAGATGCAATAGATATCCATCTGATGAGTAGGCTAGTACAACTTACCTTATTGTATTGTGCTTAAGCAGTTCATTGTTTTGTACTGTGCAACTAGTTGTTTTTGTATTTTACAATTACTGATAGTTAATTGTTGCGAGCTTGCACTGATATCCAACTTAATCTATTAATATATACACGCAGTGGGTGGTATTTACTCTCTCCCATTCAAGGGACATTATGGATTTATAGACATTCTGATACGAGGGCTTATTATAATTTACAGCATATTTCGCCGCGTTAGCATGTACCGCTGAGAGAGAGAGAGAGAGTTCGTACTTTATGAATTGATTGACATAGTTCATGGCTTTATGATGGGGTGCGCTTTGCAGAGGTCATAGAGAGCAAATTAGTTTCGTGTAAATCGAATAATTATGAGTCTACGACAGTGATCAATGTGCAATTAGAAACATATTAATGCCGAAAGAGAAGAGACAAGATGGAGTTGAAAATTTCATGAATCAGTCGCAGAGCGGGCTATGGTAGCTTGTTTGCTAGAATATCGGATTAGCAACCGGAGGGTTACGAGTTCGAATCCAAGGAAAGATAGTCGTATACAAAGGAGGCTGGTGAACGTTAAATGAGCTGTGGTCTCAAGTCTCCTCAAGTTGGAGCGGTGTGGAAGTTTGGAGAGTGCGGTGCCAGCCAATACCTCCTAGAGATAAGAAAGCCAAACCACTGTTTTGTGACGTCAGAAAAATTAGGCGATGCAAAACATCATTGTTGAGCGTTTGTTTATCAGCGAGTTCCGACTTCATTCAACGAATTATTTAGTTATTGGAATTTGTCAGCTTAAAGTAGCATAATGAAATGAAATTGAAAGCAGGGGAAGAAATATATAGATATACAATTTATAATTGTGGGAAACAATAAAATATGACAAAGCAACGTTCAGAAGGTTAAAATATAAATAGTAATGTTTGCGATGCTTCATTGAATATCTGGAAAGTTACGGGAGGAAATAAATGCGACCCAGTGAAATTAAGAGTTTAAATTAATTATGGATACAAAATCAAATTGACAGTTTAAATTATATTTAATAGGCAATGATTAAAAATTCTGAGACATCTGTGGGAAAAATAAATTTTGAAGAATACCCATCATCCTTGATAAATGCAGCCATATAAATATATTTTTAATTTAGATTAATTTTCGGTTATTCATAAGAAAGGTTAAAATTTTCCAGGGCTATTTTTGTTGGGTTCTAGGACCTGTTGATAAATTATTGTATCTACGTGTATAGCGACAATATGATACATTTTACACAAAGAAAAGCTAAATTATGATAGTAACATTTAGTAAATCCATTATTCAAATGAGTTTGCTAAAAAAAATAATTTCCTTGTTAATGGAATTTAAAAAATGACGAGTTTAGTATTAATGCTTTTTTTAGGTAATTAAAGAACATAACTAAAGAAGTTGATCAGATAATTTTTTTTTCAATTGGAAGCATTTGAAAATTATTTATATTTAACTTGGAGGATGGATGCATATATCGGGTATCTCCAATGTCAATTGCATAATATTTTTTGACCAATATATCCATATAGTTCCTTTTATATTGTGTCAACTATTTAAAAAATATTTTGCCTTAACTTTTGAAAAAGGAGGCTGGAGAAGTAAATCCTGTATGCAAGAATTAGTGAACACCCATGATATATTAGGGTAATTCCATGCTGAAAAGTAAACACTTGAAAAAATTAAATAAGATATATTTTACATAATTTTGGGCTTAAAAAAGACTGGAGTTCTTTGGTTTTGATTCATCGTGATTGTAATGAAAATTTAGCCATTAGAATAAAATTTTGGAAAAATGAAATGTTACGTATGTTACTTAAAATTTTTTTAATTAAATTTAATTGATGAATGACAGTTTTAAAAAATTTGCATGACTACAATTATGAAAGGATTTAGAATTAGTGTATATACTTTTCAAACTATATCATGTTGAACAAAACATAATTTTATTCAAATGTTCATGAACCTTTTTTGTTATTCCTCTTTACTGTAACGCAAGTTATTACAGTAAATTTAATTCTGTGGACTTACAAATATCAGTAAATTAATAACATTTTTATCAAAGTTTAGCTTTTTACTAGTTTGTTAAACAATTCAAGTAAATATTTTGTTTTCTATTATTTTTTGCTAATATATTTACACTTCAAGATCAGTATATTTGTCTAAATGTAAGTTACCGTGGAATTGCCCTATATACAGATAACTTGACATGAAAATTCAATTCCAATAATGGATTAACTTTAAGCATATAGTGATTAGTACATTATTATCATACATGAAATCATTGAGCTAACAAATTAATATAGAATTATATCAACCAGTCATTTCCAATGTACCCTATTGATAACATATTGAATACTATGGTAAGAAATTTATTTTAGAATTTCTAAAGTTCACTCACTGAAAGCAAAAAAATAATAGGACACTAGAAAAATAAATTTAATTATCTTTATTAAACATAAAATTATCATAGCATAAATAAATAGCATAAAAATCAATACAATAAATTATTCATTTTAATGAATTTACATAGCATATCTGCCAACACCACATTGCAATAAAAAACATCCACAGTTACCTTTAAATAATTAAATTTGTTAGAATTTTTCTATCTTTAGGAAATTTGTCATTTTGGGATTTTAAGGCCTTTTTTTATCTTTAGCAGACAAAACTAGCACAAATAATTTATTCTTTTGCATCAGTTCTTCAAAAATATGTTTGTTGATTTTTTCAGAATTGACTTTTGTTGCAAGTTTCAACTGTCAGGAAAATTTCTGACGAGTTCAAAACATTTGACGTGATATTACATACAACATTTCTCTTATTTTGAAAGTCAACAATTTTCAAAGTCTGTGGATAATAACTTAGATACAATTATGTAATTGTTTATACTTTGGTAATTACATCATTAATTGGATACTTCAATCCACCTCGATCTAGATTTTTGATCAAAGCATAACATGAACTTAATTCAAGTTCTCTATCAACAGATAATTGAGCTTTACAAGATAAACAGTTGATGGTTTTTGAAAGAGAATGAACACAATAGCCAGCTACAAACACAATAGCAATAATAGTGTCATTCAAGTCAGAAATATCAGAGTTACAAACATTAATTTTACCCAAAAATTGAATTTATTCCCCCAAATTTTCAACTTCAACTACATTTTTCACATCTGAAATACCAATATCAATTTCCCCATTTTTTTTTAGCTTAACCATAATAGAAGAAGAGATATAATTCTAATTTTTTTTTCAGTTTTAAAGAATTCTGTCAAATTTATATTATACTGGGCACCTGCTAGCTGGCGATAACTGCCAAAACAGTCTTCTAATTAATCAGTTTGCAGTTAATATATACTAAAAATTTAACTCTTCTATACAATAAGTTGTTAGTTCTAATATTGCACGCGTTGTGTGATACAATGCTGTTTGTGTATCAGCATATTTTACAATAGCATTTGATTCAATTTCATGAAGCTGTTTTAGTGTTAAGAGAGAGGCAGATTTTAATCTTTCTGTGATTTGTTCCGCATTCGATAAACTATTGTCCAATTGGTAAAACATTGGATAAAACATACATTGTCCACAATTTTTTTGGTTTAGCCAATTATTTCTAATACATTTCAGTATGTGGACAGGTTCAATAATGGAAAACAATGGTTTTGAAGGGTCAGCAGGATGATTATAACAAATACTCAATTTGGGTGGGGAAGCAAAAAAAGAAACAGCTTTACGATTAATAGCATTATTGTCACTGATGATGTACCCAACTTTAAAACCAAGATGTTCAAGACCTATAACAATTTTAAACAAGAAATCATAAAGAATGTTCAAAATAATTGTCTTAACAGGTAAAATGTGTATAACATCTTTATAACTAGATTTTATACATAAGCAGAATTAGTTGCCTTCTCACAGTTATAGGATACCCCAATAATATCACCACCCTTATAATCAAGAAAGGCTTTCAAATGAATTTCATCAATAAGTAATGATACATATTTGTCAGCATCATTTAAGTGTAAAATCTTTTCCTAAGCATATAATAAAAAATTATTATCAAGTCCTTCAGTTTAGGGATCAACATTAAATTTTGAACAGTCTCTATACTGTCGAAGGATGGGGTATAATTACAAATCCACAAATTCTTAAAAATAGATACGCGTGTGGGGATATGGTAAAGATCAAACTGTTTAAAATTAAGAAATCAGAACTGTACCGATTTCGATTCTTGTGATTTTCAGCAAGTGATAGTTGTTCAGCAACAAACCCAATACTAAGCTTTGACTTTCACTTGCGACACACTTTAATAAGTCTTTGAGTACATTCTGCGTTAAACTAAACATATTTTTAACATTACCGTCTCCATTTGGAGCATTCAGGTTTGATGTTTCCAAAAGAATGGAATCTAAAGTATTGATGTTATTAATATGAAAGGGAAGTTTGTAATTTCCAATTTCAGAGATCATAACATTCTCTTTATAGGCTTTTATAAAACAATCTTAATCAACAACTACAGACAAGGATATCACTAGTGCTGACGTTGAGATAATAAGAAATAAAATGCCCTTTTCTTTTTTTAATACAGAATAGCAAGTTGGCACATTGATCATTTCAACACCTTTCAAATGCTGGGGATCGCTGCCTTTTGAAGCCGAGGCTTACAAAGGCTAACATAAATTTTCCTTCCATTTTTTTCGTCGAACTCTTCTGCGACGTACCTGATGTCACTTGACAAAGTAAAGTTCAGAAACCTAAAATTAAGTAATAATTTTTAAATAGAGTTCTTATTTAAATTTCTAACGCAAAAACACACATAAATCGCACCCCGGCTAGAAAAGTGAAGTCAAAAAATTTAAATTTTGATGTTATGTTATTGAAAAATATGTATGAGGTTTACTATTAAATACAGGGTGTCCTAAAAGTTCCTGTACTGCCGATTCGTAAATTTACTATACAAAAACAACAGACTTCAAAACAATAATTTTTATGCTAATGGTAAAAAGCACTTTCAACCTAACGTAGAAGAAAACAATTTGAACTTACGTTTACAATAAATGTTCAAAATTTCCATCTTTTTCTTGGAGGCAAGACTGAAGTTTGCTCATATTTTTAGAAACACGTTTCAAGATGCTGAGTAATGGCAATTTTCAGATTTCCTATTGTTTGGTGATTATCTTCATAAACTTTGTTCTTTAAATATCCCCACAGGAAAAAAATCAGGAATGTGCAGATTAGGGAACGAGATGGCCAAAGGTTTATTGAGACGAGGTGATCGCCAAAAAATCTTGAAGCATGCTCATGGTTGTTTCAAAACATTTTGAATGGCAAGTTGCAACGTCTTGTTGGAACCAAGAGTCTCATTCATTCACTTCTAATAATGCAACAAATTGGTGAATAAGTTGATACAGTGTATCTTTACTTAGTATTGCATCCTTTGGATATTTCTGTCGGTAAAAATCTTTACATCTTTCATGCGATTTATATTCTAAATAAGCCTCAAACAGGACAATTCTCTGAATGCATGATAAATTTATCTTGCAATGAAGAACAAAATGACATGGAACTCTTTTATCGCACAACTTGAGTGCAAAGAAAATTAAACGATAAAAATTAAAGAGTCGATAAAACAATATGCAGACGATAAAATTCAATAATTAAAAAAAAACACTGGCAATAAATTTTTTTAAAGTTGGAGTACAGGATCTTTTAGGACACCCTGTAGAATATAATAGAAGTTACCACCATAAATACTTACCTAAAATTTAAAGAAAGCTTACTATTTCAATGTTTTATAGTATCCTTTAATTGATGTTTCTCAAATTCTGCAATTTTGAGCTGTGTCACTTTTCTTGCCAGGGTGCTATATGTCTATACAGAAATGCAGAGCTCCCCCAGACAGTTTCAGAAGGACGCAGAAGGATAATTATGAATTATTACTCAACAAAATTTTCTCTCAATGTATATGCTTTTATTTTTTTAAAAGTAAAATTGCATTATTACTATTTTTGTTGCTTGGCTGTCATAAACATGGAGTATTTTACAAAATTAATGCCTTACAAATGATCAAAACATGCATTTTACTCAATGAAAATTATTATTTTTCAACTCTTATCTCAATACTGTCTATGAATATTAAATTCATGTCACTCAACAGCAAACTTTCCAAGTTGATATTATGACATGGGAGAGGTTTAGGATATATAAACAAAATAATACTGTAATAGGCTTATTCATTATTTGTTCGAATTGTTTTTTAATCAAAATTAAAGTCAATTAAGATGTTTTGCTGTATTGTTATCACTATTATTGATTTATACATTTTAAACCGTAACTTTATATATACTCAATTATTTATCATTTACCATATACATGACTTATAAATGATAAAGATAAGTTTCAACCAAGTCTTTTTACTGCATATATCCAATCCGGGTTCTTGCTGGCTTTTAACAAATTAAGTTATATTTTTACTCAAAAACAAAAGTCACCACACAAAACTATCTTTATATTTTTTCAATTCATGAGGTTTTCTATATGCTTCGATCATTATAAAACTACAGAATATAATGCCAACTTAAAAAAATATCTTCACTTACTTTAAAATTGTTAGTTAAGACATAATCCTTCCTCGGAATTGCCGATATCCATTTTCTTCCGAGCTCTGGATCAGATGGGAAGCTGAAGTCTTGAAACTTTGGATTTTTCATCGTAGTAACCTTGTAGTTGAGGAACTGAACACTCAAAGATATATTAATACTGCTTTGAATACTAAAAACTGTGCTTCAACAAAAATCTAACTTAATGAAAGTTAAAAATAATCCTTCGTCAATTTTCACCACGCAGTGTACGTAGATATTTCAGGCTTCTTCGTAACCAGTGCGTTCCTATCATCGCCTAATTTTTGTGACGTCACTACTTTCTAGTGACGTAGTGGTTCGGCCTTCTTATCTCTAGGAGGTATTGTGCCAGCTCAGGTGTTGCCTCGTCATCTGACCGCGGTTCAAAAAGACGAAATGTTGTCGTCGAATTAAAAATGACTACCAACCCTTTTCAAAGTGATGGATTGCCGCGAACATCCCTTATAGGCCCTGTGCACACATCCGAATTTTCAACGTGCGTCGCCGTTACGTTGCCGCTGCCGCGACAAAGCCCAACTATGCACACATAACCGTGAAATGACGCAAATACTCATTTCGCGCCATTTGCGATGGTAATTGGTAATTTTTTGTTTACGTCGTACTAGAGCAACACAACGGGCTATTGACGACGGTCCGGGATCAGTCCCTTAAGGGAAAGATCCGAGGACAACACCTCGTAATTTTGAACCACGGTCAGATAACGAAGCAACACCTGAGCTGGCACCCCACTCTCCAAACTTCCACGCCAACCCAACGTGAGGACTTTCGACCACGACAGATTTAAGGTGCACCAGCCACCTCTACACCATACGCTTACAAACATCCATGCCCGGACCCGGATTCGAACCAGGAACCTTCCGATCTAGAGGCTAACACCTTAACCACTATACCGGTTGGTCGGCCCATTTGCGATGGATATCTGTCGAAGAAGACGCGTTTATATCGCTTATTTGCTGTACAAAAAATATATTTTTAAATAAAAGAGATGTTTTACTGGATACATCCATTTATTAATTAATATTTATATTCCATTTATTTATGAAAATCTTGTGCTGCGACCTTGCGGCGCCGTGGGGAACAGCGGTACCAATTGTATTCAAGTTGGACGTGCGTCGCCGCACCGGCGCCGGACGTATATATGCACTCTTCTATTGGATCTAATGTATCTCAGACCGCACTTGCGGCTGCGGCACCGCACGTTGAAAAACCGGATATATGCACGGGGCGTTGACACTGAGTTTGGTAGATAGGTAGGTATTTTAATTAACGTTCGCAATAGGGCAACCCGACGGGCCATTGGATGAAAATACGAGGACAACACGTAATTTTGCCGCACGGTCAGATGACGAGGTCACACCTGAGCTGGCACCCCACTTCACAAACTTCTACACCATGCCTACGGACATTTGAGGCCACGAAAGTGTTAAACATGCACCAGACTCTTTTGTACATGGCGGTATTTGGTTTAACTGAAAGACCTTGGAGTTAAGCTGGTGGATGAATAGACATCTTATTCTGAAGATTCATAGCATCCATTTAACTAACTTAATTCAAAATACGTGGTACTGTCCTCCGATCTTTCCCGTAGGGGATTGATCCCGGAACGTCGTCAACAGCCCGTTGTGTTGCTCTAGTACGACGTGAATTAAAAATTACCAAAATTACCAATTAACTAACTTAATGTATTTATTCAGTGCAATTGAAATTTAGAATTGATATACCTCTCAATGTAAGCAAGTGTTACAAGTAATTTTGTGTGTTCATTCAGTAACAATATTACATATTTCAACAATATTACAAATATTATAGTAGCAATCTTCAAAAACAACTCTACCAATATCTTTACATAACTTTAGAATATGCAATATTAAATTGTGCATTAAAAGTGCTTCATTTTACTTCCCATCTATGCATACTTTTAAAACGCACAACAAATAATTTGAATTCCTCTTAAAACAAAAAACGAAAAAGTGAACACACTTGGAAAAATCGACATTTTCATCATAATCGTGATATATTGGTGTTTTGTGTTAAAGTGCAAAAGCGAAATTGTTTCTAAATAAGAGTCTTTCAGTCTTAAATTTTTATATTTACTACCTCCCATTCTGTATATTGAAAACACCAATAAAAGTTATCGATTTTTAACATCTTCCTCAATCTGTGCGAAACTGGAGCAAGGTTAGGCTTAAATTCGTTTAACCTATAAAACCCCTTCTGTTTTTGTTCTTAGAAGGACTAGGGGGAAAACGTTAAATTCGCAAAGGCCAAATGTCTAGATTTTAGACGACACTGACTTTATACCTTTTCTTACGGAATACATTCATCTAAGAGTTCTACTTAAGGTAACATCAATGTAAATGGTGGATGGGATTGAAAATGAACGCATGATAAATTGCTGGTATGTTACCAACAAAAATGATCAATACAAGTTTTTTCCGGATTTAATTTCTCTAGCCCGTTTTGTTGTTACAGTTTGAGGTTAATTAAAAAGTACCAAATACCAATTATCATTTTTAAATTCTAGTTTCTTATAACGTATATTAATAAACGTCATACTGGAGCAACACAACGGGCTATTGGCAACGGTCCAGGATCTACCCCCAATGGGAAAGACCCAAGGACAACACCAAGTAATTTTGAACCACGTTAGTCGACGTGATAACTTCTGAACTCGCACTCTCCAAACTTGCATACCGTGCCGACGTGAGGACATTTGAGGCCATGACAGATTTAATGAGCACCAACCGTCTTTGTACACAACGGTCTTTGTGGTTGGGGTCGAATTCGCAGTCCTCCAATTGCTAGTCCGTTAGTCTTTCAACTGGGCTACAACCAGGCCGCTTCCACCTGGTCTATCTCTAGGTCAATAAGACGCAAATTTTGTTTACTTGAATATATTTACAAGTATAACATATAAAAGACAAACTTGAAACGATCTTGCAATGGAGTCACAGTCGTAAGATCTCGGTATGGTTAAGTCACGTGCGCTTACGAATCGTCTTGGGACGATTGGGGATCAAAACTCAGACCAGTGTTTAAATTACATTGAAGAATTATTTTAATCAATCAGTAATTTAGGATTTATGCTCTTCCTCTCAACCTCGTGACAGATTTCAAACCGACTGACAGGTAATTGGTAATTTTAGTTAACGTCGTACTAGAGCAACACAACGGGCTATTGACGACGGTCCGGGATCAGTCCCTTAAGGGAAAGATCCGAGGACAACACTTCGTAATTTTGAACCACGGTCAGATGACGAAGCAACACCTGAGCTGACACCCCACTCTCCAAACTTCAACGCCCACCCAACGTGAGGACTTTCGGCCACGACAGATTTAAGGTGCACCAGCCGCCTCTACACCATACGTTTACAAACATCCATGCCCGAACCCGTATTCGAACCAGGAACCTTCAGATCTAGAGGCTAACACCTTAACCACTATACCGGTTGGTCGGCTAGAAGTGTGATGCAAACTTGACCATAACGTAAGTGGATCACTTTTTATACTCGTTCAATAATTGGTTGAAGTTATATGAACATTTTTCTCGCTCTCTTATTGGTTAAATTCGTATTTAAATTATTTCACGAGAAGGTAGGTGTTTTAATTAACGTCGCACCGGAGGAACAGAACGGGATATTGGCGATGGTCCGGGATAAGTTTCGAAGCAAAAGATCCGAGGCTAACTCCATGTAACTCAGATGACGAGATCACACCTGAGCTGGCACCCCAATCTCGAAACTCCCACACCTCGCTGATGTGAGAACAGTTGAGGCAACGACAGATTTAACATGCACCAGTTTTCTTTTGAGCACGACGGTCTAAGGTTGAGTTCGAATTTACAACACTGTGGTTGCTAATCCGTTACTCTTCCAACTGTGTAACCGTGGTCCTACTTTCACGAGAAATTGCTCGGGCATAGTAAATAAATATATCAGGAAACGAGTAATGCAAGCGATAAAAAAACAGCCGCCGCAGGTTTGAAAACTCGCTTTTTTCGCTCGATTCTTGGACGGTTTCTCAATATAGTACGATTAACATGGTTTGATCAAAATTGTACAGGAAACAAGATGGGGAAGATTTATTTTTTCCGATGGACTATTAGTCTACGGTGCATTAAGTGTCAAAGTTGAAAAAAGCGAAATTTCTAATGCGAGTAAGCAAAACACGTATAAATTTTCAGTCTTCAGAAGTGAGTTTTTTTACAGGACCTATAAACGTGAATTTTTGCACCTCGCCGAGTTTTTTTTACGAATTTTAATTTGGTTCCTGATAAAATATTTTTTTGAAATTTGAGAAACATCGGACATTTTTGTTACTTTTTTGTTAAAACTGTCATATCTATAGCTTATTAGTTTTAAAATTTGAAAACTTCACGGGAAACCTTAGAATGTGCTTTTTTTATGGCATAATTATTTTTGAAATTGGTTAATAAATAAATTCGATGCGATGAAAAGTTAGTCAGACAAGTTTCATGAATTTTGGGAAATTTTCGTTATTTTTTGTTAAAACTGTCATATCTATAGATAATACTAATAGTTTTTAAATAAAACATCATGGGAAACCTATGAACAGGGGTGGACAAACTGTGACGCATGCGCCTAACGTGGCACATTGCATGATTACAAGTGGCGAATTGCATCCTTGCGCTTACTAATTCATTTTAAGTATGCGCCATAACTGAATCCATCTTCATATTTTCACCATCAGAGTGCTCTTAGTTCAATGCATATATGCTTCTTACTCATCAGTTCGTCGCAATTTTTTGACAGTTTACAATGGATATTCTGTGTGATACGACGTAATTTTGTGATCTGATAGTTCTTTTTCTATCTTTGGACTTTTAGAGTTTGTATATTTTATGTTTTTTTACATTCCTGTGTGAATTTAATGAACAGTGGGGAAATGAGTTGTTATTCATAGCAAGTCCATCAGGAAAACCGTTTTGAATTGTTTGTGAAACTATTCTTTCGCGTAATAGAAGACATGATCTTTACGCTATAAAACATAACATCAGACAAACATAGAAGGAAAAATGAAGCTCATTCGTGGGTCTGAGTTATGAAACGAATGAGGGACTAAGAAAAAGGAAGAAATAAGATATTTTAGCTAAAATAAGTTGTGAAGATTTAGCAATGACAGAAGCGTCCCATGAAATTGCTTTAGCATTAGCAAAAAAAGAAACCTTTTTCTGATGAAGAAGAAATTAAATTGTTAAGCCTTGTCTCCAAATATTTGCACACCATCTTGGTAATAAAGGTATTGAAAGCAAAGCAGACGAAATTGCTATATCAAGGCAGACAGTTACGAAACGTATCGAGGAACTCTCTCAGGATGTATCTCAGCAACAAGAAGACCTTGTCCAATTTTGTATTTTCCTTTGTCTAGCTTTGGATGAATCTCCGGACATGTGATGTAGCTCAGTTATGAATTTTTGTAAGAGGAAATGAAGTAAGAGGAATTTTAAAGCGTTTAAGGAACTTGCCAGTCTGGAGTCATTACATGGTTAAAAAAAAAGGATCAGACAAATTTGAAAAAGTAAAATCACTACTAGAAACATCTAAAATTAGACTATAATAAACTAAACAGTGTGTGTACTGACGGAGGGCTGTCAATGATAAGTAATGTCAATAGCACTACAACTTAGCTTGAAACTTAAAAAAATCGTTCGGTACTAAAATATCACTGCATTATACACCAAGAGGCACTGTGTGGAATAACTTAAAAAAAAGCAGTATGTTACGTTTACGGTTGTGAAATGTGTGAATAAAATAAGAGCAAGAGCATTAATGTCCTGACGACAATGACAGACTTGTATGGAGACGTCCAGGGTAGCATGGGGATCCTGCCACTACTATATCTCGCCACACATGCTCACAACAAGGCGTTATTGTCTCGGGTGCCATTTCCTTTGATTGCCGGACCCCTTTTGTAGTCATTTCTGTCCAACTTACAGCACAGCGGTACGTAGAGGACTTTGGACGACCGGTTGTGTTACCGTTCCTTTTGTAACTACACATCGTAACTATTTTCAATAAGATAATTCCCGTCCGCGCACGGCACGTATTGCTATGAATTGTCTTCAAGTTTTTCTAACACTTTCTTGGCCAGCTAGATCTTCTGATCTCTCTCCCATAGAGCACATTCAGGACTTTATGGGAGGGCAATTGCAACCATCCCTGAATGTTGACCATTATATATATACACTCTATAACAAAAAAAAAATCGACGCACCAAGATGGAGTTGTCCGATGGAGACAAAAATTGGTGGATAGGAAAATTATGTACAGAATAGAAAAGGATTAAAATTTCAGAACAATTGAATAATTTACTTCAGAGTTACAGTAACCAGCTCGATAAGGTGTTGACCCACCTCTAGCCTGGATGCAAGCTGCCACACGGCGTAGCATAGACCGATAAAGCTCCCCGATGGTCTCCTGCGGTATTTCTTGCCAAATTTGCTCCAATTGTAGGACTACGTCATCAACATTCCCTACCGGATGCAGTTGCCTTCCCATCATATCCCAGACATGCTCGATGGGAGAGAGATCTGGTGATCTGGCTGGTCAAGGAAGTGTTTGACAAGCTTGAAGACAGTTCATAGCAACACGTGCCGTATGTGGTCTGGCATTGTCTTCCTGAAAAATAGGCTCAGGGTACTGCGAATAGAACGGTAGCAATACAGGTCTCAGAATGTCGTCAACGTACCGCTTTGCAGTAAGTGTACCTATAATCACGATCAAAGGGGGTCCGGCTATTAAGGAAAATGGCACCCCAGACCATAACTCCTTGTTGAGGGCCCGTGTGGCGTGCAATAGTGAAAGCAGGATCGGCACGCTGCCCTGGGCGTCTCCAGAATAGGTCTTCGTTCAGGACACAGTTGGAAGCGGGATTCGTCGCTAAAGACTATACGTCCCCAGTCAGTATCATCCGAGCCTGATCGAGCCAAGCACCACTGTAATCTGGCACGACAGTGTGCAGTCGTGAGTAGCAGGTGGTGTAACGTTCGGTACGAGCATAGATTTCGCTCTCTCAACCGTCTGTGAATGGTCATGGTGGACATTCGTGTATGGGTCGAACGACTGATGGTTGATAGCGATGAATCAGGTGCTTTGACAGCTGATCTGACAATCGCTCTGTCCTCGCGATCTGTTGTGGCCCTACGTCGACCGCTACCGTCATGACGCTTAATCTGCCATTGTCCACCCACTCTTGCCAGCATCTTCTAATCGCCGCATCGCTTCGACTCACATGACGAGCGATTCTCCGATTTGCCCAACCTGCCTCTATCAATCCAATGATACGACCTCTTTCAAACTCTGAAAGTTGCTCGTAATGAGCTCGAATCCTGCGGCGAGGCATTTTTTCAGTCGTTGAAAGGTATCCTAAATCGCAATGCAGCAGAAATTTTAAACAACAGTTCAAGAACAACTCCTTATATACATCTGCTGGATGCGCAGTTCCGATGCGCTGGAGATCGCACTATTCATTCATTGGAAATCAAATTTTAATCATTTGCATATTTGGTCAAAACATTTTTGCATACGAAATTTTAAAGCAATCGAATGATTCCTTCTTGGTGCGTCGATTTTTTTGTTATATATATACAGTAAATAAATGGGAACAGGTGGATCACGGCGTGGGAAGATGAAGAATTTAGCTTAGCTTGCAAAAATTAATTATTTCTGATGCAATGGGCTGCGAAACTGTAAAAGGCACGTGAAAAAATACTAGGAGGTGCCGGCCATTATCGAAGCAATTTTCTCACGAATCATTTTTTAATGTTAAATCCCCCTTCCCAAGAAGACTGCATCCTATGCATCCATAGGGTGTAGGACATCTAGGAAGAAGCTGTTAAGGAAAACCTAAAATTTGAAATAAACTAGCAACCCTATAACCCAAAAATTTTATCGCCAACTCGCTATCCATCTATTGTGACATACAAACTAACATACAAAAACATAAAAACAAAAACATTTTTAACATTAATGACTATATCCCAGTCATGGTAAAGTGTATAAACGCAATAAACAATTGGAATATAGGATCCATAAAAATCAAATGGAACACAATAAATGGTAATCATATTAGAATTATTAATGAGAGTTCATTCATACCGTACTAGTTCACAGTCATACCAAATCAAATACAGTACAAAATAATACAACCAGTTTCCAGAGAATTGTGTTCTGAAAAACGAACCTAATGAAAATGAAGTAATAAAAACAAATAATACTATAAACTGCATGTTATAATCATTGTGTAATAAAACCAATAATAATAAAAATATTTCCAACTATAGTACACTGGTGAAATAAATTAAGAGAATTTGCATATTTTATCGAATTTCATGAAAAGAACTGAACTGAATGTAAAACCACTGCTTCTAGACAAAATGCACATCTTATGCGCCAAATACGTAAGGGCGCCTTCACACGAAGGAGATCGATCGTTCACATCGGTCGCCTGTGATAGTCGTAGAGATTCAATTCCAGCAAACAAACGATTCGAACGAAGAGAAGCGAAACAAAATTTTTAATCGGCCTTGTTTAGTTCTTTTTTGTAAAATCGGCATCGTTAAAGATAGATTAAAATTTCAGCGAATTTGAAATCTACGAAAAATTTTAAACGAATTAGATACCTTATATTTAATTTTCTTTAAATAAATAATTTTTCAACTGTAACTTTTGAATTTTTGGCAATACGAATACGGGTGCGCAATAGACAATGACGTCACGACTTTTACGTCCTTTGGAATCCTGCCTGCTTTCAGAATGGATGAGCTGGAAATGCTTGCATTGTGGTATTTTAATCATAAGGAAAACAAGAAAAATGTCAAAAGGAAGTATTGTGTACACTCTATCAATAAATTTCGTGTGCAGAAAGGTTTATATCATGTTCTGTATCGCGAACTGGACGATGACTCGACTAAATTTTTCAATTAGTTCCGGGTGTCGGTAGCTTTTTTTAGAGAACACTTCAGCAGGATACACATTAAGGCCACGTTCACATGAGGCGTTTCAACGCGCGTATGGTGAGGCTAGCGAGGTTCTGCCATTAAATTATGTTTATTTATTCCTCCAATTCAAGTATCTATCTTTGCAACCTTGAAGAGCGGGACCCTGATAGCCTCGCCAAACGCGCATTTTACGCGCCTCATGTGAACGGAGCCTTAGAAACAGGACACAAATACGAGAGACAAGTTACTACCACGAGAAAGGCTGTCGTTAACATTGAGGTCAGTATGGTGGAAAAAATTTACCACAGAATAAAAGAGTATTTAATTGCCGCCTTTCTAGAGACCGCCAGTTCATTGAATGCTCTTTTGGTACTTTAACTAATAAATGGAGGATTTTCTGTAGACCATTAAACTCTAATATTGATTTGTAATTGACATAATAAAAGCATGTGTAATCCTGCATAATTTCACACGAACGAGGGATGCTTATTCGCACGAAGACACCTTAACGCACACCGGTTTGATGGAAAACGATGATAATAATGTTTATAATGGTTAGACAGGACCTGAGCCAACGGCTCTTCGAGATAATTTCGGTCAGTACTTTGTAAGTGAAGGCGATTTTCCATGGCAGTATATAAAAATGTAATAAAATAATGCAACAGCTTATTTAAAATATTATCAAGTTTTCGTTTTTTGTCGCTTACTTTTTACTTCTTCTTTTATTCTTACTATTAGTTTATTAACATAAATTGATGTTAAATTACTATAAGAAATTAATGTAACTTATTTAAAATATTATCAAGCTATCGTTTTGATACTTACTTTTTTTATACCTCGTATTTTTACTATAGCTTGTTAACATAAATTAATGATAAATTATTGTAATAAAAAAATAAAGAACTTATGAAGCATATTTTTCTTTTGTTTATTACAATTCTTGCACTTCTTCGCCATAAATAAACATCCTCACCACTCTCCATGCGTTTTTTTTTTTTTTTGTTCGTATAATCTTCGTGAGTTTTGTCCCACAATGCAGGCTGCATTTGCAAAGCAGCAATTGACTTATCAATACCTAAACTTTCCATTACTAGAAAAATATAATACAAAGAAACAAGGAAAATAAATTCAGAACGGCAGGTGATATCGCAAGGAATCAAAAATCGGCAGATGATAGTCTCTCTCGTGTGAATGACGCAATACCTCGCAATGTAACATCTGTCTTCTTCAAACAAAAAAAGTCGCCGACGACTGAACTTCCTGGGCGACTATTTTTTAGTCTCTCTACCGGTCTCCTGATAGTCTTCTCGTGTGAAGTGCTCCTATGGTTTCTATGTAAGTTCCGTCGCCTTCAGACCGGTCTGAGGGATCGATCTCCTTCGTGTGAAGGCGCCCTAAGCGTACACGTGTGTGTAGACGGAGCCAGTAGAGAAACAGGCTTTATAAGCGCGCGTAAGTTAAGACGAATTTCGTTCGCTAGCACACCTCGGCGAATTTCTTGGTGTTATTTTGCAGCAATTGGTTGATTTCAAATTGTAACAGTAAAAATGAGTAACCACCAACGTTCCGATGATGGAATTAGGTGGCGAATTGTGAGAAGGCTAGAAGCAGGCCAATCTCAAATCCAAGTTTGTAGAGAGTTCAATTTAACGCCGAGTGTCGTGTTTAACTTATGGAAACAATTCCAGGATACCGGATCCATCGAGAGAAAGCATGGGCAAGGTCGTCCAAGAACTACGACGGCCAGAGAAGATCGCCATTGGTCGATTATAGCGAGGCGTAACAGGAGTGCTACAGCTTCTCAGCTCTCTCGTGACTTGTATGCAGCCACAGAAACCCGTGTATCAAGGGTGACTGTTTCCAAAAAACTTCATGAGAGAGGGTTGTTCGCAAGCAGACCTGCTGTTTGCTTCCCGCTCACTTCTACGAACAGGGAATCCGTTTATCATGGTGCAGAGAGCATAAAGATTGGAGTATGGATCAATGGGCGACCGTTCTCTTTACTGATGAGTCCCGGTTCAGCCTAAACACCGCGTATCTAGCCGTACGTTCATATGGAGAGAACCAGGAACCCGCTACATACCCTCCAATGTCCGCGAAATCGACCATTATGGCGGAGAAGGTTTAATGGTCTGGGCAGGCATCATGTTGGATGGCCGCACACCTCTCCATGTCTTTGAAAGAGGCAGTGCGACTGGTATGAGGTATAGGGAGGAGGTCTTGAAGCCCTATGTTCGCCTTTTCAGGGGTGCAGTTGGCTCTGAGTTCATTTTAATGGACGATAACGCGAGGCCACATAGAGCTCTTCTGGTCGACGAATTTCTAGAGAGTGAGGATATTCGCCGTATGGATTGGCCAGCCAGACCTCTAGACCTTAACCCTATAGAGCATGTCTGGGACGCTCTGGGGAGGGAAATTGCAACTCGCAACCCCCCTCCGAGAACCATCCAGGGAATGAAAACAGCGGTTCTGAACGCGTGGGACCAATTGCCACAGGAAATGATGAACTGTCTTATTTGAAGTATAAAAACATGCTGCGAGACCTGTATATCTGTAAAAGGGGGCCACACCCCCTAAAACCCTTTTTTTGTTTATACTACAACCTCTGTTTCATACCTTCCGACTACAACGAGTGTTACGCACGATCATGCGTGTGCATTACAATTATTGAATGGCTATTTGTTTTGTATTGTATCAATGCATGTACATATCAAATTTCATTAAAATTGGTACAGTAGTTCTAGAGATAATCGACCAGGTCTGGAAATTCTCTTAATTTCTTACTCCAGTGTACATTAACTTGTGTGACCAGTACGGACTTCAGAATATCAGGGACCCATGGGCTTACCCTAATTTCTTCAATTAGCTACTGTCATGAACACGTTTAAAAACCCAACATGAAAGTACAACTTTTCTTGTAAATCATAAAATGATTATCACTGTAATTTAATTCTATACAAGTCATAAGTAAGTAGTGCTACTATAATCCGAGATTTAGGATGCATCAGCAAATTCTCAAAGACCTTCTTAGTTCCATTTCCTCATATAAACAAAAAATTATTTTACAAATTCCTTTCAATCAGTACAACTTCCTTTCAATTATTTCTACATAGAATATAACCCTGAATATTATCTGTGACTCTATGTATCTATTTATTTTTAATACTAGGGGGCTCCGCCCCCTGCTCGCTTACGCTCGCCAACCCCCGGGGATTGCTCATTTGGTTTGCTTCGCAAACCAACACTCCTTTTACATATGGCAATTGGTTTGCTTCGCAAACCAACATTTCTTTCGCAGAGTGAAACTATCTGAATAATTTGTATTATCCTGATTTCACTTTACGGTCCATCACTTCACAGCGAGGGCTTCGCCCTCTGCTCGCCGACACCCTAATAGTAATACGATAATAGTAATACGATATAGTAATACAGTTTTAGTTAACGGTTGTAACAAAAAGTAGCGAAAATATCCAAAGATTCCGAATTTGTATGACCCAATTTTGATCGCATCCAATTTAATTATTAACCGATTTCAAAAATAATAGTACCGTAAGAAAGAGTATATTCTGAGGTATACTGCGATATTTTAAAAATTAAAAACTAATAGTAATAAGGTATAGATACGGCAGTTTAAAAAAAAAGTAACAAAAATGTCCCGATTTTTCCCGAATTTCAAAAAAATATTATCAAGAACCAAATTGAAATAAAAAAAAAAAACTCGACGAGCTGCAAAAATTTACGTTGAGAGGTACTCTTAAAAAAAACTCACGACTGAAGACTGAAAATTTGTATGTGTTTTGCTCAGTCGCGGAAGAAATTTAGCTTCTTTAATTTTGACACTTAATAAACCCTAAACTAATAGCCGCATCGGAAAAAAATTTTAATAATTGTCCAGGGAATACGATGAAGAACAAACCATGTTAATTTTGTTTTTTTCCGATCAGTACTTTCTCGGGAAACTGTCTAAGTATCGAGCTAAACAACACAGGTTTCAATCCTGCGGCGTCGGCGGTAACATTTTTTTAATATAGAGAGATTTATTTCACTTGCTTCAAGTATTAAGTACAAATGAACAAATCTACTCATCCTTATATTCTTCATTCACTTTTCAAATTACAAATACAAAATACAATTGGACAAATTTATTCTCCTGCGTGATCACCTTTATTTCTATAGCTCCCTCTCAGGATACGTGCGAGATTAAAAACACAAAATACAATAACTTTTAAACAAAATCCCATTAATTTCTCTTGGTGCATGAATCCGGATGAATATATCTTTACTTAATTCCAATTAATTTATCAGAGTAATGTTTTTTTGTGATAATAATTGTATGTTTAAGCTGTTAATAGAAAAATATGAAACCTTACATGTGAAAGAGTATAGCAATTCTCCTTCAATATCCAATTTCATACAAACAAAACTAGTTATAAAAAAAAACAAGTTTAACATTCATCACAGACTTCTTGCTGCCAAAGTTCCATTCTAATTCGTCCAATATCAAATTTACTTTTGAAAAATATGTTCCTGATGGAGAGTATCAGAGATGACAGTTCTGTGTTTGGTCCATTTCTGCAAATCCAGGTTAATTTTTCTGCATAGCGAAATGACTTCTAAAATTTTCTCTCGTAGGAGGTATAATCCCTACTTGCTGTAATTGTTGTAGAAGCTCAACATCTCCAGCAATTCCCTTACGACACATAAACATTATCAATACACTTAATAATTTAACTATAATGTTTATTATAATTCTTATTATAAAAATATCGCGTTTCTATCACATCATAATTCTCACTATCTATAACATCATTATAACTTTTACTTAATTTGACGTAATTTTTATTTTGTTCATTAATTTCCCTCAAATGATATGTAGTCATTGACTCCGATTTACTTCTCTTGTCACAATACGTGATATACTTTCCCTTTTGATACATTTTCCACTTTTAATATCGAGATTTAAATCATATAGTGCCGCATGTTGCAAGGAAATTAACAAATGAGGTAAATTAGAGGCAACAACATACATTATGATGTTTTCCTTAATTTCTCCTATTTTGCCCTTACCTCAATAATTCTGGTCACATCTAATCGTTCATTGGTTTGCCCCCACCACTTGCAACTGTTCACCCCCCATTTCTCTATATTTTAAAGACCTGACAAAACACTAGCTTATTACAGTCACATTGCTGCCAGTGTCAATGAGTCCCAGTAAGTCTTGTCCAGTATCTGGAAAACACATCTCGGTCACAAGAAATACGTTTCCGGTACAGTGCATACTGGTGGGGGGCCCTGTCTCACTTTTTGAAGTCTCGGACAAAGTGGCCCTGCAGGCCCCACTTGTTGCAGGTCGCTGTAGGTCAATCTCGTGGAGGGGGTGGCACTCCTTGGGTCTGGATAGGTATAGGTCTCCAAGGTAGACGAGGCACATATGGTGATCTCCATGCTCCGGGTGATAAGCCCTGGTACTGTTGTGGTCTCCATGGTTGCTGTAATCCAGCTCTTGGTGGAAAGGCAGGGGTCGGTCGTCTCCAAGGTGAAGTTGTTCCGCTGTGGGACTTGAACTCCGAGGCTAGCGGATTCAGCTCGATGTGGGGCTGTTGACATTCCCGATGGTTTATTTCTTTTTCTGGAAACTGGATTAGTCCTGTAGAGGTTTCTTCGTGTTCCGGGATCCTTTACCTCTCATACAAGAGCACGAAGTTCGACGGGATTAACGTTTTTATGTGTGTCGTCAATACTGGACTACAGCTGTTCACATCAATTCCGGTGTTTGCGAGATTGCGTAGCAGGATTGCAATTTCGGTGATTCGCGAGTTTAGATCCCTGTTCTTATGCGAGGGTGGTAGAGGACGCATGTCCAAAATTTTCTCACTATAAGTCCTAAGGTCCGATTCGTGTTACCGTAGTGTTAATTCAATGTGGTGAGGACATCTGCATAATTTTCCTCATTCAAAGCAAAACCCGCCACGAGAGAAACCAGATATGACATCTTCTCAATAGTAGAAATATCATCACGTCGGTTAATGTTTGCTTCAAAAATCTGGAGAAAGGAATTCCACGTACTAATGCCACCATTGAACACAGGTAAATCAATCTTTGGTAATCGGGCTGTTCGTTTCCTCCTTCTTTCGTTGGCTGATGAAACGGCACTGTCTCCTTCTTTTTTCAAATTGGTCTTCCCAGTCCCTTGCAGAGTATCTTCCATCCTTTGAAAGATTCCGATTGATCTTTCCTGGTACTCGTCTGAAGGTTCGATCATTTGGTCGTCCTCATCGTCGGCTTCTTTTTCCATCAGACGTAGATCAATTTCTTGAATCGCCTCGATAAGCTTCTCTTGACAGTCTTCGGCCAAATCCTCTTCTTTTGATAGCTGTTCATCCCCGTCGTCAGTCTGTAGCAGGTACTCTTTGTCTAGTTCTAATAGACGGTGTTGTTTGCCGAATAATTGTTCTCTTCAAACACGCAGCTTTAGCACATCTCTTACATCTATCTCTTTGCCCAGAATTTTCGTCGCTTGTCTTCGAAAAATCGTCCTTTGTTTCTTTACTTGTTCCATAATTCTTCTATGGTCTCCGTCTTTTCGTTCTTCCAACGAGTTCCGCCACTGGTTCACAGCGAAATTTTAACTCCGTCAGCTATTTTGCGTATGCACCCAAGCACTGCCTCCACTCCTCTTTTGCCTTCGCCACGGCAGAAAAGTCAAACTACCGTCATTGTTGGTCACTGCTTAATTCCTTTTAAACTCACAATTAGAATCGTGCCGTCGGGTTTCGAAGTAGGAATATTAAATTCTGTCGACTTGTGAGGACTTTCAACATGTCTCACTACATAGTTACTCATAAAATACGAGCAGGACAGAGAGCAATGAAAAAGACGTCTTTGTTAGACCACAGTCATGATTCGAGTGCTACAAGAGATGGCGCAGCAAGTTACAGGTTGCGTATCAACGAACTAATTATTCTTTGATCAGCAATACGCAGACAGGTTTCATTGCCTTTTATGGTATCATTTGATGGGACAACTTATAGTAAATAGTTGGGAACATATGGATCACGGCGTGGGAAGATGAATTTAGCTTAGCTTGCAAAAATTAAGTATTTCTGATGCAATGGGCTGCGAAACTGTAAAAGGCACGAGGTTGTAGCAAGTGTCTAAGCAGCGGTCACGCAAAGTCGAGATATTCGGACATGGTGGTGTTTAAGCCCTGAACTGCCGCTCCATGACACCCCAAATGTGCTCTACCGGTTTAAGATCTGGCGAGTTAGGTGGCCAGGACATTAAGTGGAATTCATCAGTATGCTCCTCGAACCACTCTAACA
This sequence comes from Metellina segmentata, assembly GCA_947359465.1. Classification (NCBI taxonomy): domain Eukaryota; kingdom Metazoa; phylum Arthropoda; class Arachnida; order Araneae; family Tetragnathidae; genus Metellina; species Metellina segmentata. Next base: position 17,493,545 of record OX375873.1, read on the forward strand.
TATTCAGAGACTTGTGACATCAGGCGTTGTCCTGCTGGAAGATTCCATTTCTAGTTGGAAGACAGACGCCATGTGAGGGTGCAACTGATCCGCAATGATGTTCAGATAGTTCGCAGCGTTCATGTCTGTTCTACCACAACTACGGGTCCCAGAGTCGCTCATAAGAACGTCCACCAAAGCTTAATACCGCCACAACCAGCTTGTGTATGACCTGCTGTACAAGAGGGAGCAACTGTTCGCCTGGCACACGGCGTACCCTGACACGACCATCGACGTGATGAATGAGAAATCGGGATACATTTGACTAGGCAACTCTCTTCCACTCATCCATGGTCCAGTCTCGATGTTACCGGGCCCACAGTAGGCGTAGTTAACGATTACGCTTGGTCAACAGAGGCACACGAGTGGGACGTCTGCTGCACAGTCCCATACTCAACAGTGTCCGCTGAACTTTGTGTTCCGAAACACTTGCGCTTGGACCTGCATTGTATTGAGCTGTCAGCTGAGCCGCTGTCTAGCGCCGATTTTGCTTTACCAAGCAAAAGAGACTCCGACGTCCTTTTTCTTTGATGACGTGTGGACGATCAACACGTTGGCGTCTACTGCTGGTGTCACCGTCATTTATCCACTTTGCATGAATACTAACAAAGGCAGATTGTGAACAACCTACCAGTCGTGCAGTTCCGAGTCTTCGGGCCGTTACGATCTACACTCTATCAAATTCGCTTAGTTCAGCAGCCTTTCCCATCACTCGCAAAAATAAGTACAAGAATAATTACTTACCTTCTCCAACAGCAGTTAAATACCCTACTCACTCAATCACGTGCCCTGCACGTCATCCAGACGAGTTTATTGAAAAATGTGGGGATGGTCATAAAGTTTTGTCTCGTCAGTGTATATATATATAACATAAAACACACAAAGTATCTGGTAGCCTAGTACGTACTTCTTTGGTTCTTCTTAGTTGAGTTCTTAGTACTTCTTAGATGAACAATGAATTCTTTACAGCGATGACATTCAAGTGTTCACTTGATAATGTTTATACTGTGACGCCATGTTGAAGCACCATTGGCACTCTAAACCGTTATATAATGGAGACTATCTCACTTATGTGGATTCCGCTAAGTCTACCTCGATTCTTCAAATCTTCTTCTTGACCTTTGTGAACTCTGAGAGTAGAAATGATCACTGCGTAAAACGCTCTAAACAGATTAATCTCTGTGAATCATAATCACTTCTGAAAAACCAGCAAGCCAGTGTTGCCAACTCAAAATTTTTCTAGGCTAGTCTACAAACGGCGTATTGTAATTATACTTCAAATCTATACATAAGCCTCTGTTCTTTTTTAAAAACCTCTGTTTTTACCTCTTAGCATTTTGTACCTCTGTTTTTACCTCTGAGTATTTTGTACCTCTGTTTTACATCTGAAGCGAATTGAAACCTCTAGATCTAAAGGTAAAACATCTGAACTAGCACCCCTGTTCACGTGAAGTATCATATACTATTCATGACGTCACGTAGTGACGTTATAGTCGACAGTTTGAAACCAACGAATCAGCCGGCTTTAAATTTCCCCATGTCTCCTACTCCAGTAAAGGTTGGTAATATTCAACCGGGAGATCAACAACACTATGCCTAAAACTCGCCCCCAAATACCACAAACTACCCAGTCGAACTAAACGCAAACACTAAACTTACGTTGCAACAAAACCATAACAAATAAAAAGCAGTAAAATAAAATTTCCAGCCCCTATTCGAAAAGAAATTCAAAAACAGTAAAATAAAAATGAAGCCAACTCACATGACTCTAAGGAAATTACAAAATAAAATTATTCATCGGATGCGTAGCTGTTTTTTTTTACATAAATATTTCAAGAATAATATTAAAGAATGAAAAAGGGTATTTACTATCGAGAAGTGTGTGTTTTAGGTATTTACATTGTAATAGAAAGTTTGAATCAGAGTTACAGATTTTTCTGAAACGTACCAATAGCAATCGTTTTGTAGTACATTTTTTTTAGAAATATTGGAGTCCCAAAATATTAATTTGATTACTGGAAATTTAAAATCGTTACGTTTATCGTAGACATTAATGACAACTTTGTCGCATGAAACAGAAATTTTTAAGTCGAGAAAATAAGTAGTATTGTTATCTAGATTGGTTTTAACCAAAGTAAGGTCATCTGGATAGATAGATTTCCAAACATTAGAAAAGTTCCTATTATTAAAAACAGTTAAATCATCAATAAATCTAAAGAGAGAATTTATCTGAAGGCAAAAGTTTTTTTCAAAATAATGATGAAATAAATTAGCAAGAATGGAAGAAAAATTAGCACCTTGGGTTATGCCCTTAATTTGAGTGTATATATGCTCACCACTGAAAATAAAATTAATTAAAATACAATAATTAACCAAAAACTCCCATTCCTCAAAAAATTTTAGGATCAATTAAGTTTTTAAATCCTGTTAATAATAGTTTAAAACATCTCTCAATTTGCACAGCGTTATGCTGGTAAATAAGTCTTTAAAATCATAGGTCGGAATATCATTAATAATATTATTATCAAAAAAATTCAAAACCTTATTATTATCACAGGTAATCCAGGTAATGCCTTCTTCAATAATGGCATCAAGGATAATTTTTAAATATTTAAAGAGTAGAAAGCCGGGTTTAATCATAAGAGAATTAGTACCACAAGGGATATAACGGAATTTAATAGGATTTTCATAACAGTTAGGAATAACGGTAATACAAGGTAAAATAATATGATGATTGGAAATTGTAACTCTTTTATTTGAAGAAATTATTTTTTTAATAATGGTAATAAGAAGATTTAAAGAACTTATAAGTATCTGAATTCTTAAGCTCGGCATCAAGCAAGTTTAAATATAGTTTTTTACAAATAAAAGCATAGTTACCTGATGCTTTATCAACAGGTGTAATAATAAATTTGTTTTGAAGATACTTAATGGCTATGTTTAATGTCTTATGGTTATCAGTATTATTAAAAACAGATGGAATAGTGTCGTTAATAAAAGATTTAAATTCACCATACAATTTCCATTTCCATTCTGTAAACAAACACATAGGGACATTACATTTGGAAGAGGTCATAAAACAGAAGTTATCAATGTCTATCAGAAAGCTTTTAAGCATACCATTTCTTTAAAAGTTATAAATAGGTCTAAATTTAATACCGTTATACATAACATCCCATAATTGATTATTTTCAACAACACCAAGATCACTAATCAGAATGTGTCCTAAGTCTTCATTTAAATAGGGTTTGTAATTCATGTTGTCGCACAAGCAAACAACGTTATCTCTATATAAATTAATCTTACTGCAAAAATAATTTTAATTAAAAACTTTCCTCCCTAATGGTAAATCATATTTAAAGCATTTTTTTAGTTAAGAAATTTTAAAGGAAAAATATTCTTTAGGTTATTAATAATTCGATTAAAATTGAATTTATCGAAAATAGGATGTTTAAAACCCATCCTCATTTAAATTAGATTATCTTTACTAACAGTTTTTTTCCTTATTTATTTTAGAAAGCATAGCCTTAAACATATCATGGAGTATAAGTGAGAAATGAGGAATGAAAGAGTCAATGGTTGTGAGTAATTTCTTAAACTTAAGACAAGTACCATCATTCAAAGAAAAACTGAATTTTTTTAAGGGTTTAAAATTAAAATGTTCAATAAACTATTTTTCAAAAAATTTCAGGCATTTTATAAAATTAGTAAACTGGTGAACATTATCAGAGGTTTTTAGTTTCTTGTCACCGCTTCCTCTACATCCTTTCTTCGTTTTCTCTTCTGACTTATGGAACAATACATATACGAGTTTCCCCCTTCCCTGATAAACTTTACGCGGACGGGAAAATGTCAAAAACAAATGCGTGTAATTCAGTGGATAATTGGTAGATCCACAGCAACAGTAAAATTTTAAATTTATTTGTATACGAATACGATGAAAGCGTGAATTAAATGTTCTTATAAAACTGAATACAAAATTTGTAGATTAAAACAGGAACCAAAGTTTGCACCATGCCCACGATCCGGTGCTAAACATTGGACATTCACTGCGATTTCGTATGCATGCATGAAACTATGAATCTACATTGTGTCGTCATCCTTTACGTATCAGATAAAAACCGCACGAGCTGATGTTTTTACTTAAAACAGTACGCTGTGAGGAAATGGAGACTTTCACTAATAGTCAGCATTGTGAGTATGTATTATTTCGATCGTAATTTCCGATACAAAACTAAAACTGTCATATCGATAACTTGATACTTGTTGAGTATTTTCCTACGAGATGGCGCGCGGACTACCCTACCACTCGGGGATGTCACCCCGCCTTTATGTTTACATCAGAAGGGGTGCATAGCCACCCCCTGTTTTGTTGTCTATCACTGATTTGGAAGATGACTGCCTGCCGAGCACCAACTTCGCAGCTTCGCTCTCTGGTGTTACCTCTTAATAAAACCGTTATTTGTTAAACCTGAGTTCTATTCTGTTAACTCAACAAGCACAGATAGGGATCTATTAACGTGTTCCCACCAATACTATTAGTTTTAAAATTTGAAAATACCACGTGAAAGCTTAGAATGCACTCTTTCGTATGGTATAATTATTTGTAAAATTGGTTTATAAATAAATTCGATGCGATGAAAAGTATAATTTCGCGATAATGTACTAATTGTTCATCGCGGAGATGAAACGTGAAAAGGCCTTGGTGAAACTCGCTGTGACGTCATGGCCCGGAAAGTCCAATCAGGAATATACGGATTATTTAGACAGTTTCGTCGTCGCAGGAGATTGAAAACTCTGCGAAATGAGTGTTGATTTGCAAAGCAATCAACGGGTGTTGGCAAGCGTAAGCAAGCAGGGGGCGGAGCCTCCTAGTATTTATAAAATAGTATCCTCCTAGTATTTAAAAGATAGGCGCACGCGAAATTTATGTAGAAACTATGAAAACGCGCATGTAATTGTCGAATTAAAATATAATTTTCTACGTTAGGGAACACCAGTAATTATATTAATTTTTCGGTCCATATAAAATTAGTTGCCCTTCGTCTTAATGAAGAAGCCTTGAGCTGTGAGTTTATCAAATTATTGAGTTTTATATTTCTGAGTTCTCGTGAGATTATTACTGAGTTGCGAGATTTATTAATTGAATTTCTGGACTTAATTGACTAAGTATTTTCAATTCTAAATATTTGTGAACAATGAAGCAATATTATTTCAATGTGTCCTACTAATTTGCAATTACTTGGCAGAAAATACTATGCACTCGAATAACAATAAGATGGTTCATAGAGCCCATTATATTCTAATCTCATAGGGACCAATATATTCTTCCAAAAATTTCGTTTGAAATTCTGAAGCTATCAATTTTTATTTCCAACAGAAAATATCAGTGATGAAAAAACAGTTGGATCCTAATAGGATCCTAAGTGGACAGACGCATTTGAATATTTAAATGCACATTACTACTGATATATACGATGGTATTTATAATTACTGCAATCGTATTTGATACATCAAACTGGTTGTGGTAGGTCAGTAAGAGGTAGTCACAACAATCACCAAAAACCGATAGGGGTTGTGGTAGCCCGGTTGGAAAAGTAGCGGATTACCAACCGGATGGTTGCAAGTTCCAATCTTGATCCGATCCTATCTAAGACCGTCGTACACGTGAGGACTGCTGCACATTAAATCCGTCGTAGTCCCAGATGTCCTCCCTTTGACGCGGCGTTGAAGTTTGGAGAGTGGGTCGCCAGCTCAGGTGTTGACCTCGTCATCTGACCATGGTTCAAAATGACGAGGTGTTGTCCTCGGTCCTTTCCCCTGGAGATTGATCCAGGACCGTCTTCAATAGTCTTCTGCGTTGCTTCAGTACGATGTCAGTTAAAATACCTAACTACCCAAGTGTCCTCACGTTGACGTGGTGTTGACATTTGGAAAGTGTGATGTCAGTTCAGGGTGTTGCTCTCATTATCTGACCAAAATCAACAGGCGTCGTCCTTGGATCTTTCCCTTCGGAATTGTTCCTGGAGTGTCGCCAATAGCCCGTCGTAATGTTTTCTAATGCAATTTTAATTAACTAACTACATACCGAATAGCTTTATAATATATGATTGGTCCATGCGAATTATAGATTAAACGAAAACATCGCCAGAACTGCGATAAACGGCATTTTAATAGAATCAAGATATGTATGTATCATGCGTGAGCATTTGGGCCGCATAAGTACAATCTACGCAGACATGATTTGTATGTTTGTACTTAAAATACCTCTCGCATAACAATGGATGTTTTAACTTTCGTCAGATATCAGATTCTGAAAATGAACACATTGTATCCCTGGTCTTAAATTCTAAAATCTCTGGAACATGTAACTGAAAGTCTTCGCTAGACGTCTCTATCTTTTCCGTGTGATCCTTGAATACCTTATTTAAATTCCATTCCTGTTGGATGTTATGAAAAAAAGCGTCAGGACTTTTTGACAGATTTGACTTTCGAAAAAGAAAGGTTAAAAAAAAGAAAATACAAACGTTAAACTCTCTCTTGTCTTATTGATCTTGTCAATGTCCAGTGTTTCATAAGACATGTAAAATCACTTTCGGCTCTCACAATTTTCTGAAAGTATAGACTAAACATGCGATACATCGACCTGAAATAAACTCTATAACAAAAATATGGACGCACCAAAAAGGAGTTGTCCGATTGCGATAAAAATGGGTGGATGTGAAGAACATACAAAGAAAATCAAACTATTACAATTTCAGAACAATTGAATGATTTATTTCAGAGTTTGACCGTTACAAAGGAAGGAAGTTAATAAGGCGTTGGTCCACCTCTGGCCTGGAAGCGTCACCCGGCGTGGCATGGACCGATAAAGTTCTTGGATGGTGTCCTACGGAATTTCTTGCAATCTCCATCTGTCAGGCTAAATGGTCAACATTCCGGGGCATGGTTGTAATCGCCTTACCATAACGTCCCAAATTTGCGAAAGAGATCAGGAGAAGTTTGAGTAGGTTAGTAGTTGAATTAACGTCGCACTGGAACATCCCAACAGTCTACGATGAATCCCAAAGGGAATGATCGAGGAAAACACCTCGTAATTTTGAACCGCGGTCAGATGAAAAGATCAATGTCAACACATGTGGTATTACTCATTTCTCCAATCTTCCACACTACTCCAATGCGAACATTTGAGGTCACGATAGATTTAACGTGCACCACTCCTCACGTATACGACGGTCTGCGATTGAATTGAGTTTCGAATTCGCATTCCTCCGATTGCTAATTCGCTACTCCTCGATCTGAGCTACCGCGACCCATTAAAATTTCGAAAACGAGGTGGTTCTATAAGTATCTCTAAATTCAAATTAAGGAAGCTTTGAAGAAATATCTTTGTGGACTAAAAGCAGCTGGGTAATTGAGTAATATAAAGATAGCTGTGTGGAGGTAAAGTAAAATATAATAAAAGAATGTAAACTATATTTCATTCATCTTATATTATATAAATATCATAGTGATGTTTTTTCGCGCTTTGTATGACTTTAAATTCTTTTTTTGTCTGACTCAATAACTGCTGATTTATTTCATAAAATGTGCCGACCAACCGGTATAGTGGTTAAGGTGTTAGCCTCTAGATCTGAAGGTTCCCGGTTCGAAGCCGGGTTCGGGCATGGATGTTTGTAAGCGTATACCAGCTCAAGTGTTGCTTCGTCATCTGAACATGGTTCAAAATTACGAAGTATAAATTGTTAGGGGCAATGATGGTCTTCCCACTGGGTGCTCCTTCACAAGTGGCCATCACTTCCGGCCTTGTAATGGCCAATGACTTAGGTCAAATGTGCCCGCCATTAGAAAAAAAAAATTCATATAAAATGTCTTCACAATTCATCTTAAAGCGTAATAAAAGCACGTGGACAAATTTGACGAATTTTGAACAATGAACAAAATCTTGTAGCCAAAAAGACATACATTTTGATCTCTGAATAATTTTTGAGTAAATTGCAAAGCATCGATATTATCAAATCGTAAACTTTTCAAACTATCTCAATTATCTAATTTTTGTAATGCTAAAAAAGAAAGAATAACAACAGTAATATGAAAATAAGTACCAAACTAAAAACAATAGTTTTAGTTAACCCGTATTTATAATCTATAACAAGAATTTAGAAGCAATAAGATGGAGTTGTCCGATTGCGATAAAATTGGGTGGATGTGAAGAACATACATAGAAAAATAAACGATTAAAATTTCAGAACAATTGAGTGATTTATTTCAGAGTTTGACCGTTACAAAGGGAGGAAGTCAAAAAAGGCGTTGGTCCTCCTCTTGCCTGGATGCAAGCGGTCACCCGGCATGGTACAGACTGAAAAAGTTCCCGGATGGTTTCCTAAAGAAATTTCTTGCCAAATTGTCTCCAACTGTTGGGTTAAATGCTCAACATTCCGGAATGGTTGCAATCACCTTCCCATAACGTCCCAAATATTCTCTATGGGAGACAGATCAGGAGACCTAGCTGGTCAAGGAAGTGTTTGGAAGCATGTAGACAGTTCATAGCAACCCGTGCCGTGTGCGGCAATGTTAAAAAGTAAGTCCGGGGTGTCGCAAAAGGAACGGTAACACAACTGGTCGTAGAATGTTGTTTATGTAGCGCTGTGCTGTAAGTGTGCCAGAAATGACTACCAAAAAGCTATCAAAGGAGATGACACCCCGGACTATGTCTGCGGACGTCGTCGGAATACAATTGAATACGGTACTCGTCACTAAACGACTATACATCCCCAGTCAGCGGCGTTTCAAGGGGATCAACCTCGGCACAACTCCTAGACAACTCTTTCTTGGTGAGTCAAATTTTTTGGCATAGAGTGTATATTGTGCTTTCATGTCTTAAGAACTGTTATGGTTAGTGATTTGGTAGAGTAGGTATCATTACAATGACATTGATGAGTTTACAGATGACCATGGGGAAGTCCATTTCCAGGAAGGTAGAAAAGTCGTCAAAGAAAAGAACTACCATACGCAAAATCTTGAATGTCGCTCGTTAATGGTAGGTATTTGTTTCATCAATTTGTAAACACTGATATCTTTTTGGGCACCAAATGGAGTCTGAATCCACTTTAAAGACGCCATTTGGGTTTTCTTTACGTTCACCCCGCTCTTTCATTTGAACGCATACCCTCTTTCGAAATTCAGTGACTCAAAACATCAACAAAGTTGGATTATAAAATTTTTAAATTTAATTTCCCGTTGCTTTTTTTTTACTTTTTATGTGATTTAGCGGCCATAGTAGCCTGGTAGGAAGAGTAGCCGATTTGAAACTGAAGTTTTACGAGTTCGAAACTTAATCAACCAAAGACCGTAGTGTACGTAGTAATTGGTGCACGTTAAATCTGCTCGTGGCCTCAAATGTCCACACGTTGGGGTGGTGTGAAGGTCTGCTAAGAGGAGTGCATACTCAGATTTCGACCTCGTTATCTAACCATGGTACAAAATGACGAGATGTTGTCTTCAGATCTTTCCCAACCGGAATGATCACGGACGACCGTCGCCAATAGCCCATTGCGTTTCTCCAGTGCGACGTTAATTCAACTACATCCCCAACTATCCCCCTTCTATGGCTTCGTGGCAGTGAAAATAAACTGTCGGGTTGCATTTGTCTCTCAGGATCAGAGTTGACAATCCCGGATTAGCAACCGGAGAGTCACGAGTTCGAGTCCAACCAGCGTTTGTGTGTACCTTTTACTGAAGGTAATAATGGCAAGCAAATGTACCATAAACGTCCTGTGACACTCTAAAAGCGGCATCTCTGATCAAGCCGAGATAAAGCAGACAAATTCAAGAATTTCTTAGTTGTAGATAAAACTTCTTTCAAGTGATCAACTGTCCACAACTAACTCTGGAAGTACTGTTACAGCACTCCATTTTACATTACATCGCTCATAAAGTTCTGGGCAATGGTATTAACCCTCTTCATCTGACGTTACATTGACATTACGATTTTCTAAATATCAAACGCCTTGAGAACACTCAAAATTCCATCGACAGGTGGTTTTCAGCTGAAATGGGCATGAAAGACGCTAGAAATTGCCAGAGACCATTGAGACCTGAGAGAACGCGAACACATTCGCTAACCTCTGCCGAACCCTTCTATACCCAAAGTATCTGTAATTTTGCTGTATACATCTTTAAAGATGTAGGATGTTAGTATAAATGTTGTAGTGGTGAAACCCAATGATCCTTCTCATTTATGCTACCATTTCTTACCGTCATCACTCCACTTCATCCGGTACAGTCCCATGACTATTTCTCAAATCTTCTGTTTCGACGCGCTTTCCTCTGAAGGACCTTTCCCATCGGAGATTGATCCCGGACCGTCGTCATTATGACGCTCCAGTTAATAAATACCTACCTGCCTGAAAATACTAATTAATGTTGAACAGCGAATTCAGCTCGGATTGGAATGTTCGAAAAGGATTTCAAAATATTGCAGACAAACCTTCAAAATATTGAAGACAAACGTTCAAAATATTGAAGGCAAATGTTCAAAATATTAAAAATGCAAATTTGACGAAATTTACATAATGCTTGATATTAAATGTACGCTGGTGGAGAAGAGCTCTTATTCACTTACTAAATAATACCGCTAAACCAGAATTTGTAGAAATGACTTCCAAGCAACGACTGATAGGAAATATCTGGAAGTTGAATTCAAAACAAATAAATATATTTTCCAATTGGGTTCTGGTAGTCAGTGATTGCCATATGTGTGTGGAAGTTTATTAGCACTTTGATTAAACTTAATCTCCGTTCGCATATAAATGACCTGTAATATATTTTGGGAGCTCATAAGGGCACTTCCTCTGGGTTAGAGATTGGGCAATTCCATTTCCTTTAGTCCGCCTCTGATAAGATGACAATTGAAGTGGCTCAGAGCAAATCTATTGATTAAACTTGATGGACAGGTTCAAAGGTAAATAACACGCGTTCCAAATTTGGGTTTGAATCCTCCTGGTGGTTGTCTCGACGAGGTATTTCGTCATTAGCAAATGTGACGATGTCTTGATGGACGAAATATCTTGTCAAATTATTCAGTATTATTCAGTTCAAATTCTTCACTTCAGGTGAAATCCACACCCTACAGCGGATCACACATGATGTGAATCGGGTAATATTATTCCTTAATGAATGGTAGGGTAAGGCGGGGTAATTGTAAACAAAATTTGTATGTTCACTTTCAATCCCTATTTTCAAACTCTCGATAAAATAATTAAACATTGTTCACCCTACTTAACTAACTTGTCACTATTCTACTTTGATATTTAATTAGTACGAAGTTTCCAGAAAAGAAATTTAATACCATACTCGGCTGTTTACAATTACCCCGCGTGTTTACAATTACCCCTGAAAGTAGGGGTAATTGTAAACAACGATTTTCCTCGTGATATTGAACATTGAACAAGTGACAGCATGAGCATTAGTCATGGCAGTAAAAGGAACTCCAATGGTATTTTTACCCTTCTTATACCATAATTACAATAACCCTGTTTTAATCTTTACATTTACCAAATACTTCCATTCTTCCCCCACCCCCCCCACCCCCCCACCCCCCCACCCCCCCCCCCAAAAAAAAAATATATATATATATATAGTGACACTTGAAAGTTGCATTGATCTTGAGGTTTAACTTCCAAGAATACATAAGAATAAATAACTCAAACATTTACTGAATAAAGAATGTATATAGTGCAAAAAACAAAAAATTACATATTTAAAAATTAAAAAAAAAAAAATTGGAAAATATAAATTTAGGAACAAAAAAAAACATTACATTTCTTACACATTACAGTGCCCTCAAATTGGAAAATTTCTTTACGACATTCTTTGTTACAGGTTGGAATAGGTAAAATTGCTTTGACATGGTCTTTGGTAACACAGAATTAGTTTTTTTCAACCACAGAGAATTTTGTTTATGCACTGTCGATGCATTTGAGTCCAGTGATCTCAAACGGCTCTTCTTCTTCTTCTTTCTAATCCCTCTGATCTGGATCAGATCAGGTCCACCAGTCCCTCCGCCCTCAATCTCCCTAGAACCACACCAGGGCTACGCAGTAGATCCTCCCGCGATAACGCAACGCATCCTAGCAAATGCTCGGCGGTGTCCTCACTTGTGTTGCATTTTGTACAAGTGGGGAAGATTTTGTTTCCCCGGGAGAACCTTAGAGTCCTAAGGTGTCCAGTTTTGAACCTAGATAAAGCTGTCTGGTTCCGCCTTTTACCACCAAAGCTCAAAGCACCACCAGGGCCAGGGCTACAGTACCAAGGATGGGGTGGCGGAAGTTTCCAAGACGAGTTGACAAGAGCCTTACTTCTGGAGTATATTTCATGGAAAGTCAGAGGCTCAGCAAGACACAGGGGCAGTGATGATCCCTTCTTAGCCAGTTAATCGGCAATGTCTTTATATTTAAGGTCTACATGAGAAGGAATCCATTGAAAATGTATAATGCAGGACTTACGGTTCTTCTGAAACTATATACACCCTTCAAGCATACTGTCGAAAACGAACTAGTAATTCGAGTACTAGTCTGACTGAACTACTACGCAACTGTGAATGACAACGCTGTTGCAATGTTGGAGGCAGATTAAAAAAAACCTAATGATCCTAGCAGTTGGATTCCCTTCTTTTTTCTGTCATTTTGCATATTTAAATTCTGTATATACGTTAATATTTTCAATTGTCTTCTAATTAAATTCTTATCGCTGTTAATGTCTTCTTTGCGTTGGTCTAGTTTCATGAACAGGAGTGTCTTCATAGTGTAGTGGATAAAGACCGGACCAATTCACCACTCAACCGGGATTTGGAATGAGGTCGAACATTTAGATTAATTTTCCTACCAAACACTTGTAAGTGAACCCTTCAAACATACAAAAAATTCGACTTTCATTCTCTTTCTCCCCCCGAAGATCTACAGGCAGAAACGTAGTCTTTTCAATGTCTTCTATGAATGGCGCCAAAATATTTAACTTCCCGTACAAGCTAGTCTTATATATTTTGCTTGAACATTTGGAGAACTTCAAACTCTTCACCGTCAATGTTAATAAATTATTTCAATAGTTCCTCATCCTCGCTGTCCTCCAGATCTGGTTTCCTTTCCATTTGCTTATTTCTTGATTTCTTGCTTACTCCTGGCTCTTTCACTTTCTTCTCATCTGGCTTCCTTTTGTTCTTTTTCTCTTCTGTCTCCCTTAAGCGTGACAGAACTTGGTCAGTTGTTAGAATTTCACCATATGTGTGGCGTTTTACTAAATCCGTCTTCCTGCTTCCTAATCCCCAAGAACTCTAAAGATGCAATAAAACGCAATCTGTAGGTACATTAAAGTTCCCAGAAGGAAAAGTAAATGATTTTTTGTTCAATAGAAACATAACTGACCGTAAGAAAGAATTGGAACAACATACTTTTTAATATATTATGGAGGGCAGTAGAAAATGCAGAACACAAGAACTTTAAAACCCAAACTTTTCAACCATAAATTTTTCAACTAAACATATTGCTATCAGCCGCGGTTCAAAGAAATACAGGATCACCATATTACATCTTCAGGGTTGCCAGCTTTCATATTTCACAACTTTTTTGTTTCTGGGAGTACCACGTGGGCGCCTGTATAGCTTGTTTACAATTGCCACGCCTTTTCCTACTTCTGATTTTGCTCTACTCTGAAAGATATACAAATAAAGAGGGTAGTCCGTTATAAACTCTCTAAAAAAATCGACGCACCAAGAAGAAGTTGTCCGATTGCGATAAAAATGGGTGGAGGTGAAGAACATACATAGAAAAACAAAGCATTCAAGTAACAGAAAAAATGAATGATTTATTTCAGAGTTTGACCGTTACAAAGGAAGGAAGTCAATAAGGCGTTGGTCCACCTCTGGCATGGATGCGTCACCCGGAGTGGCAGAGACTGAAAAAAAGTTCCCAAATGGTGTCCTGCGGAATTTATTGCCAAATTGTCTCCGTCAGGCTAAATGGTCAACATTCCGGCATGGTTGCAATTGCCTTCCCATAATGTCCCAAATGTGCTCTGTAGGAGGGAGATTGGGAGACCTAGCTGGCCGAGGAAGTGTCAAGAAAGCTTGAAGACGATTCATAACAACACGTGCCGTGTTTGGATTATCTTGTAGAAAAGTAAGCCGGGGGTGTCGCAAAAGGAACGGTAACACAACCGGTCGAAGAATGTCGTCTTCGTACCGCTGTGCTGTTAGTGTGCCTGAAATGACTACAAAGGGATATCAAAGGAGATGGCACCCCAGATCATAACGCCCTGTTGTTTGTATGTGTAGTGCGCGATAGTAAGGGCAGGATCCCCACGCTGCACTGGACGTCTCCAGACACTTCTGCGGTTGACGTCAGGACACAGTTCGAAATGGCACTTGTCACTAAAGACTATTGTAACGTCTTGAAGATACAGAATCATTATCGAGAATCGTGGGAGCTCACAACGGGAATCGTTCCCGAAGTCTACCCCCTGGTCCGACTGCGGTAGTGACGACTGGAGGAGGCGGGCTGGGAGGAGACAATTTTTGAAGAGAGGCTGTTGCTAGCCGCGGAGACGATTTGAGGAACTTTAATCTTACGGAGGCTGTATTGTATCGGTGATGGACATCGTCTTTAAACATAAAACTGTAGCTGTACATGTTCTGTAAAAACTTCCACTATCAATATAACTATTTTAACCTGGAAGTGGTTTTACTTTTTCTTCGATACGGTACAGACCTGCCTGAGTGGTGGCAGCTTATGGTATGCGAATTCCGCGTTATATTTTTTAGCTACAGTTGTGATAAGACCACCAGCGTTTTTTGGAATGTTCGTGTGGAACCTGGATATTGACGACCACCAGCGCGTCTGATGTGTGGCTGTTTTAAAAGGGTAAGTGCCAACTTACCAGAATTTCATTGCAATTGTAAGAATCGGTGCACACCAAAAAGGCATTTGTTACAGTTTTCTGTGTTTTGAAACATCCTGTTTCATGTGTTAGTTTAAGTCAACCTGACTTGTTTAGTTTGGAAACGTCCTGTTTCCATTTTCCTTTAAGAAGTGTTTTGAAACAACCTGTTTCAAGTGTTAATTTAAGTCAACCCGACTTGTTTAGTTTGGAAACATCCCGTTTTCATTTTCCTCTTAGAAGTCGTCAGACTTTGTGTTTTGAAACAACCTGTTTCAAGTGTTAGTTTAAGTCAACCTGACTTGTTTAGTTTGGAAACGTCCCGTTTTCCATTTAATTGTAGAAGTCGACAGACTTGAGTGTGTTTTGAAGCATCTTGTTCCAAATTTTGGTTTGTGTTAAGTCAATCCTGACTAGCATTTACGTCATTCTGACGTAGATAGAACATCAGTTCTGAATTTTTGTGTAGTTGTTTTATACCATATTGTTATTTTAGAAAAATTGATATATCATTGTGTAATGATCATATTGGAAGGATATTTTGATAACAAGTTGTGTGAATTATACTTAAAAGATTTATGGTTCTAATACAAGAATCATTTTTAAAATTATTATCATTGGTGAAATCAATTTTAATATATTTAGTGTGAAATTTTTGTTGATAATTTTGGAAAAATTCTAGTTTTGCTTTAGTGTAGGGGTATTGCATTGAACAGTTGTAGTTACATATGAATACAAAAGTGCTTTTAAACTACGATATTATCGAGTTTTATGTTTAATTATCATTTGAATGTGTTATTATCGTTTGGTAATTTATTTGAGCAAGTATAGAATTTAATTACTTCCTTTTAAAAGAATGTATGACAAATTACTGTGAAAATTTAGTGAAATACATTTGGTTCCTTATTCTGATTCAAATCGAAAGTAGAATTGATTTGTTTTATCTGAGTTAATCGATAGTATTTGAAACATAATAGTATTATTTTAATAATTGATTTTCAGTGTTTTGTGTATTCTATTTTGTGTGCTTTAAGAGTGTGATTTCTAGGTTATTTTAGAATTGTGTTTAAAAGAGTTGTTAAATAATTGTATGACGTAAGAATTATTTGATTGTGTTTACACTGGGATCACTATGTCATTTTTTGGGAGATCTAGAAAGGAGGAGATGGAAATTTTGGCAATTGAATTAGGAGAAGAGGTTCCTCCAGATGCTAAAAAGATTCACGAAAAAAATAATAGACGGTTCTAAATTATACGATGCAAAACGTGTGGAAGATTTAATGATATCTTTTATTAATGAAAGACAGGAACGAGAGGAAGCTAGACAAAGGTTGAAAGAAGCTGTTTGGAGGCAGGAAAGTGCTGAAAGGGCGTGTGAATTTATACGACGGAGATGGGCTCGTATAGAAGCCGATGAGAGCTTGGGAGGAATGAAAAGATCTTGCGAAGAAGAGTGGGAACTAGCCGGAGAGAGACTGAAAGCTGCTCGAGAAGAGGCAGAAAAGAGAAAGTACCAGTATGAAACCAAATTACGGGAATTTGAAATGCAGAAGGAGAAAGGGTTAGAAAGAAAAAATCAAGAGGAAGAAAAAAAGGAAGAAGTAATTTCAGTTCCAGAGTTTGAAGCTGAGATAGATATTGACGAAGGCGATTTGTTTTCTTTCCCGCCAAATGAGATGGAATCTTGTGAAGGTCTTGAACTTCTGAAAATTGATTCCCAAACGTTCGTTGAAATGCAGAAGGAGAAGAGTTTAGAAAGAGAAAAACAAGAGGAAAGAGAAGCCGTTGACAACACTCCAATCTGTTTGCCTTTAGCATAGGTGGAGCTACAAGGAATGTTCGGGCATATAATAACCAAAGTCGTAGTTGCCTGTAATCCCTCTGACAAAGAAATACATTTGCTGGGGAATGGGACAGATACACTTCTAGAAAAGATGAAGGTGGATGATGTGCCACATCAGGTGAGCACCATTCAACCACATGCTCAGAGACAAATGGCTCAACAAGTGGAAGGAAAAAAAGAAGACGTAGAGGAAAGGGAAGAAGTTATCAATTATGATTTGGATTTCGTTGACTGCAGAGACGTCAGTGATGATGAAATAGAAGAAATACTGGATATACTTAAGGGTTCTGGGAGAAATGGTTGCATGGAACCGTAACCTTCGAGTCTCGAAGGTCACGATGGAACTGCCATGGGAAATGGAATTGACCGAAAACTGCGTTGAGGCTTCTTCAGAAATTGAAGATGAAGATGAAACTGATCCCACAACGATTCCAATAGGCAGCACCGGCCTAGGAAATGTAACTGGTCATGTCTTACATATTGTTGCAGACAATTTTTGGAGAGAGGCTGTTGCTAGTCGCAGACGATTTGAGGAAATTTAATCTTACGGAGACTGTATTGTATCGGTGATGGACATCGTCTTTAAACATAAAACTGTAGCTGTACATATTCTGTAAAAACTTCAACTCTCAATACAACTATTTTAACCAGAAAGTGGTTTTACTTTTTCGTCGATACGGTACACTATACGTCCCCAGTCAGCGCCGTTCCAAGTTGGTCGATCCCGGCACAGCTCCTGGACAACTCCTTCGTGGTGTGCTTGGTTATTTTGTTATAGAGTATATGGCTGTCAAATAAACAGGCAGCCCGTAATTCTTCATCGAACTCTGTAAAGGGGGCCTAGAGTGCAGTAATGAGGTTTAGCGTATTCATGTTTTCAATTAAAATTGTACCACAATTACTGTATATGTGCTTGTAGTGCTGTTAAATAAACTTCATTTGGACCAAAGATGTGAATAAACCTTTTAACTGAATACTGATCTATGTAAAACTTCGCTCTGTAACTCTACTTAAAGAAAGAAAAATTAAATTTAGAAAAATCAAAACTAATGTCTAATAAACAACGTAATTAGGGCTTATTGAGATGTCTTTTTAGGTACTTATAGTTTGGATTGATTTTCAGACTTATACATAAAGAAAATGCCTTTTAAAATTAACCTTATGACTACGGCTATAGATATAACTGGCACGATTCTGTCGGTGCGATTCATGTAACTTTCAAGGTACAACTGCTGTACCTGCCGTAATATAAAGGTTAAATTCTGAAGAAAGAAAGATTTAAGAAAGAACAGATGTAAGAAAAAAAAAGTAAAGGAAGAAAGGAAAAATTCAAAATTTAGTAGTGGAAACGATACAACGAACTAACCAACATATATCCGAGCGTTTATCTATATACTAGCCACTGCGTGGCCAGCACGGCGTTGTCAGGACTTTGCGTGCAGAAACAAACAGACAGACAAACACCTCTTTTCACAATAGTAGAGGTTGGAATGGACGCCGTAGGCGGACACTGTTTCACCTGTGTGGCTTTCAGCTGTGTAGTCCGCCTTACGGTGGAGATTCTGGGATAAGGGAGAGCTGAGCAATCCACAATACATACATAAACATTTAAGTACACTGGAGGGGAAAGGCAAGTGAAGGGCAAAACGTGTAAACACAAAAATACAAAATGACAAAAGAAGAGGATGACAAAGTTTGAAAAATTGACACAGAACAAAATGAGAAAACAAAAACAAAAGACATAAACATAAACAAAAAACAAAATCAGAAAAAAAACAACATAAAATCATTTAAAAAAAATGTTAAATACAGAAGTCAGAACGTTACATACAATGTCAGACAGCCAAAATGACCTGTTCTTGGAATTATTTTTTGCAAAAATGTGAGTAGTGTTGCAGTGAAGGTTGCAACAAATGTCACTGACTTGTGAGATCACAGTGAAAAAGGTAGTGGAAGAGATCACCTTCTCGGCCGCGTATACACAGCGCACTAGTTCGAAGGTGGAAACGCTCTAGATATGAAGGAAATGGTCCATGGCCTGCAAAAAATTGTACCAGCTTTGAGTTCTGGTATTTTAGGTATGTTGAAATCTTAGGGAAGAATTGATGAGTGTATCTTCCTTCGGTAGAAGTATCCCATTCTGCTTGCCATTGGTTCAAGATCAGTGCATCAATACAACTTGATAATTTGCACCTTGGCCACTTTAGACTGTTGTTTGGTGAGAACAATAGTAGAGATATAATTCTCTTACGTGGTACTCAAAAAAGACATTTGTTATCGCGTTTTGGCAACTCTGTACGATTGTTTGTTTACCACGGAGCCTCACGCCTTAATTGAATTTATAGCATTATCGGATGAAATTTCATTGAAAAAAAATGAATTTTAGTCGAGCTGTTGCAGTTTATAATAGATATCATAGAAGTCAGAGGCTCTTAGTAAAGATGTAGGGTGGAGTGGTCGTTCACGGTAAGACGTTTGTCGCCAACTAATTTTTGTCGCCAAATCAAGATGGCGGCTGAATTCCGTAACAACAGATAGGGTTGCCATAACAAAAACGGCAGATGTAAAGAAAATCCGCAAAAGGTGAAGGTTACCATATTTGGCAACAAATCGCCTTCTTACCGTGAACGACCACTCCACCAAGATGTAGTATCCAAGTACGTGTTTGTCGCCAAGTAGTTTTACTCGCCAAATCAAGATGGCGGTCGAATTAAAAAAACAGAAAGCAAATCCACACGGTGAACCTTTGCAGATATGGAATCGAAAATGAGGAATGCACAAAGAAACAGTAAAATGTATATAAAACTGATACCTACCCTTCGCTGTCTATGATAGGTTAAAGCTTTAACGGCTTTTTTTGCCTTTCCCATTGATTTTTGTGCTTGAGTGTGCTCTGCGTCCTGTTTGTTGGTTTTTCAATATATTTCCGGTTCATCTTTTCAAGTAAGGTGCACATTTCTCCGGATCATGCTTACTCTTCGTATATTTAAAAAATAAGTCATTTATGCGATCAGTTAAACGATCCATTGCCACACCTGATCAAGGTAAGTGAGCGGCTAATAAATCTATATAACCACAAACGGTAATTAATTAATCGAATTTGTAATAAAAAACAAAGGGGAAATCCAATTTAACAAAAGAAATGTGCAACTTACTTTGCAAGATAAACGGGAAATATAATTAAAATCCAAGGATAAAGTAGCACAAACTAGCGGAACAATCACTTGTAAAATAGTGGTTATAATAACGGTAAAAAGTGAAAATAGTTGCAGTAAAAAAACCGTTAAAACGTAGGTAACCAATCTTAATAAATCATGGAAATAGATAAATTGAAATTTCATTTCCATGGTGTAAATCAGAGAAAAACAATTCCCGGTATAGGGTTGCCTTAAAAGTGGATAAAAAAATTAAAGGTTACCATATTTGGCGATAAATTGCCAACGTTTTGGCTGCTACATCTCACCTAGGCTCGTTTCAGGGCCGTTTAAAAAACTGCCCTTTTCAGTGCCAGCAATTTTATTTCAACAAGGCGCTTGCACTACAACTTTCGACAACAAACTCAATGAAAAAGTGTATGGGTGGCTCGAGTGCTGGGGAAATGTACACAGAAACAACATGCTGGGTATTCAATTTCCAAAGTAGCGCTCACATTTCGAGTCAAAATTTGAATTCTGATTCCAGAGGCACTGTATATCGTTTCTGTAAAACAACAGATTTATGTTTAAAAATATTTTTTTTGGAACCTCATATTTTGTAAACAATTGCTTCTGCTAGAACACATGTCTGAATTTATGCGAGCGAACTAATGCCGATTACAAAGCAATCCTCGGGGGGATGGCGAGCGTCAGCGAGCATTGGGCAGGCCCCCTAGTTGATTAATATTATTCATAAAGTTTGCGAAGATGTTTAGTTTTCTTATTTACTTAAACCAAATTTTCTGTCCAATGTTTTTTAGCTCCGTCCTTTCTTAAGCTCGAGAATTTTACAAATTGAGTAGCAAACACAAAATCAAGTACTAAGCAACAAAATAACCAACCGTGTTCATTGGTTAAAAATATTATGGCTTTTATAAGTGGTTATGGTAATTTTAGTTAACGTGGTACTAGAGCAACTATTGACGACGGGCCGGGATCAGTCCCTTAAGGGAAAGATCCGAGGACAACACCTAGTAATTTTGAACCACGGTCAGATGACGAAGAAACACCTGAGCTGGCACTCCACTCTCCAAACTTCCACGCCAACCCAAACATGAGGACTTTCAACCACGACAGATTTAAGGTGCACCAGCCGCCTCTACACCATACGCTTACAAAAGTCCATGCCCGGACCCGGATTCGAACCAGGAACCTTCCGATCTAGAGGCTAACACCTTAACCACTAGACCGGTTGGTCGGCGGCTTTTATAAGTAGTGAGTCAGTTTAATTTTCAGACTTAAATAAAATTAATATTACACTAACGTAAGTTATGAGCTCTGCGGTAACTCAAGATATTAATTGTAGAATACGATGTTATATTATGACTGTTTGGGGAGTTATCGGAAGTAAAGAGTGCGCATTTTTATTCTTCGATGGAACTAAAATCCCCTTTCTTAGCCATTCTAAGTGGTAATTACGCTTGTCCGTTTCATGTTTTACGCTTTGTCAACCCCAAGGAAATGCTCAGCACGGCGTAATAATTTTTAAAAGCGTACATATCTTGTGTTGAACGCTATTATTACTTGTTCAGGGACTGGGATTAAAAGGTTGAAGGTTGTAGTTTAGCGAAACTTTTGTGTTGAAACTTGTGTACGTAATTTTTTTTTATTTTTTTTTTCTATAAATTATCGACAGATTAATGATAATTTTATATTTGCAAACGCTTTGACACTGATTTCGAAAAGGTATATACTACTCTTTAAATCGAATTCATGCAATATGTACAGGTTCTTCAACAACAATCTCTTTGGCGTGACGTGGAAGTTTGGAGAGTGGGGTGCCAGCGCAGGTTCAAATTCAGAATAGAACAGGTTCAAAAAAGAATTCATACGAGTTTTTTTTTTACAGTGAAACATAATTAGCTTTAACGAAAATTAAAAAATTAACGTAAAAAAGGCGAAAACCTGCCGAGGTTGCCATAAAAACCGGAATAATATATAGGTTCTCTGGCATTATTTAGTACTTTTTTGTAAAATCTTGATCGTTAAAGATAGATTGAAAATTTCAAAGGATTTGAAATCTGCGGAAAATTTAACACCAGCTAGAAACCTTATACGTATGATTTTCTTTTAATAAATAATTTGTCAATTAAAGATTTATATTTTCGAAAGTGATTGCGACGTCCCGCCGAATTCCTATTTGCGAAGCAAACCTTAGTTCATGATATTCATAATTTGGTTCAGTTCCAACACCACGGGCAATGCCATGAAGGCTGTTTTCGAATTTGGATTTTCGAATTTCGATGTAAAGAAACAAACCACTTGAAAACGAGAAAATGTCTCAGAATCATTTCAACCACTAAAGTATAAAATTCAAGTTTACATGAATAAAATTTTTACGTATATGAGAAGCTAATGGACATTGCGCCTGTAAAACTATACCCTGGTAATTATAATGTATGATGGTACGCCTCTGTTAAGCTAAATGTAAGTTTCGGTAGTGCTTCTGCGACATTTCAAGCAGGTATTATGTAATAACAGATGACTAATATTTCGAATATGCCAATTCAGTACTACGCTATTTAAAAATTAAAAGGAATAAATCCCGAATCGATGTATGATGATTGATTGGTCAGCACCAAACAGATTAAAATCAGCTGTTGCCCAATCAGTAGAGTTAGCAACAGAAGGGTTGTGAGTTCACTCGATTCATTCCCTTTTTAATATTCTTTTAAATGTTCTTGATTTTAGTTACACATCTGGAAAACACTGCTAAAAATATTCGGAAGAGGTCGACGCTTAAATGGAGTTTGTGAAGTTCCTCGTCGCCTCACCAGGTCCAGGTAGGGCCGTTGGACACCAAGGAGGTCCCCCACCTGTATGGGGAAAGGAACCCGCTTGGAGAAGGGACAAAAAGAACTTGCACGAAGGCCAGCGATGAAAGCAGACGTGTTGGTTTTGTGCTGGAAATCGATTGGGATTTTTCCCGACCGTGTATGATAGACTTAATGTTCATATATATATATATAATTTGTATAGCAAATAGTCAAGATGTGTTAATAAATTTGAAATATGCTCGTGGACCAGTTTTAATGTTTGGTGGACGACAAGGCAGATGATTAGGAAATCTGCCGAAAGAAAGAGCCGCCACAGAGCTCTTCAGCAGTCTGGTGACAGATGGTAATAAGAAATATAAAAGACAAAACATAGCGCAGAAAATTTAAAAGGGGCTAAACTGTAATTAAAACTTCGGCCTTGAGCTTGGCAATGATATGTGTGATGCACTCTCAATGCTGGTAATCTTCATCCTGTTTACTGTGCAGGAATAAATTGTCGATGACCGCCTCTTTCTCTCTTCGTGATGAAACGTTAACGCCAAGCTCAAAACCGTGCTGTTAACTCGATTCTAACCAATAAATGTAAACTTTCATGAAATGAACATCATAAAAAACACAGAATCGCCTTTGAACAAAAAGGGATGTAATTGAAGTGGATGTTCAGATGCAAAGTGTGCCAACGGGATTGAGGGTTCTAATTTCTGCAATGCTCTTTTTGGAAATACGAATTGACACCATTAAACGCACACGAAATGTTGTTTAACATTTCCATTTATTTTATTTCCTTTGGTAGGTAGATACTTCATTTTACCTTGAACAGCAGCAACACAACGAGCTATTGGCGACTGTCCGGGTAATGGTAATTTTAGTTAACGTCGTACTAGAGCAACACAACGGGCTATTGACGACGGTCCGGGATCAGTCCCTTAAGGGAAAGAGCCGATGACAACACCTCGTAATTTTGAACCACGGTCAGATGACGAAGCAACACCTGAGCTGGCACCCCACTCTCCAAACTTCCACGCCAACCCAACGTGAGGACTTTCGGCCACGACAGATTTAAGGTGCACCAGCCGCCTCTACACCATACGTTTACAAACATCCATGCCCGGACCCGGATTCGAACCAGGAACCTTCCGATCTAGAGGCTAACACCTTAACCACTATACCGGTTGGTCGGCGGCGACGGTCCGGGATCTATCTCTAAAGAAAGGATCCGAGAACAACACCTCGTAATTTTAAACCACGGTCAGATGACGAGATCAACCACTGTGAGCTGGCACCCCACTTTCCAAACTTCCATACCACGCCAACGTGAATACATTTGTGGCCATGACAGATTTATGTCATTTGGAGGAATACCTGTTATAAATGGATTCAATAAAGTATACAGTGAGTGTAAAGCAGGGCTCGAAATTCCCGGGTGCACAGGTACGGGTGTTCACATGAAAATGAAATTGTGCGCATATTTTTTCCCACCAGGTACACGCAGTGCACCTAACGCTAAAAAAAAGGAGGGGAACGTGCATGATGTTGTTTTGATGTTTGAACAAAATATTAGTATCGACCTTTCTCGCTCTAAAAGAACGTAATTAAAATTCCTAAATACACACTATGCAAAAACAAAATTACTGGGCCGGATCGGGTTTATATAGGAGGAAGGTTTATTTGTGCCTCTGCCACTAGAACTTTCCGATGATCGAAACTTTTTCCAGATGGCTCTGTTGAAGCGACCTTCGTGACAGCCGGAGAAGCGAGAATTTATATCACTTGCCCACCTGCGAACGATAGACATCCCACATTTCTGTAAAGACCTCATGTTTCAATAAAGTGCAAAGGAATTCCTGAGAATTGTCTGGTCATAGCGTATCGTAAACAAATATTTTCATCATTTATCTTTGAATTCAGATGTTATGTACTTAAAATATAGTGTACTCGTTTATTTGTAATGTGTTTTTTGCTGAATATTGGTAAGCAATAATCTCGCAGATAAATAAAACTGTTTAAATATTTTTATTTACTATTTACTGCTTACCTATCTAAACATACCCAACTAATAAAGTAGTTTACAATACATTAACGCTCATACAATACGGTTTTTTTAAAAATGTGCACCTAAAATATAATCTGTGCAATATAAATTTAAAACTTAGGTGCACCTGTATTAAAAAATCTATTTCGAGGCCTGGTGTAAGGACACTGCTATCAATACACGTAAGCAATGTATAAAATTTAGTCAAAGCTTGCGTAAATGTTTTAGTCTCCTAATGATACATATATATCACAAACAAAATATTTTACTTTTTTCTTTTAATATAGTAATTTTTGAGATGATTGACAGCAATATGGATTTATATATAAGACAGCCTTAATTTATAAATAGCTTGCTTCATCGCAATCACACGATGCAAGAAAAGTGATTCCTCTTTTCCTTTAGACAAAAATTCTAAAACGGAAATATTTATTTGCTTGTCGACAACTTTCAGCTAGTCAGCAAGAAAATAAATAATTCCCCGTCCTAAATAGATTATCAGCTACTTGATGTGGTTATAAAAAACGCGAAATCATTTTAAATTAATTGAGATTCCCGAATAGAATCATTCAATAAGTACCACCCATTCATCTGAGTGAATGGATAATAATAAAAAATAGGGGAAATGTTGGTCGACTCCTGCTTTTAGAAAAGGTGCACTTTCGCTGCTTCTTAAGCATTTTAAAGGACTTTGAGGTTGTTATATTTATTCGTTACGTAGATCTAAGGTTGACAGAACATCTCTTTTAAAGAGAACATGCCCTCTTTTTCTTTTTTCCCTCTCTTTTTTAAGTCAGATCTTTCTTGTCTTCTTTTTTTCGGTTGTTCACTTTTTGTTCTCGTTGTTGATCATTTTGGATTACGTTAAAAATATATTTCCCGATTTCAAACATTACGCGCAAACTTTACGATATTAACACTGCCTCCTATATCGTTATGTAAACCACAGTTATTCAAATACGTACTAGATATAGTACAATGTACGAAAATTGTACGTAATATTAAAACGCATCAACGTATAATAGAAAGCTCAACCTCTAGTGTATATCGAGCTACATGCTAAAACGTCTCAAAAGGATATGAAATAGAAAACCAATGAGAATTTAGATTCATGTTAGAAAAATAAGGAATGAATTACTGTTCTTATTATATCAGAACGAATTAACACTGCCTCCTATATCGTTATGTAAACCACAGTTATTCAACTACGTACTAGATATAGTACAATGTACGAAAATTGTACGTAATATTAAAACGCATCAACGTATAATAGAAAACTCAACCTCTAGTGTATATCGAGCTACATGCTAAAACGTCTCAAAAGGATATGAAATAGATAACCAATGAGAATTTAGATTCATGTTAGAAAAATAAGTAATTAAATAATGTTATTATTATATCAGAACGAATTAACACTGCCTCCTATATCGTTATGTAAACCACAGTTATTCAAATACGTACTATATATAGTACAATGTACGAAAATTGTACGTAATATTAACACGCATCAACGTATAATAGAAAGCTCAACCTCTAGTGTATATCGAGCTACATGCTAAAACGTCTCAAAAGGATATGAAATAGATAACCAATGAGAATTTAGATTCATGTTAGAAAAATAAGGAATGAAATACTGTTCTTATTATATCAGAACGAATTAACACTGCCTCCTATATCGTTATGTAAACCACAGTTATTCAAATACGTACTAGATATAGTACAATGTACGAAAATTGTACGTAATATTAAAACGCATCAACGTATAATAGAAAGCTCAACCTCTAGTGTATATCGAGCTACATGCTAAAACGTCTCAAAAGGATATGAAATAGATAACCAATGAGAATTTAGATTCATGTTAGAACAATAAGTATTTAAATACTGTTCTTATTATATCAGAACGAATAGCAATACGGACAATTCGAAGCCTTTTTTAATGTTTGGAAGGAAATCGCGGTACTAACCTAGCCACCTTTTTTGTTAGCATTAAATCGAAGTCGATAACTCAACTATGATTGCTTTACACAAACAGATAGGAAAAGTAAAATGTTTAATTTCTATTAATTAGATGTGTATCTACTATTATTTTGTTGTTAGATGTTTGTTGTTTAAAATACTTATTTTTTGCAACGCTTTGAAAAAGGACTCAAATAAATGAACAATGTTTTCACATTTATAAATTCGTTCTCGCATTTACTAATTCTTTTCAAAATACGTAAGTAATGTGTTCAGTAGATTTCCTTTCAGTGGTTAATATACCAAGATTAGTCAAATATTATTATTTTTATTAGGTACCTAACAATTATACACGAATAATGCGTGCTTTTCGTGTCCTCTTTTTGTTCCTTAAAAAAAAAAAATTTTACCAAATGTTCTCTTTTCTGACATTTTTCTTCTGGCAACTCTAGGTAGATCCCAATCAAGTGGGAAATTTATTTTTGAACTACCAATCACAGCCGACCCGACTGGAAATGACTTGGAATTCGAAGCTGTGTGTAGAAGAGATAGGATATTGGATAATACATTTTCTTTTCATGTGAAATAGATTTCCCGGAAATTTAGTAACTGCGCTTTAATTAGGTTAGCTTTTACGACCCATAAAATGGACTTAAAGAATTTCTTTGCATACTTTTTAAGGAAAACGTGCTTTCCAAAAGATGGTCAGAATACTTTTAGAAAATAAATAAAGCATACATTTTTCAAAAGTATGCTTTCATTAAATAAATTTAATTTCTCTTCTGGAAAGGAAAGAAAGCATACTTATAAAAAATGTTCTTTCATTAAAAATATGTGAGAATACATCTTATAAAGAAAAAAAACAAAAGCATACTGCTCGAAAGTAAGCTTTCATTAAAAATATGTAATAATACTTCTTGAAAAGAAAGAAAACTACTTCCAAATGCTTATGTTCATTAAAAAATGTAATAATACATGAAAAGAAAGAAAATATACTTTTCAAAAGTGGGCTTTCATTAAAAATATGTAAAAATATTTCTTAAAAAGAAAGAGAATACTTTTCAAAAGTGTGCTTTCTTTTGAAAACAAAATCGTACTTTCAAAATTGAAGAAACGATCTTTAAAAAGAAACCCGAAGCAAAACACCTCATCTTAAAAGATTGAAAGCACATTCATTAAAAAGAAATAAATCCTACTCTTTAAAGTGAAAGCTAAGGCTCGCTCTACGATCTTTTTCTGATATATATTTTAAATTTTATAAAATGCTTTTGATAATATTAAAATAACATTATAACCATTAAATTATGTAATAATTTTTTAAATTAATCATTGACAAATATAAAAGCATGAAGTGAATAATTTTCAGTGTCTTGTCGATCTCATATCTACATAACGTATCAAAGCTACAAAATAGACAGTTAAAAATTAAAAAAAAACAAGATTTGACTACAACGTAACATTATTTATTTTCATAAAATTTAACAAGTGCAGTCTTTTCAAAATTATTTCTGTACTCGGATTAATTTAGATGTTGCTTTTTTTAAGGTATGCAATATCCTTCTATAAAATTTATTTAGAGACGAAATATAACATCATGATATTTTGTGAAACATCTTTAAAAATATTATAAGGTCCACATCATTATAAGCCATAAAATGGTATTTTTATGTTTACCCTTCCCTCCAAATTGAAATCCTGGCTGCGCTACTAAAGAAAATACTTGCAAAGTATGAAGAAAATACCACTGTACGAGAAAATACTTTTAAAGCACAGTAAAAAGTATTGTACATAGCACAAAATGCTTCTAAATAAAAAGAAAATACATGGTAATGGTAATGGTAATTTTAGTTAACGTCATACTAGAGCAACACAACGGGCTATTGACAACGGTCCGGAATCAGTCCCTTAAGGGAAAGATTCGAGGACAACACCTCGTAATTTTGAACCACGGCCAGATGACGAAGCAACACCTGAGCTGGCACCCCACTCTCCAAACTTCCACGCCAACCCAACGTGAGGACTTTCAAGAAAATACATGTGTAAATGAACATAGTTTCAGAGCATATATATATATATATATATATATATATATATATAGAGAGAGAGAGAGAGAGAAAATAGCAAATACTTTTGAAGCGTATAAGAAAATACTTCTGAAGATACAACAAACTTATGTCGACGAAAATACTTGAATAGAAAAAAAATCCTTGTAAAAGATATGCGCGCTGCTACAGATTATTAAAAATTAAAACCTGATTTGGAACGATTTAAAAAATAGTGGTCACGGTTTTAGCCAATCAAAATATTCGCGTTATTTGTGTGAATAAGAACATTAATATTTGTTGGTGATCGTAACTGTCGAAGATGTGGGAATCTTTACTTCACTCGCCTGAAAAGACAGTAGCCATTCCGAATAACCGTTTGTGAAGCTGGGGGATTTTCATCGTAAAACAGATGGAATGCAAATATTTTACTTCATTTACTCAAATGCATGATACATATCGGGGCACCTTAAAATGAAATTACTTGACGTTTGACATTTAGTTTAACTATCAAATAGGTAGGTATTTTAATTAGCATCGGACTGGAGCAGCACAGCGGACTATTGACGACGGTCTGGGATCATCGTTTCTATATCAAAAAGGTAGGTACAGTAATACCCCGACTTACGCAAACCCGTAGGTACGCAGTTCTCATGCCATAATAATCATTGGAAAATCATAGTATTAAATTTCCATAAAAACATTGAATGGTGTCTGGAATAAACTCTCTCCAGTTTGTTTCCAAAACAAGACGGAAACAACGCCAGAAACTGATCATGTCGCAGATGTGATAGAAAAAATTGTTAATATTGCCAGGCAATTAGATTTGAAATTGAAAATGGTGATGATGTCAAGGAGCTGTGGGATTCACATAGTTGACAATTGATGTGCGTGAGCAAAACGTCCCTGAAGTATCCGACACCTTAGACTCAATTCCACCAGAAAAGCACATGCCAATTGCAAGCTTGATTAAAGGTCTCAGCTCAATTGAAAAAGGTTTAAGCATTTTATAAAACATGGACTCCAACGAAGAAAGTGTTATCGCTACCAAAGCAAGGAATAAAAAAATTATTAGCTTCCGATGTCGAATTTCTGCGTGAAAAAAGAATGCATTGTTTCGTCAGACGAATTTGCTAGATTTCATGAAGCCATCGACATCGAAATAACTTTTTTATGTAACTCATTAATTTTTTTAGTATTTTGTATTAATATGTATAAAGAGAGAGAGAGAGAGAGAGAGAGAGAAATAGAGAGAGAGAAAGAACTGTAACTTTATTAAATATTTTTCTTCTAAACTAGTGTTTTTAAAAGTCTTTGGTCCCAATGAAACAAAATTTATATTTGTTTATATGCAAAGTTGTAACCCGAGTTACGCAAATTTCGTCGAACCCATCTATGGGGTAATTTCAAGGGTATTACTGTGGTTGAATTTGAATCGGAACGGGCTACTGGCGACAATCCGGGATCAATCCCAGATATTTCAGCGAGAAAAGACTGGAAGACTTAAAACGCTATCGGAAAAAAACATTAAGTAAACTGATTCATATTATTGCTTAAAATTTAAAAAAATTTATTTTACAGACATCAATAAAAACTTATAAAAGTCGAGAACTTATAACACTTTCGAAAATACATGCAAAGTTAAAAAAACACCGCAATTCCACTTATATTTCTTAAAACAGTTGGTTACGATATTATTCAGGTACATTTTTTCCACATCGATTACTCTCGACTTCTTTACCCTACCACCTTTTCGAGGATAGACCTGACCTGATTCCGAATTTTATCACAGAAAGGGGAGTAAAAAATGTTGACAAGAGGAATTACATTAAGATCTAGGAAAGCTCCCTAGGATGGATTGCTTTAAACCCGAACTTCAAAAACACATTTCTCGCTTTCAATCGTTATGATTGATGTTCAGAAATGAACTAAACCCTGACATTTCTACTACCACTGGAATGGATAAGTTCATTTCATCTATGCAAAAGAAGGGAGATCAGTATAATCCAACACATTATGGACCAATATCTTTAGCTTAAGTCATTAATAAATAAGTTTCTGAAATACAATCTACGCTATTGTGAGATAGGATGAAGTTCTTGAAAATATATAGATGCCAATACTTTTTATTCGAGTTGGCGGGGTGTGGATGTTTTGAGGATAGGGTGCCAGCTCAAGTATTGACCTTGTCTTCTGAACGATTCAAAATTGAAAGGTGTTGTCCTAGAATCTTTCCCTTTGGAATATATCCCTAAAAGTCGCCAATAGCCCGCTGCGTTGTTCCAGTGCGACGTTAATTAATTACTAACCTATCTTTTAATTCGAATGCTGTTCATAGAGCTCATTCAAAAATACCGTTTAGGGAACAAAGTCTTCATTCGTCTCCCAAGCACTTATGGGCAGAGTAGCTGAATTAACGTTCCACAAGAGCAACACAACGGGCGATGGGCGATGGTCCGGTATCCTTCCCTAAGGAAAAGATCCGAGGACAACACGTAACTTTCAAGCATGGTCACATGACTAGGTCGAACTAGCCTTAGCTTCTCCCTCTCCTTACATCCCGCTAACATGAGAACATTTGAGGCCACGATCAATTGAAGTGAAAATCAGTTCAAAAGAATTATTATATCATCATTAACATTTTCAGGCTTTTCTTATTAATAGAAACAAGATTCTTTAGACCAAAAAATGCCTAAAAATAGCGAATATTAAACTTTTAGTGAAAAGTCAACCATAAGGGAGACTAGCATTTTTCATATGGTATACGAAATTTCTCTGGACCGATTCCT
Source organism: Metellina segmentata (assembly GCA_947359465.1). Lineage (NCBI taxonomy): Eukaryota > Metazoa > Arthropoda > Arachnida > Araneae > Tetragnathidae > Metellina > Metellina segmentata. Next base: position 17,525,148 of record OX375873.1, read on the forward strand.
TTCGAAATAGGTAAGGATAATTGGTAATTTTTCATTACCGTCGTAATAGAGCAACACAATGGGCAATTGACGACGGTCGGGGATCAATCCCCTAAGGGAAAGATACGAAGACAAAGTGTAATTTTTAACCACGGTAAGATGACGAGGCGATACCTTAGTTGACACCCCATTCTCAGAACTTCCACACCAACCCAATGTGAGGACTTTCGGACACGACAGATTATAGGTGCACCAGTCGACTCTACACCATACGCATACAGACATCCATGCACTGACCCGGATTAGAATCGGGAACGTTACACAATTTAGAGGCTAACACTTTATCCATCAGAACGGTTGGTCGAATATGTAAGGGATATCATTATTATTATTAAAACTGTCAATGGATTTGGGAGATGGTTTGGGAGATATATTGGAGAATATAATTTTACAATATAAAAAGCATCGATAGTAATATAGCAACACTTTGTCTAATATTTACACAGCCAACTTACAAGAACATAATTTTGACATTGAACTACATTTAACGATACGATACAAATTCACAGTGGACGTGAGAAGCGTCAAGACGAAATAAATATTTTAAAAAGCGAAGCTCCAAGACAAAATATAAATATTTTAAACGCAACACAAATATTTTAAAAAGCAAAACGACAGCACAAAATAAGAATTGTATTAAACCAAAGCAAAGCGTAAGGACAAAATAAATATAATCTTAAATTAGAGCAAAGCGTCTAGACAAAATAAATATAATCTTAAACAAAAAAAAAGCGTCAACACAAAATAAATATAATCTTATACCAAAGCAAAGCGTCAACACAAAATAAATATTTTAAAAAGCAAAGCGTCAACTCAAAATAAATAATTTTAAAAGCAAAGCGTCAAGACAAAATAAATATTATTTTAAACCTAAGCAAAGCGACAAGACAAAAGGAATATATTTTAAAAAGCAAAGCGTCAACACAAAATAAATATTTTAAAAAGCAAACCTTCAAGACAAAATAAATATAATCTTAAACCATAGCAAAGCTTCAAAACAAAATAAATATTAGTTACTGAATATTTACCAACTTAATGAGTCACTCATTAAGTTTTGCAAAACTGAAGGGTAAAGGTATTCCTTTTTTTCTTATTAGAATTATTTTCACAAAATACTAGAATTCTCAAAAGGCGTAACTTATTTATAATTAAAACTAGAATTGGTTTTTAACTCCCCCCCCCAACTATAATAATTTTAAAATATTTATTTTGTGTTGACGCTTTGCTTTTTTAAATATTTATTTCTTGTTGACGCTTTGCTTTTTAAAATATTTTATTTTGTGTTGACACTCTGCTTTGCTTTGGTTAGAGGGATATTTATGTCTCATGTTGACGCTTTGCTCAGGTTTAAAATAATATTTATTTTGTCTTGACACTTTGCTTTTTAAAATATTTAATTTTGTCTTGACGCTTTGCTTTGAAAAATATTTAATAATTTTGTCTTGACGCTTTGCTTTGAAAAATACTTATTTTATCTTAGCGCTTTGCTTAGGTTTAAAGTAATATTTATTATGTCTTGACGCTTTGCTCTGTTAAAAAACGTATAAAAGTGAATATGTTTTATAATCATATACTTATGTTGTAGATCAGTTCACCTTTAAAATAAAAGTGTAAAGAAACAATTAACTTTTTAGTATTCATACAAGAAACCATATGTATATTAATATGTTTTCATAGAAAGAAAAAAGGAATACCTTTACCCTTTAGTTTTAAAAAAACGTAATGAGTCAGTCATTAAGTTTTGAAAAAATTAGGATAAGGTATTCCTTTTTTCTTATTAGAATTACTATATATATCATGAAATACTAAAATTTTCTCAAAAGACATGATTTATTTATAATTAAAACGAGAACTGGTTTTTAAAACCTAATCTTATTTTGAAATGTATGCCAAAAGCAATTGCAACATAAACAGACAAACATAAAAGGATACTTATTACTATCGCTGCCACAAACATTTAAGTTAAATGTGGTCAGAAAACTATATGGTACTGGTGTCTTATTTGGTTGACTGTATTTAACTCTTCGAAGAGATATTTCTTCAATGAGTATCTGAACAGTATTGCATACTAGCCACTGCGTGGCCAACACGGCGTTGCCCGTGATAGTTCTTTTCGTGAGGTCAGGTGTGACCACTACTCGCTAACCCCCGGTGATTTCTACAAATTCCCATTTGGTTTGCGAAGAAAAGTTTAAGCACAGCGGACGAATCCCGTCGTTTGTTGTGTGGCTCCTATGAGAAGGCAGATGACCTTGGAGAAGTCCACCAGTAAGAAGGTGATTAAGCTTACCAGGGGAAAGTGCACACACTGAACTCAAGACAGGACAGGTGTTCTGTTTGGGCAAATCCACTACGGCCTTTTCGGTTTGTAGCAGATTTTCTCTCAATGATCCAGCAAACCAAATATTCACCTCCCCCAGTAATATAAATATTCCCTCCAGTACTCGCACAAAACAAATTTTAGTTACATCACACAGTTTACACGGATTTACAGCAAGGCTCAACACGGCTGATGGAAAAGGATTACACGCCCACACACAAGAGGACATAGAACGCTAGTGTACGTTATTTATGTCCTTATTAACCTGCTCCTTTTTAATCAAGCGAGTATGGCGCTCCCTGTGGCGAGAATATCCAACGCAACACGGTTCTTTTCATCAAGAAAGCAGAAAATGAAAATAACTTTGCGTCTCTCAGGAACATTGCTCCTATCAGGAGCTCAAGCATCAAAACGATTTGTATACTGAAATTTATATACTCATCAGGACACCTAAGAGAATGATTTTCTATTTGATGTTGCATACCTAGCTTGAGCTAGCATAAAATAGCGCATGCGTTGATAATATACTCTGTAGCAAAAAAAATCGACGCACCAATAAGGAGTTGTCCGATTACGATAAAAATTGGCGGAAGTAAAGAACATATATAGAAAAATAAACGATTAAAAATTCAGAACAACTGAATGATTTAATTCAGAGTTTGAGTTTAGAGAGAGAGTTTACAAAGGGAGGAAGTCAATACGAAGTTGGTCCACCTCTGGCCTGGATGCAAGCTGTCACTCGGTGTGGCATAGACTGAAAACGTTCCCGGTAGCAAAAAAAATCGACGCACCAATAAGAGTTGTCCGATTACGATAAAAATTGGTGGAAGTAAAGAACATATATAGAAAAATAAACGATTAAAAATTCAGAACAATTGAATGATTTCTTTCAGAGTTTGAGTTTAGAGAGAGAGTTTACAAAGGGAGGAAGTCAATACGAAGTTGGTCCACCTCTGGCCTGGATGCAAGCTGTCACCCGGTGTGGCATAAACTGAAAAAGTTCCCGGATGGTGTCCTGCGGAATTTCCTGACAAATTGTCTCCAACTGTAGGGCTAAATGGTCAACATTCAAGGATGGCTTCAATCGCCTTTCCATAACGTCACAAAAGTACTCTATGGGATAAAGACCAGGAGACCTAGCTGGCCAAGGAAGTATTGGTAGAGCTTGAAGACAATTCATAGCAACACGTGCCTAGTGCGGCCGGGCATTATCTCGTTGAAAAGTAAGTCCGGGGTGTCTCAAAAGGAACGGTAACACAACCGGTTGTAGAATATCGTCTACGTACCGCTGTACTGTAGGTGTTCCAGAAATGACTACCAAAGGGCTACCAATAAAGATGGCACCCCAGACCCTAACGCCCTGTTGTGGGCGTGTGTGGCGTACAATAGTAAGGCCAGGATCTCCACGCTGCCTTGGACGTCTCCAGACCAACCCGAGGCTGTCATCAGGTTACAGTTGAAAACGGGACTCGTGACTAAAGACTATACATCCCCAGTCAGCGCCGTTACAGGTTGATGGAGCCCGGCACTCCCGTAATTCTATATCTTTTTGGTGAGTTGATTTTTGTTATAGAGTGTATACTATACATACTATAATATTACATTCAATTGAACATACAGAAACAAAACGTGCCACAAAGAGGACATTAGAAACGAGTATTTAGCCAAGTAGTATAATTAACGTCACACAGGAACAACACAACGAGTTGTTGGTGACTGTCCCCTGTAGATAAGTAGGTAGGTATTTTAATTAACGTCGTACTGCAGAAACTCAACAGGCTATTGACGGCGGACCGGAAGCATTCCCAACGACGAAAATCCGGTATCGAAAATCGGTAGAAACGAGGAGGGATCTAGAGATTTTGAACAGCAGTCCCACGATGAGGTCAACACCTGCGGATATTTGAGGCCATGACAGATTTTACGTGCTTAAGCCTCCACTTACACGACGTCTTTGACTGGACCGAATTTCGAACAGGCAATCCTCCGGTTAATCCATTACTTTTCGAATTGGTCTACCTAGGTGCTATGAATAGTGGAAGAAAGCCTCAGCACGCCGAATAGAATGTCTTCACTGGATTCCGATACCATCTTGACATTTCAATTTAATTTTTGAACGTACTCTACAGGAGAAGAAAACAGAAACTCCTTCAGACATTCCTTCCTTAACGAACTGCCACCAAAATCCGAAGTAAAATAAAACACGCAACCTCATTGAAATCGGAAACAATCGATTTTGTTTCAGCCTGTTTGCCTTTTGAAATCAGAGGAACATTATGTTCACATTTTTGAAACGCGTCAGGCATTTTTAACGCATCTTCTGTAGTCCGGTACCCGCGAGTTGGCAGTCGAGTCACGTGATTTTGAACGCGTCTATTCTTCAAATAGGTGACAGGGTTGGAATGTAAACAGAGCGTTTCGACAACTGAAGTCCTTAGCTCAGGATTTTGGTTGTAAGCTATCGTTTTCGCAGCCGAAAGCGACAACAGTGATAACGCAATGTCGTGTGCGTGGGGGCTGGTTCACGTTAAGTCTGTCGTGGTCTCAAATGTCCTCACGTTAGCGTGGTGTGGACGTTTGCAGAGTAGGGTTCCAGTTCAGGTGCCGACCTCGTCATCTGACCGTTGTTCAGTATTACGAGGCGTTGTCCTCGGATCTTTCCTGTTAAGGGCCGATTCCAGACCGCCACCAATAGCCCTTTGTGTTTCTCCAGTGCGATGTTACTTAACTGTGGAAACAAGAACCCTTTGTCGAATCTGCGTTAAATATCTTAAAACAAATGCTTTATCTTTTAAACAATGATTTTAAACAAACTCCTCTAGTACGTATTGCCGGTACTTTAAACTGCCAACGCTACATCTCCGAGGTGTTGGAGCCAGTTGTCCTTCCTTACCTTCAGGGCTTGCCCACAGCCATATTTCAACAGGATAATGCGTGACCACACGTGGCACGCATTGTCCAAGGGTTCTTCGTCAATCGACAGATTGAATTGCTTCCCTGGCCAGCTCGCTTTCTGGATCTTTCGCCGATAGAAAACATGTGGTCCATGGTTGCTCAACGATTGACACAGATTACATCCCCAGCTGCCACACCAGATCAACTTTGGCAACGTGTGGAAGCTGCTTGGGCTGCTGTACACCAAGAACACAACCAAAGTCTCTTTGAATCAATGCCGAGGTGTGTGGCAGCGGTGATCTCCAACAAGGGCGGCTACTCTGGCTACTGATTTTGGCCGGAACCACATTTCACAGAAGTCTATAAATTTAATCATTTGATACTTGGTCAACATGTTATCTACACAATAAATTTTGATTGTGATATCTATTGTTTTTCTTGGTGTTGCAATTTGGGTGGCCAGCAGTGTACATTCTTTACTTTGCATGTGAATGGGATTTTTAATACGACCGATCGCTTGTCTGAACCATTGACAGCAACCAAACATTCTGGCGTCCAAAACGCCACTACGCCTTACTAACCATACATACTATGCTCTATAGCATACTGCGCCATAATATCTACACATACTCAGCCCTATAACATGCTACGCCATACTAACCTGGCATACTTCTCCCTATAACACACTACTCCAATCTAACAATATTTATCTACGTCCTATACAGTATACTACGGCGGATTACATACTGCACCTTATAGTATGCAACAACATATACAACATACTACTCCCAATAACATTCTGCTCCCAACAACATACTGCTCCCTATAACATATTTCGCCATATTAGCCATTTGCCACTACCAAGATTGAGGTTTTATTACTTCGCATGTGAAGCTCGTATGTCGTAGTTGAATATACTCAACGCTGACGAAAACATTTTATCAAACCTGTCAATGCTTATCTTTTTGGCACGTAAGGCTCACTTGGATTTGTTTGTGATGGACTTTTAAAACCGTAGACGTGCTGTCACAACAGATTTAACGTTGAACAATGACTGTAAGCAATGTAGACCTCCTACCTATGTAGATCCGCATTGATAGACGCAAAGAAATCTCAGAACCCCGAGACGTCGTCTTGACTAGATTTACAATCTATTCTGGGATTTTTATTGATCTTTTGCAGCTGAAGTCCAAAATAAAATAAACTCACAACAACATTTGAATCGGAACAACTGGTGCAGATTAAATACTGCTTTTCTTCATGTTCATAAGTGGGAAATGGCAAAGTTTACCATCTGAATTAGTTGTAATAATAATAGTCGGATTTTTAAATGCTCTGAGTAATTAACTGTTAAAACCTGAACATTTTCAATTGTACCTCTTTGTCGAATTTATACCATACAGAATTGACTTACGTGAGCATAATCTGTACAACAACGCATTTGAAATTATCGTGCAGAACCACACAAGTGTCTGAAAAAAACCTCTGAACCATCGAATGTCAGGCCTACACTAAATTCCCAACCCACCCTGAGATATTCATAGAACTTTATCAACGTATTCTTTGGAGAAAACCTAAACTTCTCCAACCATCGAAATCAAGACAACTGAACACTGCCTTTTATCATGCTTACCTTTGGAAATAGATAAAACTTATCTACCTCTTATTTAATTTTAGTAATAGTCAGAAATTTTCAAACACTATGAGTATTTAACTATCAAAACCAGTATAATTTTGTACATTAGGCGTTATATATAACCAGTATAAATAACGCCTCTATCAAATTCATATTGTACTAAGTTATGATTCACGCTAGCATTATTTGTTCAACAATAATGTATGAAACGAAACATCCCTTACAGATCCAACGCACGTGGACGGACGGAAAAATGTGCACCAACGAATGTTAAGTCTTCACTAGATTTCTTTCTGAGACTTTTTATCCACTTTTTTGAACGTATTCCATGGTGGAAAACAAATTTCCGCCTTTCATCACATTTACCCCTGGAAATCCGCACAACACACTTAACCTTTTCACTCCGGCAGATAGAGAATTGTTACCTCTACAATTACATTTACACCAGCGGCATGGTATTGGTCTGTGTACGGTGGATGTTATCCCCTTTTAAGTGACCGCTGGCATCGATCACCATTTGCGAACTGTCAGCGACTGACCATCTAGAGGATCCCTCTTTTTCTTCGGTTTCCTAATCTGTCGACCGTGAGGTGTGAACGGCTTTGGGGGAAGGCAGAAGGTCGTTTTGGTGATATCTCTCTAGTGTCAAACGATACGCCACACAATACTATGAAAGGAAAGCGTCAGTCTTAAATGCCACTCAAGACTCTATCGCTCAAGTTAGGTAATTGGGTAGGGGGTGGAGGCATGCAAGTGAAAGTGTTGTTCCTGGAGACGATTGAAGAAATCCAAAGTGCCGCAGCGTAAAGGTTAACTTATTTAGGTTCAGACAGTATTCAACTATCCAATCCAGAATGTTGTCAATAAAACAAACCAATTCCTATTATATAGTACTGACTAACGCTGGCATAGTCTGTTCAATAATAGAGCATAAAATGCAACATCTATTGCAGATCCCCACAGGAGGACGGAAGGAACACCGACCGCCATGTCCTCAATAGATTCCCAACCAATCTTGAGGTTTTTATAGGTTTTTCCAGCGTATTCTTTAGGGAAAACAAAGACTCCCCGACACGTTTCTTCCCTAACGAGCTGCAGTCGAAATAAAAAAACCGACAGCCAACCCCATTGAAATCGGAACAACTGGAGCAGATTAAACACCCGACACTTCACCATGTTTGCCTTCCCCTTTTTTTCCCAATCCCTAGAAATGGAAGCGAAGTGATCGATGGACCCCCCGGTACCTGGTCCCGCGAAGAAAAACGTCCCGCACGGGGCATGTTCCCGACGACGTCGCACGGGATTGTTTCGGGAAAAGACTCCCCTCATCCTCCCGCAGCGACCCCTCTATCCCAGAACCTCCCCCTCTCTCTCGGCACGCAGCAGCGATCAATAGCACCATTCCCTCGCCGTCGTCTCTCGTCTCCCTCGCCGGGGAACAGCGCTTGCGAAACCCCGGCCAAGCGCACAGGGATCTCCCGTCGAAAACAGAACCGTTCCTTCACCGCGACCAGGATTACGACACCTCGTCCGATTTCGGACGGTCCGGCGGCCGAAGATGGATTTCCTGCGGGTGGCCGTGAACAACATCGACATGACCAAGATGAGGGTCAAGTTCCGCAGGGACGGCCGCAGACCCCTGGTCGAATCGGCGTCCTCCGGTGACCGGAGAATGTAAGTACCCTCTTCCGCAAGTCCGTTAGGGTTAGCGCGCATGGGGGCGCTCGCGTCTGTGTGTCCGTCTTTTGTTTATGTGTTCTGCCGGCGTGGTGTGCTCGGCACGGCGTGAAAAGTTTCGCAGTAAACTTTGATCTTTGGTGGGGGGTATCAATTAGCTCGGCCTCTTCGACGGAAATTGACAGGTTGGAAATTTTTGAGGAAGTGAATTTTCCGGAGCGTGCGTTGTGTAATTAAGTTCGATCGCGCACGTGTGCTTTCGGGTATCGTGGATATTGACGTTGGAGGATTGGGTAGATGTTGGGTGAACGAGTTGTGGGATAGGACGCTTCAACCGCGTTGCTATTTAAAGCATCCGAAATTCGTACGGCGTATTGGAATAATAGGCACTGAATGGCAACTGCATTAGAGACATCGATTTAGTGTCCCGCGGTCCGTAAATAGAAACAAATCATAATTGCCTGGAAAGATTTATTGCAAAGGATACAGTACTATTTCAGCTACTTCTCAACATAATAACCACCGGAATTGTAACACTTGTCATGGATAAGTTTTCGTTGTCCAGTGTAATAGAAGTCTGCCACCTGGGAATGGAGCCACAAAAATTCTGCTGCAGAAGTTTCGCTGGGAGCTGTTTGACCATTCTCCCTATAGTCCCGATCTTGCTCCCAGCGACTTCTACCTGTTCTTGCACCTGAAGAAATTCCTGTCCGGTCATCACTTTCCCACAGTCGAAGACCTACAGACAACTGTGACACGCTGGATCTATTACCAGGCGGCAGACTTCTATGACACTGGACTACAAGCACTTATTCCACGGTATTACAGGTGTTAAAATTCCTGTGATTATTACGTTGAGAAGTTGCTGAAATAGTGCTTTATCTTCGGGAATAAATATTTCCAGGTAATTACGATTTGTTTCTTTTTACGGGCCGTCTGAAACTTACTTTCTGGATGACTTTTGTGTTACGTTAGACTCTCTTTTGCCAAACGGACAGCATTAACTCTCCAAGTGGTTTCGACGAGGTATCGCGTCTATCAATATTTGAACAATTTTGATAATGACGAGTTGTCTCGTAATCAGTTATGCCAATTGAATTCCAAATGATGAAGACATTACCAATTTGTGATCCTGATCAGATTAGTGTTTCTAATGACGAGATACGTCGTCCAAGAAAATATGGCCGATTTTACGATTGACGAGATACCTCGCCATGACATGACGTCCACCTCCCATGACAACCACCCGGAGGGTTAATTCTCGAAGTGGCATTGATTTCTTAAGTTGCTAGAAGCATCCTACTGAATCTTGTTTCAATCTGATGGTATAGCCGACCTGAACAACTATCACCAAATAGTGGCATGGACATTTCCCGTTCCATCCGATACTCTTTGGGATTATACTATCAGCTAAGGGATAACGCTTTAGGATCCTTTAGACACCCAAATACCATATCGGGTTCTTTATACGAATAATATTTTGGAACTGTGTAGACCAAGGAAGCAAAGCAAATATACCATATCACGGGAACCAAGACTCTACAACCCTTGTGACAGGACGTTTTACGCAAAGATATGGTTCCTAAAGGGTATATTGTTTCCATGTAAGTGTGTGTTCTTGGTTTGTGATTGATGTAGCTAGGCCATAATCTTACAGGAGATCTGTCAAAAAGACAAGTTACAAAACAGTTTAATTACAATGTAGTGCTTCGCTCGACTGCAATGTGCTAATATGTCTGGATGTTTCCATCGTTTCATGTAATTTACAAGAATTTGGTAACTTTCATTGGTGTGATATCACCAAAATCTGGATTCTTCTGGACCATTCAATGTGTTGACATTCCAGTTTTGACAGTACAACCTCTCATCAGGACAAAACAGTTTTCTCAACAGCAGAGTTCAACAGTATTGAAACTGGTTTCCAGGAATAAATTTAATTTTTTTCATAGTTTTTGATGATTTCTTGAGCAGTATTGCCTATGTGCAACTATCACTAAGTCTGGAGCTATAATATTTTAGACATCCTTGGAAACTCGTACCAGTCTATCGCTATTATTGGTCAATCAATAATCATACATGGAGAATCGTCAATTCACAGAGCTTTCAAATTCTGATGTTATTTGTCTAAACGTTCTATTAGTTTAAACTATGTGTATTAATCTGACTGTCTTCATGGTAAAGCTGTACTGCTCAAAGATTTCATTTCATGAGAACCTGTCCCACTGTTTATTCCATTCCATGTAAATTTGAGACATTGGCCAAAACAATGTATATAGCCAAACGTGAGTTAGTTGACTTTCGAGATTTTATAATGTATTTTCACCTTGTCCAGATGATAACGTCTCTTTTGAAGTCATTAAGATATACTTTCCGTGTCAGAGCAAAAGGGTTTGCGTCAAATTGGTTACTTCTTGGAATTTTAAGTTGAATATATCACTCTTTCACACAAATATTCAGGAAGAAAAAGAAGCATGGCATGATACAAATAATTGTTATTAAAGTTAGTATATTAATTTAATTTTGATTTCAATTATATTATATTAGATCCTAAATTAAAGATACTCTTGACTTCTTTGGACCCATCAAAAGTCCGACAACGCATTTTACTTTGACACTGAAGTTATAGTTTATGAAAATTTCATTACGATATATAGTTCAATGTATTCTGTTAACCTATACACTATAGTTGATCCTACTGAATCGTTGCTGCTTGAATTTATGATAAGTCGTTTTATAAACAAGTGTTACTTCTTACTGAGTGGTTCCAATCCACAAAATGAAAGGAATGATCAAAAAAGGGTCAATAAAATGGTCACAAATAAATATTTAGAATATCATTCAGTGTACATTCTAAATATTTATTTCCTCTCGTCTTTTCAGAAGGATTTTGAATATTTTATACTTGTCATCAGTCCGATTAAATGCAAATAGATAATTTGAGTGATTGAAGATGGATTTATTTTGCCGAAAGCAGTTGCCAAACATATCAGCAGTAGTTGAACGTTCTTAATATTTATTTATTATCTCTCTTTCAGAAAGATACGATGACTTCATACGCTTGTTATTACTCCGATTGTATACAAATTAGATATGCCTCAAAGATGAAATTTTTTTTTTTTAATTTGAATAGTGGATCATGTGTTTGAAAATACTTGTCAGACACATGATCCAATAGAGCATCTTCATTATTATTTATTACCAACCTTTCAGAAGGATATGAAGTCCCTTATCACTCAATCAATGTATCATACAATAGCACATCATACACATGACACATCATACAATAGCATTATATCTTCATACTTATTTACTATCAATTTTACCGAATGATATGAAATCTTTTTGTGTTTATTATTGCAGTCCCAATTCAATTCGGATAGATATGCTGGGCATTCAACGACAAATTTTTAAAATATTTGTAAAATACATCTAGCAAATAGTTGAATGTTCTTAATACTTATTTACTCTCAACCTTCAAAGATGAATTTGAATAGTGGATATATGTTTGAAAATACTTGTCAAACACATAATCCAATAGAGCATCTTCATTATTATTTATTACCAACCTTTAAGAAGGATATGAAGTCCCTTATTGTATACTTATTATAACTGCTCAGATTTAATTCAGATAGATATGTTGCGCATTCAAAGATTTTCAAAAATAGTTGTCAAACACCATCATATATATAAGTTGAACATTCTCAATATTTATTTACTTTCTAAACCTTTCAGAAGGATATATGACGGATTTTTATGTTTATTACTCCGATTCAATACAAAAATATGCTGCGTGCTCAAGGATGTAAATGTTTTTCAAAAAAAAACTGTCGAACACATAATTTTATAGTTAAATATTCATATTACTCTCTCAGAAGGATATGTTGACTTTTATATGCCAGTATTATATTTCTGGATGAATACAATAGATATGCTGAGTGTACAAAGATAAAAAATTTATTTTAAAAAGTAGTTCAAAACACATTCATAGCTGATTTTCTTATAGAACCTGAAAAGAGTCTATGATCAGTCCTCCATCCTCGTTCAGGTTCAAAATAAAATTTAGACCTCCAAGTGGTTTCGACTACCTATTTTATCCATCAAGATCCAATAAAATTTGCCAATGACGCGATATTTCGTCATCAAGATTCAGCCGCCAGTTTTATAATGACGGGATGAAGAAATGACAAGTTTTCTTGTACTGACGAGATATCTCGTCCATCAAATCTGATCAGTTTTGCTATAGACGAGATAACTTGTCGAGACAACCACCAGGAGGGTTAAGATCACACAGAAGTCAATTGATAAAATAGTGATGTAAGGGTAACAAACCACGTGTTGATGCTTGGTTCTAAACTTGGTTGGGTGATACACAGTGAGATGTTTTTTCATTTACTTTCAACAAATTAGCTGTTGCCCAATGGTTTAAGTACTTTTTAGAGATGCGGTGCCCATATTTGTTTACTATAAACTACTACAAGAATTGGTAGGATAGAGTAAACTCTATTCATTTTCATTCTTATTAGCCATTACCCTTATTGGAGATGCTCAATATAGCAAAATGGAGACGATACAAAATTACAAAGAACCACGATCAACTCTTTTCACTTCGTGTCGAATTAATTTTTTGATTATAAGCATAATTATTTTAGAATCAATGAAAAAGTGCATTCCCAATATCATCGTTGCTCGTGTATAATAAATACAATTATATAATTCTCGAACAGCTTGCAAGTGCTATCTTTTGATAACCAAAATTTGTATTTAAAGTATGTAAACCAAATTGATTTTGCTTCTAAATATAATTTAAAAGGAATTTTATGCCTGATAGTAAGTAAGAAGTTTCTTTATAGGAAACTTGAAAAATTTACCTTTTTAAATAAACATGATTAAATTTTTGGATGAGGTTTCGAGACGCATATAAAGAGAATACGGTAATAAAAATTAACTTTTGCAGTAGTGTTCATATGAAGAGCTTCGTGAAATGTAATAAGTTACTTTTCAAATTTTCCAAGCGTTAAAAATTTTATAATTATAATAGTTTATCAGATATTCAAGTGGCCATAGTATCTTGAACTTTTCAAGTATTACTCAATCATGGTAATAAGCACAAATTCTTTTAATCCCTTTTCATATTTTGTTTATTCTATTTTTCCATCTTTGAATATACTTATGTGGCATCACTTTCGCCTCGAGCCTTTTCTTTGACGCTTTGGATCAGGATGTTAAATTTTTTAATGACTTTATTGGAATTGTGGGATAAAAAGTAATTTGTAGTCTTTCTTTCATGTTGAAATAATGAAGTTGTTTTAAACCCAAAATTATATATACCAAGATACGTAATAATTAGCAAATGAAAATCATTTTCTGTATTAGGTTATGAAAGCTATAGTACACATGTATAAGTAAGAAACAAGTTTTCGTTAAAAATATTCCAAATATGAATTGATACCTTCTTCAATTTTGTCTAAAAACATTTTTATGTATGTTTCAAAACACTTCATCAGAAGAAACAATTATTATTTTGGAACAGATATCTTGATGTTTCCTTATAAATCCGTTTATAATTTTCCTTCCCTCCAAATGGCTTCAACGAGATGGCTCGTACATCAAGATCTGGCCCATTTAGATAATGACGATATATATCGCCATCGAGATATAGCCAATTTAGATAATGATGAGATATATCGCCATCAAGGTATAAGTAGCCAATTTTTTATGACGGCGAGATGGAAATCTGGTCAGTTTTGCTAATGATGAGATTTCTCGTCGAGTTAACAACCAGAACAGTTGAAATCATTCAATATGTTACTCCGCATTTCATAATCACTGAAGAGTATACTAATGCATATTGTAATGGGTAGAATGAGACGTTTGAATGATTCTATATCTATTTCCTTTTACAATGTGAATTACGAATAATCTTATATTTCTCTTATGATTTATTTAAAATCCCGCTTGCTTGCAGTACTATAAATCCTTTAACTTGTTTTGTCTTCAGAAACATGTATGAGGCTGACTCCGTTTTCATTATTATATAAACGCTCCTTATTACAATATAAACAGTCACAAGAGTTATTCTCATAACTAACCCCGGCCTATACTCTCTGCCTAGTGTTTTGAGTTTAAATGCGACGAAGACACCCTGATACCAAGGTGGCAAGCCTCTCCAGAATGCCATATTACATTGCTAATCTCATGGACACAAGAAAAAATCTGTTCGAAAACGTGTTGTGATGCTAGAAAGAGACGATTGAAACTCCTACATATTAAATTTTCCTGCATGATTATGTCCAATCTTATATATTTTTTATAATTCATGCGAACTTCCGTTTGCTTGTAGTACTATAAATCTTTTAAATTGCTTTGACTTCAGAAACATCTACAAGACTGGCCCCGTTTACGTCAATTATATAAACGCTCATTACAATTAAAAGACTCCTTATTGCTATAAAAATGCTCCTTATTACAATATAAATGCTCCTTATTACAATATAAATGCTCCTTATTACAATATAAATGCTCTTTATTACAATAAAACACTCTTTATTACAATAATGACGCTCCTCACTTCAATATGGACTACTTCAAAAGTTATTCTAATACCAAACACCGGCACACATTATGTTACATAGTGTAGTGAGTTTAAATGAGTTTGTCTGCGATGGATTGACCATGCCAAGAAGGTGGTATATCTATCCAGAATGCCATACTATGTCGCGTTGTATGGTCTCTATAGGAGATTTATCGCATTATCCCGGGAGCAGAAAGTGCTTAAAACTGTTACGTACGTCACAGAACAAAGTCTTTGCACGATAATTTCCCCTAAATTTAATCAAAATTTTGGCCGATTTTTTTTCAATCAGTAACGATATCCTGCAGTGCAAAGCGCTCTCCGTGCCACACCTTTCATTCTTCTCTAGCTACGGACACACCTCCCTACACCGTCCAAAATACCACAAACATTTTATAAATAACGCATCTTCTATGACAATGACAAAATATTTAACTTCAAAAGTTATCGACAGAATCGCAAATTCTGAAAGTATGCCTTGGTTTTAAATAAAATAAGTTAATTAATTTTGACGTGTGTTTCATTACAAATATGTAATTCATATTTAACTGAATTAGGAGCAGCTGCGCAACCGTTGGAATACGTCACTGATATTCCAATCCACATTTTTGAGCCACCTGTTTACCTTGGCGATGTGTCAGAAATGCGCAGAAAAAACTTTCTCATTACTTTTGGACAGACCTTGTATAATATACTGAACATTTGTTTTTGACTGCAACGTTAAAACCAATCTCCATACTAATGGATATATGCTTAAGGAAATATTTAGACGGTGCGCAAAACAATTATTAGATAAAAATACCTTTAACCCTATAGGTGGTTTCAACAAGATACCTCGTTTATCAAGATCGAACCAATTTTGCTAATGATGAGATATCTCGTCATCAAGATACTGCCGATTTTTTATTATGAAGATATAAAGGATCTGGTAAGTGGTCTCCTAATGACGAGATATCTTGACCATTAAAATCTGGTTAGTTCACGCTAATGGCGAGATAAATGGTCTAGATAACCACCGGGAGGGTTAAGTTATCCACACTACATTACATATTGTAGCAATGTTAAAATTAAATTTAAACAGTGTAGCTTCAATAGCAGGGAAATGTTTTGATAAAAATAAGTTTGTAATTAAAAATTATACTGCCGTGCTGCATATCTTGTATTGGCATCTCTGTCAGCATTAAACATACGGGAAGGTAACATAAACTTCTCAATCAGCAAAAGCTTTTAATCGGATAGTTATCACACTTCCCCACGGGCCAATTAAGACTCATTTACCGAACAAAACGGCACGGTTACAGTTTACTAGCCTGAGCTACACACACTAGAACCCCCTCTTTAGATCCCATTCTTCTCTGCAGGACATTTAGCCAAATAATTCAGCTCGCGTTTGAGCCATCAACTCATTTTTTAAACATTTTCCTCCCCATCAAGTGCTTCCGGCTCAAAGGAATAGGAATCGGCCATCATCTCGATTAATTCTGTTTATCGAGTTCCCAAATTTATTGCTTCTTTATTTTTCGACTGCATTTATGGTCGCCAGCAAAAGGTGAGAGTGAAAGAACAATCGAGATTCCAAACACGATTAACTGTGACCGCCTTTTCGTACATGCAGATTAATTAATTTTATGCAAATATCAGTTTTCCATTGTGTCCTGGTCTCTGTTGGAAATCAATGGCAATTTTTGGAGGCCATTAATATCCTTCGAAGCGGATCGTTCTCTTTTAGAATACCATTCTTCCCGAATTCTTTCCTGGAAGATTTTTCTCACTTGGTCTCACTGTTTAATAAATGATGATCTCTATTAGAAAAAGTCTTATGGGAGATTTGTATAGTGGTTAAAGGATTGTTCGCATAATAAACGACGGTATTCTATTGCTTTGTGTTTCTAGTTATTCTGAGAGATTTTTTTAAATGTGGTAATGAGAGAAACATTTTAATCATATATTTGTGTTTAGTGCTATTAAACAATAGTATTGGGCTATAAATATTTAATATATATATTAATAATGTAAAAATGATAATTATGCATGAAATTTTACAGACATTTGTCACAAACTTCAAATGTTCTACATGAAAATCTATTCAACCAATTTCAAAAATGATGCTACCAAAATAAACTACATGCATTTTTCTAGGGAATGAACTAGAGTCAAAAATAAATTTAAATAAACAAAAATTTTACAAGCGATCGAAAAATGACTACAGTTCAGTCTTCTACAACGAGATTGATTCGTATCGCGTTAAATGGAAACCGTGTTATAAGAAACGCAGAATTAATCGAAATCAGGAAATACGTTCTATGGAAACCGCGTTATGAGAAACGCAGAAATAAGACACATGAGATTATATGGAAGCCACTGCCACGTTATATGGAAACCGCGCATTATAAGAAACTCATAATTAATACAAATAAAATGAATTCGTACAGCGTTATATGGAAACTCAGAAATAAATAATTCCGTTCGTTCAAAAATATCGTCTGTATCAAATATTTTACATTTTGTGAAGAACAAAAATAAGACTCGAAATAAAGGAAGTATGAGCTAAAATTCCAGAATTGAATCAGAGAATGCATAGGAATGCATTCTCTGCATTTTATATTGATATAATTACAGGGTTTTTATTGTGGTCTTAGAGTTTTTTGGATATGATAGTATGAATTCCTTGAACTTATTTGTAACGAATGCATAAAACTTTTTAATATAAATTATATATATAACAAATATCATATCAGCATGTATCCTATTGACTTATTAAATTCAATTTCAAAGGTCTAACATCTTTTATTGGGACTTTGTAAGGGGCGCTGTTTATTAGTAGCAAAGTGCATAGAATTTAAGTGTAACTAATGCAGATAAAATTTTAGTGAAGTATATGTATAGCAAATGGACAAAACAAGACATTCACTTGCTTTAATTTTATTACATGGTTTCCATTATGATTCTTGAGTGTTCTATGTAACTTATATATAACAAAGAGCGCAGAAAAAAAGTACGAAATTGAACGTATGAATACGTACGAACGAACGTATAATGAAATGCAGAAAACTTAATAATACGCCTCATTTATTGCATATATCATAACGGAAATACTTTAATGGAAATAGAATAATGGACTTAAAACAAAATGCATTTTTGATAGCTTTAAGATGATTTTCATTGCATTGAGAATATATAAAGACAAATTATTCGCTTTAGTTCAAAAATAAAAATTATAAGATTTTACTGACAGTGTTATATTTTCCATCGAAGAGATTACAATATGATAGTGCAGTTGTCATCAGCACGGAAACAAGAATTCAATGCAAAAAATGTATATACGAAAAATGTGAGTTAATGAGTTTTTTCTCTTCGCCCAATGATATTTTAAAAACTATTTGAAGCCAAAAATTATGTTTCAATAAAAAAAACATTTCATTTTGAAAAGTTTGAATTAATAACTAGCACATTTTGTAGCAAGTGCCCCCACCAAGCTTTGAAAATCGAGTCATAATAAAATTCCGATCACACAGGGATCTTCTGATTTTCAAGTGATTACTTACATTGTTAACACTCTAAGAGGCATAATATTTTTGAGAAGTGTACTATTATATTATATTACCATGCAACCCATTTAAAGATTAAAAATCACAGGTAAGGTTAAGGGATCTGGCACCTAAAAATTCGCTTTTAGGATTTTTACTGTGTATAAAATTTTGAATTGTTCTCTTTATGACGATACCTCACTTCTAAAAATCCGTTGATTGAAAGTATTTTTAAATATTTTTTAAAGTAGATGCACTAGTACCGCGACGTACGTCTCAGAAATTTTTTTTCCACGTTTGTGGGCACACTACTCAAAACCTACTTGAGATACATTAGTGTTAATTTTTATGATTGTTTATGACGCAATTTTAAACAATTTAGCAGAAGGAATAAGATATAAAATGTCTTCTTTAAAAAAATATTTTATCTAAAACATTTCAATTGTTTTGTAACTTTTTAAAATAATTATTACTTTGTGAAATTAAAAAACTACTACTCAAATATTACACTGTAAAAATTTCAGAATTATGGAATGATTTATGAATAAACGAGATGATCCCAAATTTAGTGAATTTAATATCCACCATCACTGAAGTTCAAAGCCTAATTTCTCAGAACATACTTTTTCATGTCTGTGGGCGCATTACTCAAAAACTACTTGAGATATATTTTTGAAACTTTTTATGATTGTTTATGAAGCATTTTAATGCATGCTTTAATAACAATATTTTGTCTAAATTTTTTTTTGTCATTTTAAAAAAGTTTTTAATTTTATGAATTAAAAAAAAATTAAAACCTTGTGTTAAAGTCTTTAAAAGTATTCAGATATTACACTGTAAATTTCAGATTAATACAGTAATTTATGAATAAATGAGATACCCCAAAGTTTATGAATTTAGCATGGGTGCATATGAAGGTACCGGACCCCCTTAAAAGAATCTTATGAAAGACTGCATTAGTCATGAATTCGCTTAGAAGCCATGCAGAGAAAACTGATTGTTGCATTGTGGAAAAATACATGAACCTCAGAAAGTTAAATGGTTGATTTAACCTTTTACTATTTCAATAACCTTACGCGGGGTATTGAAATAGTATATATTGTCTCGACGAGGCATCTCGTCATTTGAAAAACTGACCAGATCTTGATCTCGTCATCATAAAAAAATCGACAATACCTTGATGAGGAGATATCTCTTCATATCAAAAATCATCAGATCTTGATGGATGAGATATTTCGAAACCTCTTGGAGGGTTAAAAGGTATTTTTTGAATATCATTTCGTTGTGGTTATTCATTTATCTTTCAGAGGTTTCCACGTGAAAAAGCATTCTTTATCATTCATGGAAAAATGCATGACCCTCAAAGGTTTAAATGCTTCATTTTAATTTTACTTTTTCAATAACCCTACAGGACTTAAACCCTGATGGTTGTTGACTGTACGAGATATCTCATCATTAGCAAAACTGACCATATCTTGATCTCTTCATACAGTACGAAGTGTTTCAAATTCGGTAACATACCTTGAATATCCGTTGACAAATAATATGAAAGCATGAATCAATAACCCTCCTTGTGGTTGTATCGAGAACGAATCAAATGTAAACTGTACAATCGTATGCAAAACTGAAAAGATCTTGATGGGCGAGATATTTTGAACTGGAAGGAACTAACTATAAATTGATTTCGTTATCATAAAAAATAGGCAATATCGTGATGAAGATATCATTAGCAAATATTATCACATCTTTATGGAGAAGATATCTCATCTAAAAACGACTTGAAGGGTTAAAAATTATTCCTTGACTCTTATTTCGCCGTAACCATTCATTTATCTTTTAATACAGTTTTCACCCCGGATAATTCTTTATCATTCATGGGGATGGGAATAGATTTAAGAACGAGTATTTTTCAAATTCGTCGTGACAGAGACCTAACCACTTTAGCTACTTTGTTTAAATAGCTCGAAACTAACCGTAAGTTCCATTCTGTGTGATACTTAAGCATACTTAACTCCAACCTGGTTGGGCCAGAACCTCGAGCCCAGCGATTTTTCTTGATAACCGCAAAGTCTTCGTATAAAGTTCCACGGGTAATGTATACGAGAATTATGGGGTTAATTAATCTCGGTGAGTTAACGGGTTTCACAGTTAATTCGTAACTGACGCTTCGTGGCTCAGAAGAGAAGAACGTTCAAAGTAATCATAAGATTAAATAGCTAAATATTTAGTTCTATGTGTGTTTGGGGTGCTAGAGGCTAAAGCGAGACTTTTTGAGATCTGAGGAAAATGAGGCTAATGCGGCCCGCTGTCGAAAACAGAATTTTAGTATTTCAAAGGAAGATAATTTCGACAAAGATATACTAATTTGTGCCCTTGTTTATTACCTAACATGTTAATGTTCTCAATATTAATTTACTTTTGAAATTGTTACTGACTAAGCATAAACACTAGAAAGAAACCGAGAAACCGAAACTATTTTTTTTTATCCTCCTGGTCATTCATCTTTGCGTCAAAAACTGTCTCGTAGTATTTCTACACTGATGTAAACAGTTGTTCCAGACTTTTGTCAGTTCTGGGCAAATGACAATTTATTTTCTTTACTTAGATCTCTATTTATCTGGAGTAATGGGGCAGTTTTGTCTCATCGAGATATCTTTCCACAGCAAAATTGTCCATATATTCGACGAGATTTCTCTTCAAAACACTTTGAGCGTTATGTGACCCGCTTCTGGCGCGAAAAGCAGTTCCTAACTGTCACCTGTTCAGTGAAAATAACTATTTATTTCTCCTTCTTAGATCTCCATATCTTTGGAGTAATGGGGCAGTTTTGTTTCGTCAAGATTATCTTGTCCATAGCAAAATTGACCATATTGTAGCGAAACTTATTCACTTCGTCTGAAAATCGTGGCTCAGTCGTTATTGAACCTTACTGCGAATCGGAAGGTACGGAGTTCCAATCCCACTAGAGGCAAGTGGTCTAAAAGTAGATTTCATTTAAAACTTTCCTTTCTGTTTGTTTCTCACTTCTTCAAGAATATACTTATGTTAATTTCTAGAAATTTCCAATTCTCGAATGTTCGATTCATTTTTCGGAAAAGGTATAAAAGCAGATGTATCACTCAGTTCAAAGGGATAATAATGTCTCGAGTTGAGATCAGTAATCTTTGTCCTCGCTTGCCTTTTGCAACTATACACGAAGTGGTTAGCTTACCTAGAAAAAATCTACACGACAATATATCGGAAGAGGTAATTCCTCGAAACACTTTGAGGGTTAAGTAGACTGCTTCTGGTGCAAAAATCAGTTCCAAACCGCTACCAGTTCAGGGCTAGAGATAATTTGTTTTCCCTACTTGGATCTTCATTCCCCGTGGACTAATAGAGCAGTTTTGTTTCTACGAGAAATCTCGTCCTTAGTTAAATTGTCCCGATATTGGACGATATATTTCCTCGAAACACCTTGAGGGCTAAGTCCTATTATGGCCTACTTCTGGCGTGAAAATCTGTTACCAGTTTTCGGCAAAGGACAATTTATTATTCTTACTTTGACCTTCATTTTCTTGAAGTCTTGTCTCGTCGAGATATATCATCCTTATCAAAATTGAATAGATCATGGACGAGATAACTCGTCGAAATTTCTAAAGGGTTAATCAGTCTCTAGAATGACGTTACAAAAGATACTATTGTCTCGTTTAGACCGCCACTACAGACGTTCATGAGGTAGAGAATTTTATTGCCTTGCCTCTTCTCTCCTTTTTGAATAGTTATGCGATTTGAAGGAAGGGGTACAATAAAAGATGAATTGACTTTCAAACATTGTGAGATAAGTTGACTTTTTTTAACCCTCCTGGTGGCTACGAGATATCTCGTAATTAACAAAACCAACCGATCATAATGGACGAGATATCACGTCGTTGGAAGAAAACTGACCCTTGATCTTGTGATCATCATATTGAAAGGATCTCGTCATCATTAAACAGTAAGCAATATTTTGATGACGAAATATCTCGTCAGTAGAAAAATTGGTAACATCCCTATGAAGGAGATAGCTTCTCGAAACCATTAGGAGGTTAAGAGTCTAAAGCTGAGAGGATAGTAGGAGGTTTGCCACCCACACGGTAGTTTCACCAATGTTTGGTTGTACAGGTTGAGTATAGTTAAAGTTTGCATTGATGGCGTGTCCTTCTGGTGGTTATCTTGACGAGATATCTCGTTCAGATTGAGTCAATTGAATAACTGTCAAACAGCTGTCACAAGTGGTGTTTCTTCTTTTACTGGAATCATTTCACTATACCTACATGTCGACGTTTGAACAATATTGGGGCACAAGGTAAGAGATAATTCGTTAATAGTTGAGATTCGTATTTTAAATATGCGTTGCGTCTGAAGCTTTCCAATTTACTCCACGTCTGTGAACTTCACCAAAAAATATGCTGCATCAGAAAAAGATCCCATAGTAAAATTCATTTCGTGTTTCAATTTGATTCCTTTTAAAAGGTAAAAATACTATACTTTTTATTCTTTTACAAACTGTTTCGTGACACTGATCCTTTAACCTATTGTTAAAATCAAGATACCTGTTTTCGTGATCGCTGGTAGAGCGACGTATTACAAGACTAGTTCCAACCAAAGACCGTTATGCACGTCAAATCTATTGTGGACTTAAGTATTCTTTTTCATGTTTTGAATCGATCGCGGTTCGTCTTCAATAGCCCGCTCTGATGCACCATTAGGAAGCAAACTCTACTACTTACCTTTACATGAACATTGCATTTGGATGATTGAATTTTAATTCCATTAAGAATTTACGTTATTTGCATTTCAATTTATTGTTTCCATTTGATAGTTCTAAATTGTTTCAAATCTGACAGAAAATGAAATCGAATCTCCTTATTTCACTTCTGGTTGCAATGAAAATGTGGCATATTTCCAAAATGAAATGAAAAACACATTTTCAAAACCAGCGGTAGTTTTTTGAAATGACGTACTATTTTAATTTCATGCATATATGTATAACTGATTCGTTTCCTACGTGTTCATATTCAGTATCATAAAAGGAGTAACAATATGACTGAGAAAAAGATCCCATAATTTGTTGTTACGAATAAGGGAATGGGATGACTGGAAAACTACTGCAGAAGAATTTTAAGTATTTTCACTCTATTGCACATCCAATTAAAACTGGATTTGACATTCCCTTTCTCCGGAAAAGAATTGTCTGGAATTTGTCGAGAAAGACCGGACATGGTTATTAATTAATTAAAATTCCAATTAAATAAGCAACAATTACATTATTAATGAGTTACATTCCAACGAGTTTAGGATCGAACTCGACTTTCAGAACGAGAAATGTTTCCTCCAGCAAGAGCACTTTTACCACTCAATCTAAATAAGATTTTAATACTTTAAATACAGCTGAACTATGCGAGTACTATGCACAGTATTTTTATCTTTATGACAATCCATTTAATGTTTAAATTAATTAAAGTTTTCTCACTATTAGTACTGTCAACTTTGGAAAGATTTGGGTGACTTCAGAATTCTATGTCTTCTAACAGAACAGCATCTGTATGAGAGGATTTTTTCTGTCTATATAAACATGGGGGGGGGCGGAAGTAGTTTGCCACGTAATGTGCTTTCTGTACGTATTCCAAACGTGAAGTCCCTCGGCTTATTTTTCGTATACCTAAAAACTAATACGATAGGTAGTTAATAAACCCTCCATGTGGTTGCTTTAACCACCTAGTGGTTTCGACTAGACATCTCGTCCATCAAGATCTGAACAATTTTGCTAATGATGAGATACCTCGTTATCAAGATATTGAAAATTTCATAATGATGACGAAAGATCAAGACATGCTCAGTCTTCTTCTTATGGACAAGATATCTCGTTCATTACAATCTGACCTACGTAAACCTAACCTAATAAAGACGAAATGCTGGTGACTAGATATCTTGTCGAGACAACCAATTAACGTCGTACTTTAGCAACACAACGGGTCAATGACTAGAATGGTCTCTCCCAGTGATGGACTGGGATCAACCACGAAGAGAAAGCTCCGTGGACAAGACCTTATTATTTTCAACCACGGTCAGGTTACAAGGTAAACACTCGAGCTGGGAATTCGTTTTCCAAACTTCCACACATAGATTTAACGTGCAAGAGTCGCCACGTACATGATGCTCTTAGGATGGATCGAATATCAAACTAGCAACACTACAATGGCTAATCCACTACTCTTATATAACGAGGTGTGATAACGAAGTGTTGTTCTCGGATCTTTCCTTTCGAGGTTCTTCTTAGACCGTTGCTAATAGCCCGTAGTGTAGCTCTAGTGCGACGTTAATTCAACATCCCATTAAACTCAGATAGTATGGTAATTTTGGCAATTTTTAAACAACGCCGTACTAGTGCAACATTATGAGCTATTGGCGACGGTCCGGGATCAATCCCCTAAGGGAAAGATCACAGGACAACACCACGTCATTTCGAACCACGGTCAGATGACGAGGCAACACCTGATCTGGCACACCACTCTCCAACCTTCCACACCAACCCAACGTGAGGTCTTTCGGCCACGGCAGATTTAAGGTGCACCAGCAGACTCTACACAATACGCTTACAAACATTCATGCCCCGACCAGGAGTCGAACCAGCATCCTTCCGATCTAGAGGCGAACACTATAACCACTATACCGGTTGGTCGGCTGTATTCGTCTTGGAATATTTACTTTAAAACTAGTCAGTAGTGGTCCGAGGCCGATGGTTGTTGATGAACTCCGTCGTGAAAGTTTAGTCAAAAAACTCAAAAGACACAGAGTCAAAATTCTATATTTGGAGTATATTTTACTAAATTTAATCGATCGTCACGTAAGTTACATGTAGTATAAAGTAGCAATTACATTTGGATAGGCATTCAAAAGTGTAACTTTCCTCCCACCGGCTGTATAAAATCTTTACTTGATCTCTTCTTCTAAAGATGGATTTTATCTTTTACTTGTCTCGGTAGCTATTTATTGCTCTGACTTTTTTAATTGGCTTTTGCCGCACTTCCTCGGCTTGAAATCTTGTGGACGTTTCTTTTAATTGAAAAAGCTTTGTTCTTAGGTTGCCAGTTTGGCGTTTTCTATGTAGGGTTGCCAACTTGGCGTTTCACTTCTTGTAAGATGCGAGATGGCGAACCTTACATAGTCGCTAGGTAACGCGCAGCAAAACAAGTCTAGGCAACACGCGCCAAAACTAGTCTACATTTCAAAGTAATGGTAATGGTAATTTTAGTTTAACGTCATACTAGAGCAACACAACGAGCTATTCACAACGGTTCTGGATGAGTCCCTTAAGGGAGAGATCCGAGGACAACGCCTCGTAATTTTGAACCACGGTCAGATAACGAAGCAACACCTGAGCTGTTATACCATTCTCCAAACTTCCACACCAACCCAACGTGAGGACTTTCGGCCACGACATATATAAGGTGCACCAGTCGTCTCTTCACCATACGCTTACAAACATAGATGCCCTGACCCGGATTCGAACCAGGAACCTTCCAATCTAAAGGCTAACACCTTAACCACTCTACCGGTTGGTCGGCTCTACATTTCAAGGAAATTTTTAAACCACCCTTACATAAAGAGCTTACGATAACAATGTAACACCACACGGATTGATACCCTTTCTTCCGCTCCACAATAATGCGAATTGCAAAAAATGGTTTGTGGTTTTAAAAAGGTATGTCACTTTGTTACTTTTTTTATTTGTCGATGAATATTTGAGAACCACAATCAAATCCGACTCACTTCGCAATAGAATATACAGTCGAAATTCTTATAGAGAATAAGGAATTGCTTAACTTAATATTAGTCCCAACATATTTGCTTATCTTATAAAAATTACATCTTACTAAAATGATACACATATCTTACTAATATAATGTTATCTATGTGAGAGGGATTTTCAGGAAAAACAAGCCACCAGAAGAGGATTTCCTCCTGTTTCTCCAATGCGGAATACGTATAGAACGCACGTTCTACCACAAAAGTATTAGTGCTATTATCTACATTTCACTTTACCGAAAAAGCCTCTCAAGGGATCATGCTTTTTAACTTTTAGATAAAAAAGGAAAATGTTGAAATGCTTCCGAATAATCTCATTCAATTCAATAAGTAACCAGCTCCAGTGAAATGCTTTGTTTTATCCCTTATCTAACTGCATTTGTGGATGCCTTTTTTAGTCGTATATTTTGGTGTTTGTAATAGGATATTTTCCTGTACAGTAGCAGCAATAAAATAAAAATAAAATATATAGGTAATTTGGGTACGCATATTGTAATTTTTTGAACAATAATTTTATTTTTCTGTGGTTGATGGAGGCAGTACATACTCCCCCCCCCTAAATGTTACCTACAGTATATCGTGGGGCTTAGAGCGTATTAAATGACAAAGAGAATATTTTACTATAGATCTGTTTGAAGATTAAATATTAGTTTTGTAGGCTAAAATATAAAGTCTATGAGCACATTTTGATGTGACATATCGATCGTAACGTAAGTTACATGTAGTATAAAGTAGCAATTACATTTGGATAGGCATTCAAAAGTGTAACTTTCCTCCCACCGGCTGTATAAAATCTTTACTTGATCTCTTCTTCTAAAGATGGATTTTATCTTTTACTTGTCTCGGTAGCTATTTATTGCTCTGACTTTTTTAATTGGCTTTTGCCGCACTTCCTCGGCTTGAAATCTTGTGGACGTTTCTTTTAATTGAAAAAGCTTTGTTCTTAGGTTGCCAGTTTGGCGTTTTCTATGTAGGGTTGCTAACTTGGCGTTTCACTTCTTGTAAGATGCGAGATGGCGAACCTTACATGTCCCTCCGGGGAAGCACATCCATCACTTAAGTCATAAGTGATGATGCTGCTGCCAATCGCCATCTAGAATCATAACTAAAAGTCATAATCAATTAGCTGGTCTTCATTACGATATCCAGTCCTTCGAGAGAAGCGTGAGAGCTCAAAAAAAATATCTACATCAACATTCATGAACTCCCACATAAAATACATAATACAAGTCACAAGAACGTTATCAAAATTATCTAAATCAGATTACAGTTTTGAGAAGAAGAAAAATATATACATATTTATATGAACTGAATAAAAACTAGGGTTCATCAATTTTGATGCGCGATAAGGCATCTGCATTGCCATGCTTACTACCCTTTCTGTACAATATATTCATGTTATATCTTTGCAATGCCAAAGCCCAACGTGCAAGTTTTGCACCCTGTGGCATTCCCTGGGTCAAATAAGTAAGGGGGTTATGATCGGAGACAATTTGGACTTGTGCTCCAAATATCCAAGTGTCAAATTTTTTCAACGCACTTAGAACAGCATACGCCTCCCGTTCGATAGTGGCCCAACGAGTTTGGCATGGGGTGAGTTTTCTACTGTAAAAGGCGATAGGACGTTCTTTTCCGTCTTCGTCTTGCTGAGCTAGACACGCTCCAATCGCTGTTGCAGAAGCATCGGTGTACAACTGGTATGGCTGATCTATCACTGGAGTATATAAGAATGGAATTTCCGTCAGCCTTTGCTTCAATTGTTGGAAGCTTGCTTCCTCTTCATCACTCCAAGGTAATTTGTTGGGCACCCTTTTCTTTGTTAAGTTTGTTAAGGGTAAAACCAAGGACGAGAAATCCTGAATGTACTCCCGATAGTAGCTTGCGAGACCAATTATGCCTCTTAACTCTTTCTTAGTAGTTGGACGTGCTAAGTTCTGCATGGCTTCGATTTTCTGGGGATCTGGTGCATGTCTTCCGGAACCTACAATGTGTCCCAGGAACCTCACTTGTTTTTTACCGAACTCGCACTTTTTAAGATTGACTGTTAATCCAACGGTCTGTAGAGTTCTCAGCACGTCTCTGATGTGACGCAAGTGATTCTCCCACGAGCTGGAAAAAATGGCCAGATCGTCGATATACGCACGACAGTACTTTCTGTGTGTCTTAAGTACTTTGTCTATGGACTTTTGGAACGCACTTCCAGCATTTTTAAGTCCGAATGGTAAAACGTTCCATTGAAAATGACCAGAGTGTGTCACAAATGCCGAATATGGTTTAGCTTCTTCTTCTAAAGGGATTTGCCAATAACCCTTTGTCAAATCTAGAACGCTGATGAAAGGAGCACTACCAATTTCAAATAGTAACTCGGTGGCCTGTTGCATTGGATAAGCATCCGGAACAGTAAAACTGTTCAAAACTCGAAAGTCGACGCCAAGTCTTATACTTCCGACCTTTTTGGCCACACAGACGACTGGGTGTGCCCACTCACTGTCACTCTCTTCAATCAGTCCTTGTTCAAGTAACTCTTGTATTTGTTGATCCACCTCGTTTTGTAAGGCGATGGGAACCCGATAGGGATGCATTTTCTTTGGCACACAATCTTTAGTTAGTTTGATTGAATGTCCATCAACTCTGGCTCGGCCAGGTCGTGCACTGAAAACTTCTCGAAACCCTTCCAAGGTCTGAACTAATTGGTGTCGCTGTTCTTCGCACAACGCCTCTGTAGTCTGGAACACATGACCCTTAATATCGTCTGCAGATTGACTCTTATTTCGAGTAGGGGCATAAAAGATTTCCCCAAAGTCCTGATCTTGTTCGAAAATCAACCCCACCTGTTCAACTTGGGCTATATAAGATCGTAGTTTGTTGAAATGCAGCTCTTTTCGGCTTTTATCCTCCATCTCGACCAACGCAGAATGAGGTCGAGTTAACTGGATAATAGTTGCAGGTCCTGACCAGTTCTTCAGAAGTTTGTGACTAGAAGATGGAATAAGGATCAGTACCTTATCACCAACCTTGAAAGTCTTTTCTCTCGCTCTCAGATTATATTTAGATGTGTAATAGCCTTGTGCCTTTTCGGCATTCCCTGCGGCAATCTCGTGTGCCGTTTTCATCCTTTGACGAAGGTCTTCTAAGTATTTTTCAACAGAAGGAGATGCTCCTGTTGGAATTTCGGTTTCTCCTAACCAACTCTCCTTAATTAATTTTAATGGACCTGGAGGTAACCTTCCATACACCAACTGAAATGGCGATACTCCCGTGGTACTGTGAGGTACTTCTCTGTATGCGAATAGTAAGAAAGTGAGATGAATATCCCATTGTCGACCATTTTCTTGTATGTTCTTACTGAGCATATCCTTCAGGGTTTTGTTCCATCTCTCCACGGCTCCCATGCTTTCTGGATGCCCCGGAGTTGAAAATCTTGGTGACACCCCGATAACTTGCATGAAGCCCTTGGTGAGCTGTGCTGTGAAATTTGTCCCTTGATCGGTACAGATAGTTTTAGGAAACCCCGTCTGGGAGAAAATCTTCATCAGGACGTCGCAAGTTGTTTTCGCAGTAATGTTCTTGACTGGTATGGCTTCCGCCCATCTCGTGCACAAATCCACAGCACAAACGATAAACTTGTGCCCTCTTGAGGATGGTGGCTCTAGGGGACCAATACAATCTACACTCCACACTTCAAAAGGATTTTCAGGTCTCACAATAGGTTGTATAGGAATTCTGTCATTGTAAGTGGTACCTCTACGTAGCTGGCAGACCTTGCAGCTTTCACAAAAATGTTTGACATCAATCTTGATATTCGGCCAGTAAAAGGAATATTTTATCCGTTGTTTGGTTTTCTGTTCTCCTAAATGACCGGCCAATGGAATTTCGTGTGCCATTTTTAGGATATAGGGCCTTTTAAATTTAGGCAAAACTACCTGCTGAATTTTCTCTCCTCCTACGATTTCTGAGTGTACCAATAACCCATCTTGTACTTCGAATGCATTTCTTCTATTTCTTGCTAATTCCCAAATATCCTTTAAACTTTCATCTTCCAATTGAAATTGCACGAACTCGTTCCGTTTCTCATTAACCCCAGGGTGATTTGCGGTGTCACTACGGGCCAAGGTAAGGACGAAACTGAATAAATTTCTCCAACTCGAGAAACCCCTTCTTGACTAATAATATTGCCATAAAGTTCCACATTCGAGTTTAAAGCGTCATACGTTGAAACGCTTACGAGCATGTCGCTTACTAATTTTTCAGACACTGCACATGTCACTGGGATTTCTCCGTGTCATCCGTCAGTGATTTTCACATGGATTATCTTGAGAGGTGCCATTTCTGTCTCACCAAATGCGGATACAATTTTAATTTTTCCTTCCCCTTCATTTTGAGAATCCTCAATCAGATCAGCCCGGATGACTGAAATCTGCGCTCCAGAGTCGATAATACCGTCGAAGATATTATTACCGCTTTTTAAACTCATTATCTTGAGTTCATCAATACCTCTTTGGTATTCTACAGGCTTTGTGACTGGAACGGTCACTTTTGCCGTCAACATCGATGGAGGCTCCACCATGTCTTCCCTTGCACATGATGTTGTAGCCCCGCGTTGGGCTCCAATATTGCTCACAACTGCTGAAGGTTGTCTTCTTCCTAGCTTAGGACATGCGTTTCTAAGATGCTGAAATGATCCGCAAGAATAACACTGAATCTTCTTCTTCCTTCCCGCTTCATTTTTCGGACTCGTATTACGTTGATGAGTACTCCTCTCGTGAAACTGTCCATATCTAGCAGGAAAATCGGAGTTCCTTTCTTGAAAGCGTCTTCTTTCTTGAAAATGTGAATTTCTTTTCTTATTTACTATGTTTTCAGGTGAATGGAATTTCTTCTTGAACCCTCGAACACTTTCGTATTTGTCAAGGAGTTCCGCTAGAGTAGTAGGAGATTTTATTGTGCTCCACTCATCGACAAAATGCTCTCGCATTTCCGGAGGTACCTTACGTTTGAATTGATCCGTAATTACCAGATGCTTTAATGTTTCGAAATCCGCAACCTCAAGACCTTGAATCCATTCTTCAAAATAATTTGTCAATTCAAAGGCAAAATCCTTCCACGATTTATCTTCAGTCCGCTTGAGCTGGACAAATTTCAATCGGAAGGTTTCTGGGCTTAGTTTAAACCTTTTTAGCAATAACCCTTTCACGTGGCTGTAGTCATATGCGACAGCCGCTTCTTCTCTAGCAATTAACTGAGTAATGTCATAGGGTAATAAACCCAAAAGCTGTGACACCCAGTCCTCCCTTTTTATGTGAGCATGTTCTGCCTGCCTCTCGAAAAGAACCAGATATAGACTGATGTCTTCTTCTTTAGGATCGAACTTCTGCATCACTCTTTGTAAATCGTAGATGTGCTTAGAGTTGCTCGAATTCCCTTCATTTGATGTTTCTGTATTGTGACGGCCTTCCATTTCGAGCCTTAGCTTTTCTAACTCGAAAGCAGAACGTTTCTCGAGTTCCATCACAAAACGTCTTTCTTCAGACTCAGCAGCGATGCGCTTTTGCTCAGTTTCAGCAGCGAGGCGCTTTTCCTCACTTTCAGCCAAGAAACGCCTTTCCTCGGCATTTTTCCGATCTGTTATGATACTGTTTAAAAGATTTTCGGTAAACTCCTGTTCATATTCTTCGCTGTTCAATATTGAGTTCTTTAAATCGATGATTTTGTGTTGCGGCAACACATCTAACCCCAATTCATCTGCCAACACCTTCAAATCCTCCTTCCTTGCTTTCGCGAGATACGCCATCCCAAACGAATTTAATTCAGGAATTAAATTTACGCCACAGAATGCAGAAATAATAGAAGGGGGGAGGGTGGAAACCTCACTCTAAATAGTCTCAAATTATATTTATATTAACTCTACGCCTTAGCAACAAGCATTCGCAGAAATCCTCGTTTACCAAAACGAAATAGTTATTCTCTAACCCAATAACACAAAAAGTATCTAGTTCTGATGAACTGTTTCACAATTAACCATTAATCTAATTAACACCTGGTGTGCTAGTCAAAATTTGCATATATTAATACAATAGTACACATAAATAGCATTTACATACATGCATTACCGAAACGAAAGTAGCTATTCTTTTTAAAACCAAAACGCAGCAGTTATCTAGTTCTGATGAACTTTTTCCCAATAAACCATTGAACTAATTAACACATGGTGTGCTAAATAAAATTTGCACTGTGGTGCACATAACAAGTAAGTGTTCTAAACAAAATGAATAGCGTTAGATTTCAACAAAGTCTACTTTCGCTCCGTAATTGTGTGGGAGTTGCATGAATTAAAAAAAATTAAAACTCAGGATGAGCTCTCACCTTCATTTCCAGGGTTCGACGATCCATGATGACTGAGCCAGTAGTGGTCCGAGGCCGATGGTTGTTGATGAACTCCGTCGTGAAAGTTTAGTCAAAAAACTCAAAAGACACAGAGTCAAAATTCTATATTTGGAGTATATTTTACTAAATTTAATCGATCGTCACGTAAGTTACATGTAGTATAAAGTAGCAATTACATTTGGATAGGCATTCAAAAGTGTAACTTTCCTCCCACCGGCTGTATAAAATCTTTACTTGATCTCTTCTTCTAAAGATGGATTTTATCTTTTACTTGTCTCGGTAGCTATTTATTGCTCTGACTTTTTTAATTGGCTTTTGCCGCACTTCCTCGGCTTGAAATCTTGTGGACGTTTCTTTTAATTGAAAAAGCTTTGTTCTTAGGTTGCCAGTTTGGCGTTTTCTATGTAGGGTTGCTAACTTGGCGTTTCACTTCTTGTAAGATGCGAGATGGCGAACCTTACATGTCCCTCCGGGGAAGCACATCCATCACTTAAGTCATAAGTGATGATGCTGCTGCCAATCGCCATCTAGAATCATAACTAAAAGTCATAATCAATTAGCTGGTCTTCATTACGATATCCAGTCCTTCGAGAGAAGCGTGAGAGCTCAAAAAAAATATCTACATCAACATTCATGAACTCCCACATAAAATACATAATACAAGTCACAAGAACGTTATCAAAATTATCTAAATCAGATTACAGTTTTGAGAAGAAGAAAAATATATACATATTTATATGAACTGAATAAAAACTAGGGTTCATCAATTTTGATGCGCGATAAGGCATCTGCATTGCCATGCTTACTACCCTTTCTGTACAATATATTCATGTTATATCTTTGCAATGCCAAAGCCCAACGTGCAAGTTTTGCACCCTGTGGCATTCCCTGGGTCAAATAAGTAAGGGGGTTATGATCGGAGACAATTTGGACTTGTGCTCCAAATATCCAAGTGTCAAATTTTTTCAACGCACTTAGAACAGCATACGCCTCCCGTTCGATAGTGGCCCAACGAGTTTGGCATGGGGTGAGTTTTCTACTGTAAAAGGCGATAGGACGTTCTTTTCCGTCTTCGTCTTGCTGAGCTAGACACGCTCCAATCGCTGTTGCAGAAGCATCGGTGTACAACTGGTATGGCTGATCTATCACTGGAGTATATAAGAATGGAATTTCCGTCAGCCTTTGCTTCAATTGTTGGAAGCTTGCTTCCTCTTCATCACTCCAAGGTAATTTGTTGGGCACCCTTTTCTTTGTTAAGTTTGTTAAGGGTAAAACCAAGGACGAGAAATCCTGAATGTACTCCCGATAGTAGCTTGCGAGACCAATTATGCCTCTTAACTCTTTCTTAGTAGTTGGACGTGCTAAGTTCTGCATGGCTTCGATTTTCTGGGGATCTGGTGCATGTCTTCCGGAACCTACAATGTGTCCCAGGAACCTCACTTGTTTTTTACCGAACTCGCACTTTTTAAGATTGACTGTTAATCCAACGGTCTGTAGAGTTCTCAGCACGTCTCTGATGTGACGCAAGTGATTCTCCCACGAGCTGGAAAAAATGGCCAGATCGTCGATATACGCACGACAGTACTTTCTGTGTGTCTTAAGTACTTTGTCTATGGACTTTTGGAACGCACTTCCAGCATTTTTAAGTCCGAATGGTAAAACGTTCCATTGAAAATGACCAGAGTGTGTCACAAATGCCGAATATGGTTTAGCTTCTTCTTCTAAAGGGATTTGCCAATAACCCTTTGTCAAATCTAGAACGCTGATGAAAGGAGCACTACCAATTTCAAATAGTAACTCGGTGGCCTGTTGCATTGGATAAGCATCCGGAACAGTAAAACTGTTCAAAACTCGAAAGTCGACGCCAAGTCTTATACTTCCGACCTTTTTGGCCACACAGACGACTGGGTGTGCCCACTCACTGTCACTCTCTTCAATCAGTCCTTGTTCAAGTAACTCTTGTATTTGTTGATCCACCTCGTTTTGTAAGGCGATGGGAACCCGATAGGGATGCATTTTCTTTGGCACACAATCTTTAGTTAGTTTGATTGAATGTCCATCAACTCTGGCTCGGCCAGGTCGTGCACTGAAAACTTCTCGAAACCCTTCCAAGGTCTGAACTAATTGGTGTCGCTGTTCTTCGCACAACGCCTCTGTAGTCTGGAACACATGACCCTTAATATCGTCTGCAGATTGACTCTTATTTCGAGTAGGGGCATAAAAGATTTCCCCAAAGTCCTGATCTTGTTCGAAAATCAACCCCACCTGTTCAACTTGGGCTATATAAGATCGTAGTTTGTTGAAATGCAGCTCTTTTCGGCTTTTATCCTCCATCTCGACCAACGCAGAATGAGGTCGAGTTAACTGGATAATAGTTGCAGGTCCTGACCAGTTCTTCAGAAGTTTGTGACTAGAAGATGGAATAAGGATCAGTACCTTATCACCAACCTTGAAAGTCTTTTCTCTCGCTCTCAGATTATATTTAGATGTGTAATAGCCTTGTGCCTTTTCGGCATTCCCTGCGGCAATCTCGTGTGCCGTTTTCATCCTTTGACGAAGGTCTTCTAAGTATTTTTCAACAGAAGGAGATGCTCCTGTTGGAATTTCGGTTTCTCCTAACCAACTCTCCTTAATTAATTTTAATGGACCTGGAGGTAACCTTCCATACACCAACTGAAATGGCGATACTCCCGTGGTACTGTGAGGTACTTCTCTGTATGCGAATAGTAAGAAAGTGAGATGAATATCCCATTGTCGACCATTTTCTTGTATGTTCTTACTGAGCATATCCTTCAGGGTTTTGTTCCATCTCTCCACGGCTCCCATGCTTTCTGGATGCCCCGGAGTTGAAAATCTTGGTGACACCCCGATAACTTGCATGAAGCCCTTGGTGAGCTGTGCTGTGAAATTTGTCCCTTGATCGGTACAGATAGTTTTAGGAAACCCCGTCTGGGAGAAAATCTTCATCAGGACGTCGCAAGTTGTTTTCGCAGTAATGTTCTTGACTGGTATGGCTTCCGCCCATCTCGTGCACAAATCCACAGCACAAACGATAAACTTGTGCCCTCTTGAGGATGGTGGCTCTAGGGGACCAATACAATCTACACTCCACACTTCAAAAGGATTTTCAGGTCTCACAATAGGTTGTATAGGAATTCTGTCATTGTAAGTGGTACCTCTACGTAGCTGGCAGACCTTGCAGCTTTCACAAAAATGTTTGACATCAATCTTGATATTCGGCCAGTAAAAGGAATATTTTATCCGTTGTTTGGTTTTCTGTTCTCCTAAATGACCGGCCAATGGAATTTCGTGTGCCATTTTTAGGATATAGGGCCTTTTAAATTTAGGCAAAACTACCTGCTGAATTTTCTCTCCTCCTACGATTTCTGAGTGTACCAATAACCCATCTTGTACTTCGAATGCATTTCTTCTATTTCTTGCTAATTCCCAAATATCCTTTAAACTTTCATCTTCCA
The DNA here is from genome assembly GCA_947359465.1 of Metellina segmentata. Lineage (NCBI taxonomy): Eukaryota > Metazoa > Arthropoda > Arachnida > Araneae > Tetragnathidae > Metellina > Metellina segmentata. Next base: position 17,561,503 of record OX375873.1, read on the forward strand.
ATTGAAATTGCACGAACTCGTTCCGTTTCTCATTAACCCCAGGGTGATTTGCGGTGTCACTACGGGCCAAGGTAAGGACGAAACTGAATAAATTTCTCCAACTCGAGAAACCCCTTCTTGACTAATAATATTGCCATAAAGTTCCACATTCGAGTTTAAAGCGTCATACGTTGAAACGCTTACGAGCATGTCGCTTACTAATTTTTCAGACACTGCACATGTCACTGGGATTTCTCCGTGTCATCCGTCAGTGATTTTCACATGGATTATCTTGAGAGGTGCCATTTCTGTCTCACCAAATGCGGATACAATTTTAATTTTTCCTTCCCCTTCATTTTGAGAATCCTCAATCAGATCAGCCCGGATGACTGAAATCTGCGCTCCAGAGTCGATAATACCGTCGAAGATATTATTACCGCTTTTTAAACTCATTATCTTGAGTTCATCAATACCTCTTTGGTATTCTACAGGCTTTGTGACTGGAACGGTCACTTTTGCCGTCAACATCGATGGAGGCTCCACCATGTCTTCCCTTGCACATGATGTTGTAGCCCCGCGTTGGGCTCCAATATTGCTCACAACTGCTGAAGGTTGTCTTCTTCCTAGCTTAGGACATGCGTTTCTAAGATGCTGAAATGATCCGCAAGAATAACACTGAATCTTCTTCTTCCTTCCCGCTTCATTTTTCGGACTCGTATTACGTTGATGAGTACTCCTCTCGTGAAACTGTCCATATCTAGCAGGAAAATCGGAGTTCCTTTCTTGAAAGCGTCTTCTTTCTTGAAAATGTGAATTTCTTTTCTTATTTACTATGTTTTCAGGTGAATGGAATTTCTTCTTGAACCCTCGAACACTTTCGTATTTGTCAAGGAGTTCCGCTAGAGTAGTAGGAGATTTTATTGTGCTCCACTCATCGACAAAATGCTCTCGCATTTCCGGAGGTACCTTACGTTTGAATTGATCCGTAATTACCAGATGCTTTAATGTTTCGAAATCCGCAACCTCAAGACCTTGAATCCATTCTTCAAAATAATTTGTCAATTCAAAGGCAAAATCCTTCCACGATTTATCTTCAGTCCGCTTGAGCTGGACAAATTTCAATCGGAAGGTTTCTGGGCTTAGTTTAAACCTTTTTAGCAATAACCCTTTCACGTGGCTGTAGTCATATGCGACAGCCGCTTCTTCTCTAGCAATTAACTGAGTAATGTCATAGGGTAATAAACCCAAAAGCTGTGACACCCAGTCCTCCCTTTTTATGTGAGCATGTTCTGCCTGCCTCTCGAAAAGAACCAGATATAGACTGATGTCTTCTTCTTTAGGATCGAACTTCTGCATCACTCTTTGTAAATCGTAGATGTGCTTAGAGTTGCTCGAATTCCCTTCATTTGATGTTTCTGTATTGTGACGGCCTTCCATTTCGAGCCTTAGCTTTTCTAACTCGAAAGCAGAACGTTTCTCGAGTTCCATCACAAAACGTCTTTCTTCAGACTCAGCAGCGATGCGCTTTTGCTCAGTTTCAGCAGCGAGGCGCTTTTCCTCACTTTCAGCCAAGAAACGCCTTTCCTCGGCATTTTTCCGATCTGTTATGATACTGTTTAAAAGATTTTCGGTAAACTCCTGTTCATATTCTTCGCTGTTCAATATTGAGTTCTTTAAATCGATGATTTTGTGTTGCGGCAACACATCTAACCCCAATTCATCTGCCAACACCTTCAAATCCTCCTTCCTTGCTTTCGCGAGATACGCCATCCCAAACGAATTTAATTCAGGAATTAAATTTACGCCACAGAATGCAGAAATAATAGAAGGGGGGAGGGTGGAAACCTCACTCTAAATAGTCTCAAATTATATTTATATTAACTCTACGCCTTAGCAACAAGCATTCGCAGAAATCCTCGTTTACCAAAACGAAATAGTTATTCTCTAACCCAATAACACAAAAAGTATCTAGTTCTGATGAACTGTTTCACAATTAACCATTAATCTAATTAACACCTGGTGTGCTAGTCAAAATTTGCATATATTAATACAATAGTACACATAAATAGCATTTACATACATGCATTACCGAAACGAAAGTAGCTATTCTTTTTAAAACCAAAACGCAGCAGTTATCTAGTTCTGATGAACTTTTTCCCAATAAACCATTGAACTAATTAACACATGGTGTGCTAAATAAAATTTGCACTGTGGTGCACATAACAAGTAAGTGTTCTAAACAAAATGAATAGCGTTAGATTTCAACAAAGTCTACTTTCGCTCCGTAATTGTGTGGGAGTTGCATGAATTAAAAAAAATTAAAACTCAGGATGAGCTCTCACCTTCATTTCCAGGGTTCGACGATCCATGATGACTGAGCCAGTAGTGGTCCGAGGCCGATGGTTGTTGATGAACTCCGTCGTGAAAGTTTAGTCAAAAAACTCAAAAGACACAGAGTCAAAATTCTATATTTGGAGTATATTTTACTAAATTTAATCGATCGTCACGTAAGTTACATGTAGTATAAAGTAGCAATTACATTTGGATAGGCATTCAAAAGTGTAACTTTCCTCCCACCGGCTGTATAAAATCTTTACTTGATCTCTTCTTCTAAAGATGGATTTTATCTTTTACTTGTCTCGGTAGCTATTTATTGCTCTGACTTTTTTAATTGGCTTTTGCCGCACTTCCTCGGCTTGAAATCTTGTGGACGTTTCTTTTAATTGAAAAAGCTTTGTTCTTAGGTTGCCAGTTTGGCGTTTTCTATGTAGGGTTGCCAACTTGGCGTTTCACTTCTTGTAAGATGCGAGATGGCGAACCTTACATAGTCGCTAGGTAACGCGCAGCAAAACAAGTCTAGGCAACACGCGCCAAAACTAGTCTACATTTCAAAGTAATGGTAATGGTAATTTTAGTTTAACGTCATACTAGAGCAACACAACGAGCTATTCACAACGGTTCTGGATGAGTCCCTTAAGGGAGAGATCCGAGGACAACGCCTCGTAATTTTGAACCACGGTCAGATAACGAAGCAACACCTGAGCTGTTATACCATTCTCCAAACTTCCACACCAACCCAACGTGAGGACTTTCGGCCACGACATATATAAGGTGCACCAGTCGTCTCTTCACCATACGCTTACAAACATAGATGCCCTGACCCGGATTCGAACCAGGAACCTTCCAATCTAAAGGCTAACACCTTAACCACTCTACCGGTTGGTCGGCTCTACATTTCAAGGAAATTTTTAAACCACCCTTACATAAAGAGCTTACGATAACAATGTAACACCACACGGATTGATACCCTTTCTTCCGCTCCACAATAATGCGAATTGCAAAAAATGGTTTGTGGTTTTAAAAAGGTATGTCACTTTGTTACTTTTTTTATTTGTCGATGAATATTTGAGAACCACAATCAAATCCGACTCACTTCGCAATAGAATATACAGTCGAAATTCTTATAGAGAATAAGGAATTGCTTAACTTAATATTAGTCCCAACATATTTGCTTATCTTATAAAAATTACATCTTACTAAAATGATACACATATCTTACTAATATAATGTTATCTATGTGAGAGGGATTTTCAGGAAAAACAAGCCACCAGAAGAGGATTTCCTCCTGTTTCTCCAATGCGGAATACGTATAGAACGCACGTTCTACCACAAAAGTATTAGTGCTATTATCTACATTTCACTTTACCGAAAAAGCCTCTCAAGGGATCATGCTTTTTAACTTTTAGATAAAAAAGGAAAATGTTGAAATGCTTCCGAATAATCTCATTCAATTCAATAAGTAACCAGCTCCAGTGAAATGCTTTGTTTTATCCCTTATCTAACTGCATTTGTGGATGCCTTTTTTAGTCGTATATTTTGGTGTTTGTAATAGGATATTTTCCTGTACAGTAGCAGCAATAAAATAAAAATAAAATATATAGGTAATTTGGGTACGCATATTGTAATTTTTTGAACAATAATTTTATTTTTCTGTGGTTGATGGAGGCAGTACATACTCCCCCCCCCTAAATGTTACCTACAGTATATCGTGGGGCTTAGAGCGTATTAAATGACAAAGAGAATATTTTACTATAGATCTGTTTGAAGATTAAATATTAGTTTTGTAGGCTAAAATATAAAGTCTATGAGCACATTTTGATGTGACATATGTATTTTAAACCTATTACAATAAGCACAATGTATTTCTCATCATCATGAAAATAAGCATTTAACGTCCTCGAAGAAAAATTTCATTCAATGAGTTACTCGCTCTATAAGCCTACGATATACCAAAAAAATAAACAACATATATTAAATTGAAGTGTAACTTTTTACACATGAAGTAATAAACTAAATGTTTCTTCATTTTGAATTTGAAAACTCTCTATCTTGATATAAAACAGACTTAACATCACTACTTTGGTTTTAAATATGTGCATGGACATGCCTATAATGGACCAACAATACAGCTGAGATTGAAACTAGTTTAGATTCCTGCATTAATTATAAAGATCGATGTAGTAAATGAACTACAATGATACGCTTGGTTTAACACTGTCGTCGAAAATTTAGAGATAGTTAATTTAACTGCCATTGTGATTAATACTCGGCCATTATTGCAAATAAATGGTCTTCGTAAAGGATGTGATAAAAATACGTTCGGTTTCGAGGAGCTTACGAATGACATCTGCTTGGATGGATACTTTAGTATCTCATACGTAATTCCTCTAGGTGTAGTTGACTGCAATATTCTTCAGAAAGTGATTTATATTTCCGACTTTCTTTGGTGAAATAAAAGATGGTCTTGTCTGAACTTTTCCCCTCAATATTTCTATTCAATAAATGATATCTCTGTTCCGGAAAAACATAATGAAGCATGTGCAAAAGATGGGTATTTTGAGTTAAAAGAGGTGATGTAATTTTAATGAACGTCGTACTAGAGCAACACAAAGGGTCATTGACGACGGTCCTGTATCAATACCCTATGGGAAAGGTCCGAGGACAGCATCACGTTATTATGAATCACGGTCAGATGACGTGGCAACACTTGAGCTGGCACCCCACTCTCCAAACTTCCACACCAACCCAACGTGATGACTTTTGATGATTTAAGGTGCACCAGCGGTCTCTACACCCTGCGCTTACATACATCCATACACTAACCCGGATTCGAACCAGGAACCTTCCGATCAAGAGGCTAACACTTAAAATCCCCGGAAGAAAGAGTGTTGGAAATGTATCGTCTGCATTCAAGAACACCGCTTCGCCAGGCTGCTAGTGAAGTAAGAATTCCAAAGGACAGTGTTCATCGTATTTGGAAGACGATTTAATTGGAAAAGTTACATACAGACTTTAGTACAAGCTCTCAATGAAGATATTTTAGAAAGGAGAAATTCCAAAGCTTCACGATGTATGATCATAAATATGAAAATATAAACTAGGTACAAAAAAATACATTATAAACATTGAAAGTAAATTGTAAGATATGTAATAAACACTGTATGAAAAATCAAAGTGGACGCACCAGATGCTAAATTTGTTATGTCTCTTACATTAGGAAGTTACAGTGAATTCATTTTGCATTTTGGCTATTTACGCAATCCGAGACGTGTTGAGAGAATGTTTACGAGCGTAAAGCAGCTTCTGAAGACATCTCCAATTATTTTTATTGATGCTTAAAAGAATGCAAAATAACTTTCATAATTTCGGAGAACAGAAATATTTCCGTTTCCAAATCAACACCATTAGCAAATGTCACATGTAGTTTGACCTCACATCGTTGTTCCAAAAGTAAAACAATAAGTTCCTAGGAATAAAATAAAGGTTTAAAATCTTTGACTTGATTCATTCGTTCATTGCAGCAAGAGCAATGGTAGCACCGTGGGAAGAGTATCGCATTACTGACCGGATTGCTGCGAGCTCGATTTAAACCAAAGACCGTCGTGTACAAGGAATACTGGTACACGTTAAATCTGTCGTGGTCTCAAATGTCCTCACGTTGGCGTGGTGTGGAAGTTAGGAGATTAGGGTGACAGCTGACGTGTGACCTCGTCATCTGATTGTTTCGAATTTGCGTGGTGTTGTCCTCGGTTTTTTTGCCTTCTGGTGTTGGTCCCGGACTGTCGTCAACAGCCTCTTGTGTTGCTCCAGTGCTACATTATTTAACTACCTGTATTGGAACACGGACTAAACTTTAGTACCACCGACTCCGCTACACTCAAACATTGTTCGAATTCCAAGCGTTGCTCATCTTCCTGTAGAAGTGTCAGTTGTGACATAGATTTTGGTGTTGGAGGTAAGCTTTTTGGTGCAACAATTTTTAAAGGGTGTTAAGAAGAATTGTATAAAAAGTTGCGTGGTGAATTAGACTCGAACATCGACGTAAGTGTATGTTGTGTCATTGTCAACTTCAGTTGGTTTCTATGTGGCTTCATTCTCCAAGTGGTTTTGACGAGATATCTCGTTCATTAAGGTCTGTTCAATGTTCCTAACGACGAGATATATCGTCATCAAGATCTGAACAATTTTTTTAATGACGCGACATCTCTCGTTTTTCCGATGATGATATGGTCAGTTTTACCCTCTCAGATATCTCATACATCGATATCTGATAGGCTTTGTTAATGACAAGATACCTCGTCGAGACAAACATCCACCATGAAGTTAAGAAAAATTGTTTAGAGTTGCTTGTTGAATTTGATCAGGAAATAACATAGTATGTTAATATATATATATATATATATTTTTTTTTCTCTTTTCGTCTCAATTTCAACGTACTTTTCAAACAGGGAGAGATAACTTCAATCAATAAACAGACAGATATCCATCTGTTGTCCTTGTAGAGGAAAGAATTGAGGGGTGGGGGTAACACCGACAATGATTCAACGCAAAAGAGAAATGGGGGGAAGGGGAGGGAAGTAAAAGCGAAAATTCAGATCCTCTCTGGGGTCTCAAACACGTTTTTTCTTCTGGCAATTCCCTGTGTTGCTCCCAGCCTCTAGAAATGTTACAATTACTATTTAAAAAATAAACGATAACATCATTGAAAAGATAAAAATGCCGACCATATAACCGATAACAAGGAAAATAAAATGGCTACATAAGCGGTGCACTTTGACACATAACGACTTGGCTGATGCCCTGGCAAAAGAAGCAAGACTTTTAAACACCAACAAGGTTACTCATGTCACTCTCAGCGATATCAATTCAGTGGCTAGGGCAAAACTTAACGATAGGAAAATCAAAATCAAACACCAAATCCCCGAAATCAGTGCTAGTAGAACTCTCGCCAGCACACTAACAAGACTCCGTATGGGACACTTTAGGGGGATGAAGATTAATAAAGACGGGACAAGGACTTACAGCCTCTGCAAAAACTGCCCAGACATAGAACTAACCCCCAAACATCTTTTCACCTGTCCCGCAATCGCAGCAAATAAGTGACAATCCGCGGGAGGACTTATATAAAGAACATTGCCCTCAAATCGCAGATGCTGTATATGGGACATTTGGTCCTATTTAAATTTATTTTCTATCTATGACACGACACCAACCAACCAACCAACTTTGACACGTTCCCTATTAAATTAGACGGGACTTTAGAAAACTGACCATATAAGCGGGATGACCTTATAAGAGGGTAACCATATTACCGGTACTGACAGTATATATATATATATATATATATATATATATATATATATATATATATATATTGTTTTCTGCGTTTTTCATCTTAATATTTATAATATCTTAATATTTGTAATATCTTACAAATTATTTGTAATAATAATTCGTATATATCTTACTCTTTTCCATATTACCTTTATATTTTTCAGGAATTAAATGTATATATTTGCATCTGAAGTAAATTCCAGAAGCTATGAAAAAGTTAAAATTATGTTAAAAAGTATTTTCTGTACAACTCAAATGATTGCATTTTAATATGTAAGAAAAGTGGTTAATCTAATTCATTTTTCAATTAATATTTAACCTTTTCAACCCGAGCAGCGCAGGATAAAATACTTAAAAAAAAAAGAAAAAGATACATACTTTTATAATAATTTTTATCTAACATCATCGAACTCCTTTTTAAATGAATCCACTCAGTCTTTGCCAGTGTCAAAGTTGAAATCGCTAGCCAGAAAGTCATACTAATCAGCAACGTAAATTAAAACACGCTAGAGTCGGAAAATTTGGCATGATTCCCGAGGCTTCCAGACGAAAAACGCTTGTGCTGTCAAAGGTCGAAAGTCGTAAAATCTGCTTGCAGCTTCTTTCGAGGTATGAGTGACGTCACATTTAGGAGAGAAGAGCAAATGGTGAAAAAACTAATAAATTAATTTATAGATGTTCTAGACTAAATTTTAAAATTTGGGCTGAACACAAAAATCGCAAAAACATCGAACTACCTATGTGCTAGATTTCATTATTGTAAAAACCATGGGTTCGTCAGGATACTGCACACCGTATACAAAGACATATACAAACACTTACTTTTATACTATAGTACAGATAATCCTAATGTAATTATACTTAAATTAGAATCCTATATTACAGAAAATGCATCCAATATAAATATAAATAAAGCTGTTATTTGGACTAAAGACAATGTTTCTAACTGCCATTCATTGGTTATCGTATGTTGTCATAACCTCTTAGGTGTTGCAAGGGCGAACTGCTAGAGGAGCACTCAGAGAGTAGGCCACAATTACTCCTAAGAGAGACAAGCTCCGACATCCATACGATTACATAACGGGATTCAAACCCGGGATCCACTGTATGTCAAACAAACGCTATTCGAACAAAACCAATTTGGCCCATGGTATGGTATTCCGTGGCACGGGAGTTACTTACAAAATATGGACTAAATGGTGCAAAAAGGAGATCGTCATGTATATGAAGTCATTACAAATGTAACGGGTGTAAATTTTTGTCGATTAAATGCAAGAAGCACACACAAGAAAGAGACACAAAATAATTTAAACTATTTATAATAGTTTTTTTTAATTCATTTTTTTTGTAAACTATATACTATATTATTTTTTAACTTTTTATAGTTTTTTATAAATTATTTAGTTTAAAATTTTTTGTTTTGTTTAAAAAGTTTTTTAACTTTTTATTTATTTTTAGCCTGTCTCACCCCGCCCCCGTTTTAACACTTATAACAAACATGTTTGTTGACACACACATTTTTTAATTTTTAATTTTTTCGTTTCATTTTTTATAATTATTATATTTTTATTTTATTTTTTGTAGATACCAGTCCCATCCCACCCTAGAGTTTCACATAACACAAACGGATAAACGTCACAATATGATGGTTTAGAATTTTGGATCTTTTGGTGCCGAATCTGAAATGAACAAAAATACATGAGTTACAGCAATTTTAAGATACATATTTTATAGATTATAAAACTAGCGAATATGTATATCCTTAGATATTAATGGTTGAGAAACCAGATATAGATATTCCTTTTTCTCAAATATTCTGAGTTGTTTATGAACGCGATTCTCAAGAGAGAGAACTAGGACTATATCCCCTAGACTATAATCATATTCTTATTAAGAAACGCTTTTATTTAGAATCTATTTCATCATAATCTTTCCATGTCTTAAAAGCAGAAATTACAATTTAAAATCTGGTGCATAAAAGGATAAAAATAAAGATGGGAGGTAAGTTCCCATGTATACAGGGCAGTTCGAAAAGTTTTAATTTATAAAAATAAAAATATCTGATTAAATTTGTATAGACAGGTATGGGTACTAAGAGGTAAAATGATTGAACCGGTCGTTTTTTTAAAGACTGAAACGTTTAAATCATATTTATTTTGCCACCTGCTGGTTTCTGTTATTCGTATTGTGAAATTCGAAATTCAGCTGTGTTCTGATAAAGGTAAATGACTTAGAATATGTTAGTTCACGAAAAGAAACTAGCTAAAAATTGAGAAAGTGATGCTTAGCAAATTTCATTCGATATACTTCTTAACTTAATGTGAAGCTTTTTTCAATTTCCGAAACCTTGGCTCAGTTTGAAAAAAAACTGTAGGAAAATTCTGAAACTTTTCAAAATATTGAAATTTTATAATGAAAACTTCTTTCAAAACGTTTCTAAGATGTTTACATAATTTATTTCACTGCTATGAATCTATTTGAGTTTTTTTAAATCATTTAGCAGGAGAGTAGGAAGCCTACCGTTTAAGGCCGCGATGACTTCTTTAGTGACATCGTCTAATCCCCAATCCAGATCTTGCATTTCTGTTTTACTGTCGCTTATTGGATCCATCCCTGACTTCACTTTATCTGAAAACAGTTTGCGAAATAATCTTAGTTCTCGCAGTTAACGTAAGGTACCTGTATGTTTAAACGTAATATAGGGTAGGTGTTCCAAATATCGCCTACTTTAACTATTTTACTGTATCTCAGCCTCCTGGGCTGGGAAATCAAGCTGGAAACTAAATGACTAGGAACTATTCTTCTTTGGTTTGGTACCTTAATTACTTATGTCAGTTTAAGTTAACTAGTCAAACTTTTCAAACTTCAAGAGAATTTTCAAGAGTGGGTTTCTAATATCGCCTACTCCTGTTCCTATTACCACCCACCAGGTGAAATGAAGAGTTACTATTAAAAACGAGTTGCTAGTAGAGCATACATATCTACCTTTAGTATTGAATGTACTTTCGAGTCATATAAACGAAATTATGTTTTGGAAACACGTACCTGGATATTTACTGAATGGATTGAAGACAAAAAATACACTGATTACAGCCTCAAATCCTTCAGATGCAATAGTGTTGTTAATGTAACTAATAGGAAACTTGTCGGTGGCGCTACTTGTGGCAAAACCCTAGACCTTCAAGGTAACTCCATAAACTCATAGATGTCCCTCATAGTACCTTGCAAACACGAGTAGGCGATTTTAAGCACAGGGGTGATATTTGGAACACCTACCCTAGCTCGTTTCAATATATCGCGCTTCTTGGGCGAACAAGAAAAAAGAGAAATGCACTGAGGAAAATAATAGAGGAAGTGCCAGGACAGCGTGCTTATGAGTGTCTGTAAAATATGCATTATATCACGCATTTTATTGCTTAGAATCAGGTAAAACTACAACACGGTGGAATATTTTACACGGTATGTTGTTTGCGATATCTGCAACTTTCTTTAGGCTTCCACCGATGGAGACGAGTTGAAACCAAATAAAGAACTTCGTGCACAAAGGGAGCTGGTGCACGTTACATCTGCCACAGCCTCAAATGTCCTCACGTTGGCGTGGTACCGAAGTTTCGAGAGTGAAGTCGGCCCATGCGTGACCACTTCATCTGACCGTGGTTCAATTTTACATGGGGTTGTCCTCGGATCGATCCCTTCGGAGTTTGTTCCCAGACATTCGCCAAAATCCCGTTGTGTTGCTAAAGTGCGACGTTTATTAAATATCTACCTTCCTACCACCGATGGAGAACCTTTATCCTTTAAATAAAAGATGATTGTACAACTTTGTGGAAGATAAGGTAAAGAAATTTTAATTAATGTCGTACTAGAGCAACACAACGGGCTATTGACGACGTCCGGGATCAATCACCTAAGCGAAAGATCCATACTTTGAGGAAGAAGTAGAGACATTGCACGACACATTTTACGTGACAATAAACGGGCGCATGTCACAAGACAAAATGAATAAGTTGCCCACTTGAGGAGTGTGAAAAGTGTTCTACCACACAACTGGCCTGTTCCCTATGGTTTGTGATAAAATACAAAAACTTTGAGGCTTGTTGGGATTTCGAACTGTTATCTCATACATATTTTTGCAAGCACACCGAAATGAAGCAAACGCTTATAACAGCAGTCTACGATTCTCACATCACTTCGACTTGCATACGCCTGTTTCCCGAAGCTGGTGGACATTGAAGAATTCGTAGGCTGAATTGATGACATATTACTCATTAATGAATTCAAACCCTAGTACCGTTCTGTACTGTTTGGGGGGATATTCGACATTGATTTGTTGACTTGCCTTCAAAAAGAAAATTCAGGAATTGAATGTTTTACTTCAAAACGCAACGCAGATGATGAATATGTATAATTAAAGGCATGGAGAAAGCTTTTGAACTATGTTTATTTCTCCTCGAGTCGTTTTTAGAATGAAAACAAATTAAAAATAAAAGAACACTGAAACAATTTCAATCATTGTAATTAAATTGAGTTAACCGCAATTCCAAATCACTGAATTTCTCATACTCACTTTTCCGGATGTTATCGGTCTGTCCCTTGGACTCTGGTGTTTTGTCCCCTGTGTTGAAAAATAGAGAAAATTTAAACCGTCAGCAAAATATATTTGAGGCAGTGCTATGTATAAATCAGAATTTTATTTCTTTCAAATATTAACATATAAAAGAAATATTGTTTCATAAATATTTCTTTTTAGTCCATTACCTTCTTTTAATGTATCCACCTCTAATTGCGCAAACCCTAAGGCGAAGCATTTTTTTCTGTATAAAAACCGAAGGCTCTCAATATCATGAATTTTTTCTCCCTAAAAACGCATTGCAAGAATTAGTAAAGGTACACATTAAAAAATGATTTTTATAAAATGAAGCTTTTCAAGATGCGAAAATTAAAGCTGCCTTTGGATTCTGATAGCGACTGTTGTATCTTTCCTCTTTGAGAGGATATACTTCTAGGAAAACAAATTTTTATATAAAAAACTTTACTGAACAAAAACTCTATTAGAGAAAATCGTCAAAAAAAGCAAGTTGGAGACAATCGCTATTTTTGGATTAGACCTTAAGGGGACCAGTGCACAAGAATATTTCAAAATTTCGTTTATTTTTTTATAAATGTTAATACAATTCTTCTTAAAATTATAAATTATTTAGGGAGATTATTTATTATTAATTCGAAAATTGGGATCCACACTCGCCCCGCCTCAATGATTGTGGAACTCTTTTCCACTAGTACAGTTAAGAGTTAATTGCATGCAACATCGGGATATTAACTTCAGAACTGCAACGTTGATAAGCAGAGTAAGGATGCAACATCGACCACAAAACATCGATGTTCAATATTAACACATCAATGTTAAATATACATCGCCCCAAAACCATCGATGTTCTTAAACATCGATGCATTCAAACTTTCTTCCTCCATTTTTTATAAAATTGGTTTAGTACTGGTTCAAAAATTAAATATAGACAGCGTAAAAACATCGACAGTGTAAAAACATCGATGTTAAGAAAACATCGGCTCCAATAAATCAATTGTTTTTTGTTATAAAAGATCGATGGTTTGAAAACATAGACATCAATGTCGTATCCCTATTGTCTCGTTGCTGGGGGTACCGTTGCTGGTACCCCTATTGTTCCTCCTTATATCCGCGTCCTTTTCAGATCCTTCACCCTTGGCCACTTTAAACTAAAAGTATGTTCAATTTACTGATTATAAAAACTATGCTAATTGGTTATTTTCCACACTTCACAGAAGTCTATAAATTTAATCATTTGATACTTGGTCAGCATGTTATCTACAAAATAAATTTTGTTGTGATATCTCTTGTCTTTCTTGGTGTTGCAATTTGGGTGGCCAGCAGTGTACATATTATCTAGCAACAATTTCGTAAAAAAGGAGTCTATTTTATGCAGAACTCTTTTTAGTTCTTTTTAGTTAGCTTGCAGTTATTGAATGGAGAAAGGTCGGGATATCTCAGATATTTGCTTTTCGTCTGTCGTTCTAGCTTTATGTTTTTTTAACTATTGAGAAGGTGTTGGTGCTAAACCAAAAGAAATGCGCTAGTCGCGTTGGTTGATACAAGAAATTGTGGTTATTTATCTGTGAACGAGGATTTATTTTCCTCCGTTCATGGACCTACACCAAACAACTACAATAACAACAGTCCCCCTGAATAGGAGATTTAGTTGTGATTATTGAGCCTTTTTCTGGCTGTACGTTGACTGTAGACATACCGTCTACATAAGACGATGGTTGCTCTACATTTTTCAATTCGGTAGAGAGTAGAAGAATATTAGGGGTGTCTGGGAGATGTTTGATCGCCTGATATAATTTTCACGCGGCAACCATGGCAAATGACGTGAGATTAGCTTAAATCGCCGCGACGATCAACGGTTCGCAAGGAAAGTTTTGCTGCCAGTGTTTGAAACCTAATGTTTCATTATTTCTCTTTCAAATACCAGCTATTAAAAATTTTTTTTGAATGAAAAAACTATGTGCTTTAGTGAGGATAGTTGCGGATGGTCCTTTGCTTTCAGATTTTAAGGCTGTTCGAGCAGTTCAGAAAAGGTTTCGTGCATGTGATCGTAAACCTTGCTGTTAGCTATGTAGTTATGAAACAATTGCAATTTTCTATAGCCTAATTATTGACTGATGCCTTCATAAACTGAATAATAAGGAAATAAACGTGTGTCTACAATATATTATTTGAGTGGTTTTTTTTTATTTTTTATCTCAGATGTATTTTAGGGTTTCATATGAAATTACTGAAAGTTTACAAGAAAAGTGATTTTTTTTCTTCTTCTCATTGCATTAAAAATTCAATTGTTTTAAATATTAGCAAAAAAATTGCAACTGCAATTTATCGTTTTTACGGAAATTTTAGATTTTGCCATGAGTTGAATAGTTTATGCTGCCTGTTATAAAAGCTCAAGGCAATATTTGCTGCCAGCTTCAAAATCTTATTTCGAGCCCTGATCTCGTCATTAGCAAAATTATTCAGATCTTGTTGCACGAAATGTCTCGTCGTTGACTTACTTACTAGATCTCGTCGTGATTAAAAATCAGCAATGATGTCGAGATCTATTGTGCGAAATTGGTCAGATAGCTTTTTGAAAGCACTTGGAGTCGATCAAAAGTACAAACCCACAAGGTAAAGGGGAAAACGTTGGTGTTAGCAGATAAAATTAAGGTGTACGTTTACAATAGAAGAATATTTTTAAATTTTGACTTTAGAAATTCAATTTTTTTTACCACAGGTAATTGGTGCATTCTTAAAATGATTTAAGGGAGATAAAATCAGATTGTGCAAATGTAATTAACTATCTTATTGAGGTTTAATTAGCTTAGTATGTTTTCTGAAACGTGATATCTCAAATTCTAATTTGTTCAGAAAGACGATTCCTGTTGGAAATTATTCCTGGTAGAATTTTTCATGTTTTGAACCTCCATTAAATTGCTAAAAGAAATAGTTTTTCTTTACAATTTTTTTATTCAAGAAAGTTAAAAAAAAAAAAACTTTTTTTTTCAGGAAATTCAGCAATTAAAAATTCATTTCTTGACTAAATATTGATTGAGGTTCAAAAAATATACCGTATTATACTATATAGTACAATGATGCAAAAATAATAATAATAGGCTAATTCATTGTGGAGTTATCACGTTTTGAACAAGACATCTTATTGCAAAAAGGGAGTTCTTCAGAAATCGAGTTTAAAGTTTTGGAAACATGTCTGTTCAAGGTGACAGTACCTAACGAAAACCCTTGTAACTAAAAAACTATTTCGAATGTTTGTAAAATCTTGGTATCGTTTGAAATCTAAAATATTGGAAAATATTTTGCATTAGTAAAAAATCATTGATATCCTTGTCGATTTTCGTGATTTCTAGTGTAAACATACCTTAAAAAAGCGTAATTAAGTAATTGTGTGGGTTTAACAGTGACAGGTCATTGGCCGTAATAGAAAATATATTAGTATAACTACTTGTCACTCACCTTTGCCACCTTTTTTTCCACTTCCTCCCGGGTTTGCACAATTAGGTACATAGGAGAAAATTACTTTAATGAATTCGGAACTAATTTAAAAAAAAGTGGTAACATGTTTAATAATGAATAAAAAATAATTCAATACAATAAGTAACTTATTCAACATGTATTTTCTGTTCCATAAAACGCGTTGACAAGAGCGCAGAGAATGATGGTAATCAATAACTGTTCTTTCTAAAGGTAGGTAGGTATTATAATTAACGTCGTATTGGAGAAACAGGACGAACTTTTGACAACTCCTTGAAAAGGAGTAATTCTAAATTAGGATGTTCACACGACTTCCATTGCAAGCAAATGTCTTATGTTTAACATAGACTGCTCATCAAATTAGCAATAGACTACAATAAAACCATTGGCCACCAGATTCCTAGACTAATGTAGTATCCACTGAGCTATTATAGAGATTGAAAGAATATTATTTTCCAACTTTTTTTGAAAATTGAGCCATCAATGTTATTGGATTTTAATTCAGAATCATGCATTCAAAATAATTTATCGTTGACAAGGGAAATCTTGTTAAAAGCTTCACAAGTTGACTCTAAAAGTAAAAAAAAAGGTTTAAAGACTATAAAAATCAGAAATTTTAATTTCATATTTTATATGTCTATATTAATTTATCATATTACTTTATGGAAATGTTTTTCAACTTTTGAAGTTCGAAGTTGGATAAACATGTCAAATTTCATTGAAAAAACTGTTTATATATGGACAGCGATATTTTATGATTTTCAACAAATTAAATATGTTTAATTTTTAGAAAAAATACCAAATTTATCAAGTTTTAATCTTATTTTAAGTGTTAAAACTGCATAGTTAAAAAAAGTAAGCCGTTAATTAACTTCACACTGGAGCAACGTGACGAGTTAATAAGAAATTTCACCCATTATTTGTGGAGTTTTTCGAACAACAAAAATTATAATATACTAGCTGAATTACACGGCGCTGCTCTGGTTTCAAATATGACCGGGACATTTCCCTGTGTTAACTCAAATACACAAACCCGGTAGAACGTGTTTCCTTGTCCATGTCCATTTATTGCAGAGACATAAACTTTAGATTTTAAAATCCGGGCTTCGAGAGGCACTTTTAGTATTACTTGTGTGACAATTGTCATGGCTACAGAATGGTCTGAAGACAGAAAAGAAATATCCTATGTTTTCAGATTGATCAGATCTTGGACTAAATATCTTGTTTTTAGCAAATTGACCTGATCTTGGACGAGATATCACGTCCTTAGAAAAATTGACACGATTTTGTACGAAATAACTAGTCCTTAGCAAAATTGATCCGATTTTGAACGAGACATCTCGCCCTTATCAAAATTGACTAGATTTTGAACGAGATAAATCGTTCTTGCAAAATTGATCAGATCATGGACGATATAACTCGTCCTAAGCAAGATTGACACGATCTTGGACGAGAAAAACACTCGGAGGTTTAAGCAGATTTTCATATGACACTACATTTCTTATAATCCTAAAAACAAATATTTAGCGTCAGGGAAAAAATGTCAATTAATAAGTTTCCGCTGTAAGCCAATGATAGTTCCATAATGAAAAAAAATATTTCAGTGAATCGAAACAATGTCTGATTGCTTGCAAGAGTGTATTATATTGAAAAGTTTATGATAACATAATCTCTTAAATATTGGTTAGACCATTATAATTTTGAAGTTTTTTAAAAATTGAAAATTGCTCTTGAAACTTTTGAAGTGTGGCTTATTATTATTATAATGCCCGAAGCCCTTTCATTACAAATTGTTTTTGTCGACTTTTCTGAGCGTACTTGGGCAGCGTACATTTTATTCGAGCAGGTACGAGTTAATGTGCGCTACTTATTTTCTTTCCAAATGACCTCGAGCGGATTTAATTTCCCTCATCGTCTCTGTGATAATTAAGACTTTTTGCCTTTTTGTTTTACAGAAATAATAGATTGGGAGATTCTATTAAGATCTAGTAAATGGTCTTCGGCTTGACAACAGCTGTGGAGGATCTATGTACTTTACTTTTCTTACTTTTCTTGGTTTTAATAAGTAATTTGGTTTTAGTATTTTACATTTTTGAAATTTTATGAATTCATGTTTGTAATAGAAATTGAAGAATTTTAACTTCGAATGTCATGATTTAACAACTAAAGAGATTGTTATGAAGATTTATTTAGTTTGCTTTCAATCTCAATGTGTTTATACACTTGTCCTTAATATTGCCCCCCCCCGGGTCGGTACTTAATCAACGTCGCTCAGGAGCAACACAACAGGCTATTGACGACGGTTCGGGATCATTCTCTAGTGTAAAGATCCGGGGACAACATCTAGTCATTTTGAACCAATGCCTGAGCTGGGATTCCACTCTCCAAACTTCCGCTCCTCGCAGACATGTGAGAACATTTGAGGCAACGTGCACCAGTCCTCTTTTGCTACATCGGCCTGTAAATTAAGAAGAAAAAAGCTATTATAAATTTGTCTGGATATCAAAATCATATTTTAATGTTGTTGTTCTGGCCATATATGGCCCAATTGGGGATGCCATTGCCCCGGAGGGTTGGACTTCTTCATGCATGACACATCCGTTTTACAGGAAGGTCCCTTTCATACATCCATTCACTCACACATATCGTAATTTAGATCCCAATCAGAGGCCGATAACCCCCTGATCAGGTACCTCCAGAGGTATTGATTGGGTATGGGTACATGGGGGACTTTGTGACCACGACCTATTTAACGTGTCCCAGCCACCATTAGCGAACACGACGGTGTTTAGCCTGTCTAAGCGCCGATCTCGCAACCATCAGAATTGCAGGCTCCGCTGAGGACAGAACCCACAACCCTTCTGATGCGAGCCCGACGCTCTACTGACTGAGCTACCAGCGGCTCATCATATTTTAATGTTTCCACTTTTAAAATATGTTTTGAGTAACTAAAATTCTGAATAGAATAACCACACAGGAGTTTAAATAATTTTATACTATTTATATTTTAAATGAAAGCATAAATTATTTACATGTCTTTTTATACAACCTGGTGTCATTGCCAATAAATGCATTATAAATTTTTAGAAAAATAGGTGGGAATTTCAGCTTAAATCAGCTAACTTCAGATGAGCCGAAACAAATTTCACTATTAAAAATAATCCAAGGTTAAAAATATGAAAAAATATTTTTCAGTTTTGTGGGATACATCGTAATTTGAATAGTATCGCACCTGATGCACCCAGTTGAACTTTCTTTTTCAATCGCTTCTGCTCGGAAAATATTTCTTTCCTTTTCAACTTTATAAATAACGTATTCTTGAAAACAGTTGCAAAATTTGACCGGAAAATTTCTCAAAACAGGCGATAAAGGTTCTCATTAATTTTTAGATACAGTTTTTACGCTGGGTTTGAGATTTATCGATTCATCATGGCTCGGAATTTTTTCAAAGTAATGTTGATTGCCTGATTTAATAAGTAATTTATCATAGTACACAAAGATGTCAGCAAAACAAGTGTTTTTCTTTTTTTGAAGTTTTAATATTTATAATAGTTTCTAGCCCATTTTAGTTACCTGATTCTATACATAGGATTTTCAGTGTTAACAATGTGGGAAAAAATGGAGTGTTAGACAACTAGAATTGTTTAAGAATTGAATCCGTCTTTGTGTTAGTAGGGGAAGGGTAAAATGAAAATGAATCAAGCCCAAGCAATAAAAAAAAAATGGGTGGGGCATAATCACAATCATTTAAGTTTTGATTTCCGTCTTCTTGTTTTTAGAGGAATGGTAGCATGTAAATGAATAGTTCAAGTAATAAAATAAAATGATGTGATACACAACCACAATCGTTTAAAGTTTGAATATGACTACTAGCTATTAGAGGAAGGGTAAAATGTAAATGAATTTAGTCCAATTAATTAAAAAAAGGGGGTGAGATACAACCATATCGTGATGAAAAAACCATGAGTTATCTTGCCATAATTCAGGTCGTTTCCGACGAATTTCTTCACGCAAACGGCGCAAAACCCTCAAATAATTATCTTTATTGAACGTTTGGTCAGTTGGTAGAAATTCATAATGTACAACACCACGACAATCAAAGAAAACTGTCAACCTATTCTCTATATTCGTTAAACTTTTTATACCAAACAAATAATGTTGCTTTTGATAAACAGTCGTCTGTAAAAGCTTTTTGAAACATTTCAAATGCGTTTGTATCAGAAATTTCATTGCCGAAACAAAATTTAATGGATGTTCTTTACTCAATTACATTCGATAGTTTGGTAAATCAACGAACTGAAAATTCTTCTTATTAAAAACAAATTTATTTTCAGCTGATAAAATTAAATAAATCCTTGATTTTTGCCATATGCTTATAAAAGTCGCAAAAATATTTTATAAAAGTTTGTAGACTATATCTAGGGTGGTCCAAAATTTCGAAGGTGAAAATATTTTAGGTCCTACCTTCCTATTTTGTTTCAAAGTATTAAAAAATAAATCAGACAAAATTTGAAAACATCTTAATAATATTATGAGGTAGCTCAATGCAGATCAAGTTTGCATTATTGTTCAATAGTGTTAAATTGTTTGCATCATTGTTCAATAGTGTTGTCAAAAAAAAAGAACTAACCACAAATAAAATTGCTATTGTAATCAACAAAAAATGATTGTATTATAAAAAATACAGATCGCAAGGCTGTGTTTGTTGTTGCTGAAATGGCAAGAAGTTTGGGTTGTGAAGTGGATGACATTACCCTAAGCAGAAGTTCTATTCGCCGAGAAAGAAATGAAACACCGCTCTAATATGTTTCAGCAGCTGAAAACTGAATTCCAGGAACATAATGCTAAATTAACACTTCACTGGGATGGTAAACTGCTACAAAACTTAACTAGGAAAGAAAAAGTCGATAGACTTACTGTCATAGTATCTGAAAAAAGTGTCCATCAATTACTTAAATTGGCCAAACTTGTTTCAAGAACCAGAGAAAATCAAGCTGTTGCAGTTTATGCAGCTTTGCTGGACTGGAGCTTAGCTGACAAAGTGTCTGCTATGTGCTTTGACCTAACGAGTGTGAATACTGGCTAAAGCAATAGCACCAGTGTCTTACTGGAACAAAAAATGAACAAGACCCTACTATATTTGGCATGTCGACACCACATCATGGAATTGATTATTGGTGCAGTTTTTAATAAATGCGTGGGATTCTTTTCTGCACCAGATGTACTTTTCTTTAAAAGATCCCAGGCTTACTGGGAGTTCATTGATAAGACTAAGTTTAGGACAGGAATCAATAATAAAGACATTTGAGCATAAGTGGCTGCTATAAAGAACGAAAGAATTAAACTTGCTGAAAAATTACTACATGATTCCCACTCAAGAGATGATTATCGAGAATTTCTTGAACTGATTATAATATTTCTGGGTAAAACCCCTTGTGGAATCAGATTTATGGCACCTGGGGCTATGCACCACGCTCAATGGATGTCAAAAATATTGTACTGTCTTAAAATATGGATGTTTAGTTACCAGTTTATACCATTACCCCAACAGAAGAAAAAGGATTGCAAAATATACGTATATATGCTATGCATGTGTATTTAAAAGCTTGGAAGACAGCTTCTTTACATCAAAATGCACCATACAAAGCTTTTAATTTAATGAAATCTTTATTACAGTACAAAAAGATTGATGAAGAAATAAGCGAAGTTGCATCAGAAAAACTAGCCTATCACCTTTGGTATTTATCAGAGGATCTTGTGCACTTAGCTCTTTTTGACAATCAAGTGCCTCATTGCATTAAAAGGCAAATAATAAAGGTTATGAAAGAAGTAGATGGAAAAAATAATCTTGCAAAACGTCCTGACATTAACCTCAAAACTTTTCTGGACATGAAATTTGAGGACTTTGTAACAAAGCAGTAAGCTTTGTTATTTAAAAGAATGAGTTTACCCGATACATTCCTTCACGTAAATCAACAAATCTGAGAGCATCAGGAGGATTATTACAAAGCACTAAAAATTATTGAAGGAATTCCAGCTGTTAATGATCTTGTTGAAAGGGGTATAGCCCTCATAAAAGAGTTTAATAGGAAAATAACACAAAGTGAAGACCAACTACAATTCTTGTTGCAGGTTATCGAAGAACACTGACAAGTTTATCCCGATTGCAAAAAGCAGAGTTTAACAGAGGCTTTCAGAAGCACAAAGCTCATCCATTGCTGTTTAAATGTCACTTGTATTATTTTTAACTCACAAAATGCTAGAAATTTCAAGAAACTAAAATTGTATGTTTTTCTAGATGGAGTTTTGTTTTCTCCTACATCTCTATAGTATAAAATAGAAAACACATAACTTTGAAAGTGTGAAGCTACCCTTAAATATTAAAATTATGAGCTCAAACTTCACAATAATTATTTTTTGCATAGATGGAACCAAATAGTAGGGTAGGACCAATAATAATCTTTATTAAAAAAAAGCCCTTTTTTTGGGCCACCCTAATGTGTATTTTAAAGAACAAATTCATGATACTTTTTGATAGCAGTAGTATATCAAAGGCCGATGATATAGAAGATATATATAGGATAGTATTTACATGGATATTTCTTAAAAAGGTAATACCTATACAAGTATTGCCCAGAGTGAAAAGTAGAAATATACTTTAGGTTGAATTCACGTTGCATGTAGTCTATCATGCTTGGTAAAAGCTGGTTCGATGTGGGAAATTCAAATAGAAACACTTGGAGACTTTTCTTTGATGTCAACAAGTTTATTGAAAACAAAAAACATCACGGGACTGGACAGACATAAAGATCTAAAGGATAAAAACAAAGAAATTAGTTTAAAATGATTACAATTAATCAGTCCTGAGAACCCCCGGTTCTCTCATAGCTCGCTTCTACTGCCAAACTCCTTTTTTTTTTACATTTTTCTTTTAATCATAGCGTTGCCAGGTTCCAGGTGCTAAACGAACAGTAGTCTTGTTGGAACCACGGGGTACTGAGTGCAAACCCGACAACTGCTTTGCACGTATAACGGAAGTATCAAATTTCACATAGTCTATAAGATATTTGTTTTGAGTAACATCGACAATGAAGAAACTGTTCTGCAAAATGAGTATATTGATATCTGGAATAATTGGGTACACTTTTCTTGATATAATCTTTCAGTTATCACATTCCAAAGCAATATAATCAGTTCAAGGATTCATTTTCACGCCGGCATGACGCTCTCGGATATTTTAAGCTCTTTGTATAATCTGTATCGTTAAACATTGGTTTCAATTTTGGCTTTTCTAACTCCATTCGAAATTTCCTCTCTATTGATTAACGTTTTTGCATTTCTGTTCATAATTCCACAACAACAATTTGCATCATTCGGCATTTGTCAGTTTGGACTTTTCTGATTCCGTTCGAAATCTTCTTTCCAATAATGAAGGTTTTTTGCATTTCTGTTCTAAATTACTTTGAAATTCTTTATTCAATAAGCATCATTTGGCATTAGTCAATTTGGGTTTTTTGTCTCCATTTAAAATCTTCTTTCTAATGATAAACGGTTTTTTTACATTTCTGTTTATAATTTCTATGAAATTCTTTGTACATTCTGCATACTTCGTCAATTCGGACTTTTTTTGACTCCGTTTGAAAACTTTTTTTCCATTAATAAACGTTTTGAACATTTCTGTTAATATTTCCTTTCAAATTCCTTGACATTATGAAACTTTTCTTCAACTCTGCACACATATATGTTTGTAATTTTACCGATATGATTTTATAGGTTTTTATCACTGAATGAAACTGTATGTAATGCTATTCAGTATAAATCAACATGAACTTAAACTTCCATTTTCATAGCATTTCCAAATTAGTTTTCCATATAGCCATATTCAGTTTTCTCGCTTAAGCCCTCCCACCTCACCGCTACATACCGTAATCACCATTTTAGATCGAATAAAATTTAAATAATTATATAATTATATATAGTTTACAAGATATAAACGCGATACATTTCGTTATTTTTGTGGTCGCTAGTTTTCGTAGTGAACGCCAATACCGGACCAAATTTAAAGACGTATTAAAGTGAAAAAACATATGTATCGTCAACTTAGTACAGAAAGACTCATTATAACTGACACTATAACCAACAAAATTTAGATCATTATATTATTACCTATAATTTACGAGATATAAGCCCGATAAATCTTGTCATTTTTGGTCACTATAGTTTTAGTAGGGTACAAGTATACCAGACAAAATTTAAAGACGTATTCGCGTTAAAAAACATATTAATCGTCAATTTAGAGCAGAAGTTAACTCATTTAATGATACTTTCTAGAGATACCAAATGCTTATTTGCATAGTTAGTTGGGTTTTCATTTGGTGCATGCAATTTGAAATTTTTACCCTATCTTCAACGATCCAGGCGATAGACAAAAGAAGTCCACAACTCCAGTTAAAGCAGTTTATTTGTTTTGTTCGTCCGCTGAAATCGTTGCTTGGAAAATAAAAGGGAAAAAAAATTAGAATCTATGATCTCTGTATACTGTTGCCATTTTAAGTAAAACAATAATAATTAAATGACAATAAATTAATTGAAAAATGTTCTAGATTAAATTTTAAAATTCGGGCTGGACACAAAATTTGAAAAACATTAGGATTAGCTGTGTGCCAAATTTCATCATTGTAAGTGATATAGATTCGTTAAGACACTGCAAACAAAGACACAGAGAAACACTTACTTTTATAATACTAGAGATAGAATCATTACTCGCTCGACTGGAATATATTTCAACTACTGTCGCTTGTATCCTCTTCCTTTTGCTTGAATATCTCTGACCCGTATTTAACATTTTCACGACACAAAGATAATCCACTTGGAGGGTAAAAATGAAAAAATGTAAAGTCAACTTAAATTTTAAATGGAATTGTAAACGTACACTTCCATTCAATCCGGAAGTGTAAAATTATGTGGACAGTTATAAAGCACGTGCCACTAGCAAATACGACTGAAATACTTCCGTTTGTTACTATTAATTGCCTTGGCTGATATCCAAGAAAAATATCTATCCAACAACAACAACAACAAAAAAAAACACAATGCGTGTACTGAAAATTGAACAAAAAAAAAATACTACAAAAAATAAAAAGTACGTTTATTTTCAATTCCTAATAAAAATTAAGAACAAAGCAGAGAAAAAAAGAGCGAAAATATTCAAATAACCTACTTTTCGAAAAAAAATATTTGTATCTATTTGTTCATAGATTTTTCTAATTTTGTTTTGATGATTTTATTGCCTTATTAAAACTCTCGCTACATTTTGCGATAAGGAAAAGTTCTTTTTGTTCATTTTCCATCATTTTTATTTTGGGACTTTGAATAGAGATACATTTTTCGCGGTATTGATTGAAATAAACAAGTTTCGCCTTTCTTTTAAAAGTGCATTGGAGGCATTGTATAAAAAGCTGGTTGTGTCGTAAAATTCAATTCGATGGGTGTAATCAAATGTTCTGAAAGTTCTTTAAATAGCTCTCATCGGTTAAATAAACATTGACTGATATTAATTAATGAATTTATAGAATAATTTTCCTTTTGAATAAGTCATTGGTTGAGAAAAATAATGAGTTTTTCCGTTTTATTTTTTCATTTATAAGATTAATTGTTCCAAAGATATGCAAAATATTTATACTCAAGATGATTAATATGAGGGAAAAATAGTTCAATTACTTCTTTTCGATCATAGAACTAAGTACTTTTTTTAAGGAAAATAATAACTCTAACAAATGGATTTCACATGATTTATTTTGATTAATTTAAAAACTAACTGGATAAATATATTTCCTTAAATATAGGAAATATGTTAATATTTCTGTGTGTTTATTTATTTATACAAGATAACTATAATGATTTAAGAGAATGTATTAAATGAAAATATTTACAGTTAAAAATTAATGTTAGTAACTTGAATATAGAAGGTAATTAAAAAAATCCTTGAAAATGTCTAGTCTACATCCTCCTGTTTGATTGTAATCAATCTTCCTAAAACTTGGATAAATCATCATGTAAAATATATATATGACATACACACAACCCTACAATAATGGACTGAACAGCAAGATATTATGGTATAAGTGAAAGATTACATGCTTTAATAGGGGAATGATCACCCACGTTCTGTAATTATACTAGCAACTCTTCTGGGCACACTTTCAACAAGGTTTTGATACACAGTTATGAGTATTTATGTCCATTCCTGCTGCAATAATGTATCCAGCTCAACTGTATATTTCGGACGTGGTTCCTTGGTCCGTAAGTGTCGCTCTAACTCGTTCCACAAATGTTCTATGGGGTTCAGGTAGGGACAATGAGCAGGCCAGGGAAGTCCCATATCTTGATAACACTGCTTGACAGAGGCTACAACATGATATGTAGCGTTGCCATCCTGGAAGTAACATGCGTCCATTCTATAAAATTGCCAGAGCGTAGGAAGAACGTGTCTGTCCAAAATGTTCATGTATGCGTCGGCGTTCAAGTGACCAGGAGCAACATGCAACGGTCTCAAGCCGTACCACGAAAAACATCCCAAAACAAGTAGTCGGATTTTATGCAAATCCGCTGGCGTTCAGTCTAGTATTGTAGGGTAGTGTATATATCCAAATACAAATTTATTCTGACTAATGTTATACTTTGCATCATGATTCTTGAAGAGAAAACCCGCGGACCAGATACGGCCCTCCAAAAAGGTTTTTGCAGCCCATCTGCCAGATACGGCTCTTAGAATAGATCAAACAGCGCTCACAGACCTTATATAACTATGATGTGGATATTTGTAAACAAAATTAAGTCCTCCGAACAGGTTTACAGTGCCTCCAGGTTAAGTGAGTTAACAACTGGAGGGCTGAAAGTTGGAAACTCGATCCAACCACCGTCGCGTACACGGAGGCTGGAACACGTTGAATCTGACGTGGCCCTAAATGTTCTCTCCTCAGTTGGAGTGGCGTGGAAGTTTGGTGACTGACGTGCCATATTTTCATATGAACGTGGTTCCAAATTATGATGTGTAGTCCACGGAGTTTTCCCTTCGTAATAGCCTGTCGTGTGATTCCTGCATGACGAAGTTTATTCACCTACCTACCTTTTTATACTGTGAATATCCATTCTAGAACTAAATGTATGAAAATTTAAGAATGCCTATTGGCACTATGAGTTATGGATCACTGACCTACATATGATATATAAGTGACCTCCTTAGATAAGGGGTTTTGAACAATAATGTTTCTTGTGTCATACATGGCCTAGAAAACCATAGCGTAGGATATTATCCGGAAAGAAAGAATTTAAGATTAGAAGTACTAAACTTTTCGAAAGAATTTACGATCCATAAAGAATTACACAAAAGCTTTTAGATGTTTTGTTATTTTGGTATAGTAAAAATTGATTCTGTCTAAATGTTTACTTTCCAAAAAAATTTCTTAAAGGGTTATGGGGCACTGTATAGCTAAAATAACATATTGTACATATAGGTTATTTTAGTCAGACGCCCTATAACCCCTTAAGAGTTTTGGTTGATTTTTAAGTGGCAATAGCTACAGGGTTGTTTTTTTTATGAAGCAAGATATATCTGGTCAAACTGAGACAAGCAATAGTTTTTACCAATGCTTGTGTAATTCTCTTTAGAAATTTATCTAAAATGTCTAAGAAAGACAACTTTTAAGTCTCAAAAACAGGTTAAATGACTGCTACTGAATTAAAATAAATTTATACTATCTTTTGCCGACCAACCGGTCTGGTGGTTAAGGCGTTAGCATCTAGATAGTCAGGTTCCTGGTTCGAATCTGGGTCAGTGCATGGATGTTTGTAAAAGTATGGCGTAGAGGCGGCTAGTGCAACTTAAATCTGTCGTGGCCGAAAGTTCTCAGGTCGGGTTGTGTTGCCCCTTCATCTGACCGTGTTTAAAAATGACGTGGTGTTGTCCTCTGATCTTTCACTTAGGGGATTAATACCAGACGTCGACAATAGTTCGTTATGTTACTATAGTACGACGTTAATTAAAAATTACCAAAATTACCATACTATCTGAGTTTAATGGGATGTTGAATTAACGTCGCACTGGAGCTACACTACGGGCTATTAGCGACGGTCTAAGAAGAACCTCGAAAGGAAAGATCCGAGAAAAACACCTCGTCATTTTGAATCACTGTCAGATGACGAAGTAACACCTGAGCTGGCACCCCACTCTCCAAACTTACACACCACTCGAACGTGAGGCATTTACTGACACGACAGATTCAACGTGCACCAGCGGTCTCGCAAATATCCTGTTGCAAACCCGCTATTCTCCGGCAAGGCTGTCGCGGTACAAGTATATCGTGGGAACGCGGGAAACCTGCTCACATTTTCAAAGACCCCACCAAGTTTTACAGTAGCAATTATAAATTTTACTATTGAACTTATTAAGGTAGAATCACATGCAGAATATGAATACTTTAGACTTAATCTAAAAAACACATGATTTAAATACTTAATTTATAATTTTTAAAGCTCAGGAGTCGCCTAATCATCTGACCATGTTTTAAATTTTTAAGTTCTGTTGTCCTCGGTTCTTTAAAGTTGAAATTGATCCCGGACCGTCTTCAATAGCCCGTTGTGTTGCTCCAGTTGACGTTAATTCCGTATTAAATACCTACCTTATTATTTTTAAAAACTATTCAAGTGGATTCAATCCGCTTTATTGAGGTTTTTACTGGTTTTCCATTACCGGGGTTTTTACGGTGTACATATAGGGTGATTCTACGGTCACGGGGCTAACTTGGAGCGGTGGTACAGCTTACTTAAACATACATGAGCCGCGGTAGCTCAGTCAGTAGAGCGTCGGGCTCGCATCAGAAGGGTTGTGGGTTCTGTCCTCGGCGGAGCCTACAATTCTGATGATTGCGAGATCGGCGCTTCGACCTGGCTAAAGACCGTCGTGTTCACTAATGGTGACTGGGGCACGTTAAATAGGTCGTGGTCACAATGTCCCCCATGTTCCCATACCCAAATCAATACCTCTGGGGGTACCTGATCAGGGTACCCCCAGGGTTATCGGCCTCTGATTTGGATCTAAATTACGATATGTGTGAGTGAATGGATGTATGAAAGGGACCTTCCTGTAAAACGGATGTGTCATGTATGTCGAGCAAAGTCGGACTTCCTCCCAATGGGGCTCAATAACATGGAAGGCGCACCCCCCTCGCCTCCTGCCGTCTTCGACGGGCCTGGCACGTCTCTGGTCTGCCAGTGTAGGCATAAGAAACAACAACAACTTAAACATACATTTTTCGTATAAGAATGTATGGTCTTAAGTGACGCGTGTAGGCACGAACACAAAAAATGAGACATGGACAGAAAAACATTGTTTATTTTTCAAAATCATTGCAAAGTGCTTCTTTGCAGCAATGTTTACAATAAATACTCAAAATTGCGTCCACCAACAGTAATACAAATTCGGCAGATGTGATGGCTGGCAATGTTGTGGATAGGAGGCAGTAGTGTGCTTGGCCACCCGTGATCTGATGCATCTGCGTGATTACGTCATTTACAACTGGGATGTCTTCCGGACTGTTTAACCAGAATTGCTGTAAAATGTTCCCACTGTCGTTCGCAATTATATGTGGTTTCAGCATGACGGTGTGCCAGCCCATTTCAACGTGGTCGTCCGCAATTATCTGGATGCCAGTTTGCTGGGCGATGGATTGGGCGTGGGGGACCAGTCCGATGGTCACCCCGATCGCCAGATTTATCGAGCATCGATTATCACGCATTCAGAGTTGGAAGCATCATGGTGTAGGCGGGGATTTCGTTGGGATGTCACATCAACCTGCACATCTATAGACGGGGTTCTATGACGACTGAACGGTATCGGGATTAAATCCTAGAACTCACTGTGGGGTTGTACGCTGCAGCAGTTGGTCCTTCTTTAGTTTTAATGGCTGAAAATGCGCGTCTCCCATAGAACTTGCATCGTCGACGACTACCTGGAGAGTGAGGGGATTGCGTGTATGGTTGGCCGGCGTACTCGCTCGACCTTAATCCCTTTGAAAATCTTTAGGATGCCCTTGGCTGTGCTGTGTCTGCACGTTTCCCACCCTAAACTATTATCACAGAATGGCAAACTGCTCTACTGAAGGAATGGCGATTACTTGAATATGGGGTGGTTGATCACCTCATGGAAAGCATGGTCCCACGCTGCAAACTTTGTATGAGAGTGAGGGGTGGTCACATGCCCTACTTATGTAGGTTTTGTGTAGTTTTTTGGATTTAAACATCATTTTGTTAATGACTCCAATATGGCTTCATCTTATAATTTATGAAAATTCTAAATTGTTTTCATCTTTGTTTTTAATTTGTTTTGTTTCATGCATAAACCTACTTGCTACTTTCCTGCCGCATTTCGTGTCAATCAAAGCTGTACTTATAGTTGTTTTTGCATTTTACCTTCCGTGCTTAACATTTAGCAATGAGTGTACCTTCAACTCTACCACCGATTAGGTCCTTGAAGCATAACACTGACTTCCCCCGTTGTTAAGAAATAAAATAACCTTTTCCACCGAATCTGTATCCGAGGCCTACAAACCTTTATATCACTTGTGCGAACGTGCCTTCAGAGAGCAAAAAAGCGAAAAAGCCTTTTCGTCTATGTGGGGCAAAAATTCAGATTCAGCAGCGTCACAACAGAAGGGGAGGACTTCCAATAAAATGAAAATTTCGGAAGGCGGCTTATGTTGAGCGGAAGTAACGCATTTCAAGCGACTAGAATGCGATCATTTTTTTCCCCGTGCTTTCCTTTCCTTCGGGTTTATTCGACTGTTGAAAAAATAGGAGCTTTTGTTTCGGGTCTAGTGCGAAGGTTGCGTTTTGCACGGACCTGGTTTTTAAAGCCCGTCCATTGTTTTAGTATGTTTCAATTTGATTTAGATGGGTAAGTCCATACTTATCCCAATACTTCTGTGAAGTGTATGTGAATAACAACAGACAATTTAACCAACACATCATTGAGCGTGTACCCTTGTTTTCCATCGCTGTAATACCTTTTCGATACCCTAAGGCGAAAGGTTCAAAAACGGATGGACCGCTCTTGTCTGGTTAGAAGAGTAACGGATTAGCAACCGGAGGGTTGAGAGTTCGAATCCAGCCAGACAGCCGTGTACAAAGGGGACTGTCGCACGTTAAATCTGTTGTGGACTCAAATGTCCTGGAAAGGAGTGAAATTTTGGAGAGTGGGGTGTCAGCTCAGGTAAGACCTCGTCATCTGGCCTTATTTTAAAATTACGAGGTGTTGTCCTCGGATCTTTCCCTTCTGGTTTAATCCCGGACCGTTGACAATAGCCCGTTCTGTTGCTCAGAGTTAATTAAAACACCTACCTACCCAAAACGGATAAGATACGCCAGCTTATAATTCGGGAATAACTTAGGTAGGTAAGTCGCTGAATCAACGTCGCACTTATGTAACATAAAGAGGTATTGAAGACGATAACGGGATCAGTTCCAAAGGGAAAGTTTTGAGGACAGCAGAGCGTAATTTTGAACGCAGTTCAGATCGCGAGGTCAACGCCTGAGTAGGGATGCGACATCGATGTCGATGTTTTCAAAACATCGATGTTTTTTAAAAAAAACATCGATATATTTAACATCGATGTATTGGGGTCGATGTTTTTGTAACATCGATGTTTATATTTGTCGATGTTTTTACGTTGTCGATGTTTTATTTTTAAATGAAAAAAGTACCGTTATAAAAATGTAAAAAATAACCAATTAGCATAAGTTTCATAATTTACAAATTGAGCATACTTTTAGACCAAAGTGACGAAGAATGAAGGGTCTGAAAAGTAGAGATGCGACATCGATGTCGATGTTTTCTAAACATTGATGTTTTAGAAAAAAACATCGATATATTGGAGTCGCTGTCGCATCACTAGTTGCTAAACCAGTTTTAAGAAATGAGGAAACAAGTTCAAATACACTGAATTTTAAAAACATTGATTGTTTGGGGGCGATGTATTATCAACATCGATGTTTTAATTTTGAACATCAAAGTTTCAAAACATCGATGTTTTGCTGTCGATGTAGCATCATCACAAGTTGCTAAACCAGTTTTAAGAAATGAGGGAAAAAGTTTAAATACACTGAATTTTAAAAACATCGATGTCTTTAGGTCGATATATTATCAACATCGATGTTTTAATTTTGAACGTCGATGTTTCAAAACATCGATATTTTGCTATCGATGTCGCATCCCTACGCCTGAGCTGTAAAACCTAATCTCAACACCACGCCGAAGACATTTGAAGTCACGACAAATTGAATATTCATCAGCCCCAACGTACGTGACTTTCTTTGGTTGGATCGGGTTTTGACTCTCTGGTTTCTTATCCGCTACACGTCCTACCGGGCTACATTCAACCAGTGACCGTTGTATGCATAGAGACTGGTGCACCATGCACTTGAATCTATCGTAGCCTCAAATGTCCTCACGTTGTCGTGATGTGAAAGTTTGGAGAATGGTGTGCCATCTCAGATGTGACCTCGTTATATGACAGCGGTTCAAATTTACAAGGTGTCGTCCTCGAATATTTCCCATCGGGATATATCCTGGCCAATAACGTATTGTGTTGCTGCAATGTAACGTAAAATCAAGTACCAACCAACAGCAACAAACTACAGTGACCTCGACTCAGTAAAAAAGAAAGTAGAAACA
This sequence comes from Metellina segmentata, assembly GCA_947359465.1. NCBI lineage: Eukaryota > Metazoa > Arthropoda > Arachnida > Araneae > Tetragnathidae > Metellina > Metellina segmentata. Next base: position 17,593,947 of record OX375873.1, read on the forward strand.
TTCAAATCAAATTAACGATGATGCACAGTCACGCTTTTAAAAGTTTTTATGTAATAAGTAACAACAACAGCCGTAAGAATTTATTGCAAATTGCGAATGCACCTAAACGACCTTGACCGACATACAACGAAACTACCTAGGAGTGAAAGATCGTCGCGTTGAACATTTTATAGTTGAGGGTCTTGGAACTTTCATCAAACTGTCAGGCAATAAACTGAACAATCATTCTCGCATCTGAAGCAGTAGTGGGGGAACTGTTGAGATTTCCCCCTCCCAGACACTTCTTCCGAAACTTCCCTTCTAAATCTTAAGTTGAACTTTAATCTTACCAGAATCTGACATTTTTTCCTATTTTGAAAGCAGAATTTCTTTCAGGGAAGTGGAGAGGTTGAAAAACTAAGTCACTGTTCAAGGTCTGATTATCGGAAAAGTGTCTTGAAGCACAATGTTTTTTTTTTTTTTGTTCGATGGAAGTCTATCAGATAATTTATATCAGAGAATGAAAAATTCTCTCCATCTGACGTAGAGGTTAATAGGATCTTCGTTTTATTCTTCTGGAAGTGCTCTACCTGAAACGACAGTTAACCCTTCTTTCGAACAGTTTATTGTCATTAGGAAATCTAACCAGATATTATTGGACAAGAAATATCTTCATTAGAAAAGACCTGACCAGATCTTAATAGACGAGATACCTCGTCATTAGCAAAATTAGTCAGATCTTATTGGACAAGAAATATAGTCATTAGAAAAGACCTGATCACATCTTAATAGACGAGATATATCGTCATAAGCAAAACTAGTCAGATTTTATTGGACAAGAACTATCGTCACTACAAAAGACCTGACCAGATCTTAATAGACGAGATACCTCGTCATTAGCAAAACTAGTCAGATCTTATTGGACAAGAAATATAGTCATAAGAAAAGACCTGACCACATCTTAATAGACGAGATATATCGTCATAAGCAAAACTAGTCAGATTTTATTGGACAAGAACTATCGTCACTACAAAAGACCTGACCAGATCTTAATAGACGAGATACCTCGTCATTAGCAAAACTAGTCAGATCTTATTGGACAAGAAATATAGTCATAAGAAAAGACCTGACCACATCTTAATAGACGAGATATATCGTCATAAGCAAAACTAGTCAGATTTTATTGGACAAGAACTATCGCCACTACAAAAGACCTGACCAGATCTTAATAGACGAGATACCTCGTCATTAGCAAAACTAGTCAGATCTTATTGGACAAGAAATATAGTCATAAGAAAAGACCTGACCACATCTTAATAGACGAGATATATCGTCATAAGCAAAACTAGTCAGATTTTATTGGACAAGAACTATCGCCACTACAAAAGACCTGACCAGATCTTAATAGACGAGATACCTCGTCATTAGCAAAACTAGTCAGATCTTATTGGACAAGAAATATAGTCATAAGAAAAGACCTGACCACATCTTAATAGACGAGATATATCGTCATAAGCAAAACTAGTCAGATTTTATTGGACAAGAACTATCGCCACTACAAAAGACCTGACCAGATCTTAATAGACGAGATACCTCGTCATTAGCAAAACTAGTCAGATCTTATTGGACAAGAAATATAGTCATAAGAAAAGACCTGACCACATATTAATAGACGAGATATATCGTCATAAGCAAAACTAGTCAGATTTTATTGGACAAGAACTATCGCCACTACAAAAGACCTGACCAGATCTTAATAGACGAGATACCTCGTCATTAGCAAAACTAGTCAGATCTTATTGGACAAGAAATATAGTCATAAGAAAAGACCTGACCACATCTTAATAGACGAGATATATCGTCATAAGCAAAACTAGTCAGATTTTATTGGACAAGAACTATCGCCACTACAAAAGACCTGACCAGATCTTAATAGACGAGATACCTCGTCATTAGCAAAACTAGTCAGATCTTATTGGACAAGAAATATAGTCATAAGAAAAGACCTGACCAATCTTAATAGACGAGATATATCGTCATTAGCAAAACTAGTCAGATCTGGATGGACGAGATATTTCGTCGGAACTACTTCAGGAGGTAACTAATTTCTTAAACAACAATAGAGTAAACCATTTTCAAATATATTCATAGAAGTAGACCTTCTCGATTGCATTCGATCGGTTCACAAAACAATCTCAGAAATTTAAATTTTTTCTATGAAATACGTTGATTGGTTGTGTCGTGTTGGTAATGGCGTAAGGGTGAACCTTGTCCGAGCTAGGCCAAAGTACGCCAAGAAGAAAACCACACACAAAAGAAAGTTTAATGTTATAGATGAGATAAATTTGCCTGGTACTATTACTGGTACCTTTTACTGATTCCCATTTTCCTTTTCTCTTTATATGGTTCAAATTCATATAATCTGCAGATAAAATGGTGTTTTCTATCCAGATACAAATTTAAAAGTGCTTTCATTATACACTATATGACACAAAAAATAAATTGACTCACCAAGAAGATGCAGAATATCAGTGGTGTCGGGCTAGATCCACTTGGAACGACGCTGACTGGGGACGTATAGTCTTTAGGGACGAGTGTCGTTTCCAACGGTGTCCTGACAACAACTGCAGACGTGTCGAAAGACGTCCAGGACAGCGTGAGGATCCTGCCCTTACTATCTCACGACACAAATGCCCACAACAGGGCGTTAGGGTATGGAGTGCCATCTGCTTTGATAGCCGTTCGGTAGTCATTTATGGCATACTTACAGCACAGCGGTACGTAGACGAATTTCTACGACCGGTTAGGCAACACCCCGGACTTACTTTTCTACAAGATAATACCCGGCCGCACACAGTTAATATGAATTGTCTTCAAGCTTTCCCAACACTCCTTGGCCAGTTAGGTCTCCTGATGTCTTTCTCATAGACGTTATGGTAACAGTTGGGACGTTATGGAAAGGCGATTGGAATCATAAAGGTATGATAACCATTTAGCCCGACAGTTTGTGACAATTTAAAAAAAAATTCCGCCGGACACCATCCGTGAACTTTATTTAGTCTGTGCCATGCTGGGTGACAGCTTGTATCCAGGCCAGAGGTGGACCAATACTTTATTGACTTCCTCTCTTTGTAATGGTTAAATTCTGAAATAAATCATTCAATTGTTCTGAAATATAATTCGTTTGTTTTTCTATGTACGTTCTTCACATCCACCCATTTTTATCGCAGTCGGAGAACTCCTTCTTGGTACATATGTTTCAGAGTATATTTATTCAGCACCAGCACAGAAGAAATGCAATACCATATGCTCCTCTCACGAGATCATGACAAGCAATCCAGTGCAAATCTACGAAGTTTAAGTTGAATCCCATTCTTCTCTCACTTCACTCTTCAACTGCCGGAAACCTGATCGATACTTGATCATTATTTTATCCATTTCTGGCCAGTATTTGTCATCCCTCTCGCGGGATGAGAGTTATTTATCAACTTAAAGAATCCGCAGTCAACAGTCACACAAGCGAGCGTTGGAGCGCGTCACTCTTTGATGAAGTCTTTATCAATCATGTTGCTTGCTGAAAGAGAAAGGCTTAAGGTTCCATTTCAGGAATGAATTGATATTAGATTCTTTCAGTAACAAATGTTCTGAGTCGTTTTGTTTCGCTTTTGCTACTTGTTGACCATTTATTTGGTGCAATGTATGAGGGATAGCGTACATTTGTGGGATTTTTCAAGATGTTTTTGTTCTGATAGAGGTAATATTGATAAAAAAGTTTATTTTATTTGAAGAATGTATAATTTAATCGATAGATCTGGACTGTAGAACATCGGAAAATAAATTACATGTCAATCCTTTCTATGTATGACTATTATTGGAATATGTGTAGGCAAGTACCGGAATGAGAGTTAGCGATCTAAATAAATTCATACTGGATTATTTCGGTAACAAATGTTGTGCGACGTTTTATTTTGTTACTTGTTGACTGTATGAGGAATAATGTGTGAGATGGTTTCAAGATGTTGTTATCGTGATAACTTAGATTGAAAAGTTGATTTTATTTGAAGAATATATCATCTAAATGATAGATCTTGATTGTCGAACATCTGTATTATTTATATTCATGCAAATAAATTACGCAAGGCAATAGTAACAGTCATTCCTATATGTGACTATTGTTGGAATAGTGTGCTGAAAGCTCTTCGATGGATTTCGACCCTTGATATGCCTTCAGAAAACAAAACGGACCACACAACACTGCTCTTTGGCGTAAATGGTAGGAGGAGTAATCATGACTAATGGCAGTGGTAATAGAAATAACCTTCCAAATTCAAACCTATAAGACACGGTAATAACACAGTAATCTATCCTAGTGATGCTCATGTAAACGAAAATACTGACAATAGAAACACAATCAGAATCATTTCCGATAATTATCGACACACCCTCGTGATATAGTTTTGCATTCGATCTATAGTCTAACAGAGGATTCGAATACATTCTAATACTTGATAAGAATACAGAGGCTGTTCACACATTTTTTAGACAATGTATATTGTATTCACAAAACTAAATTACATAAAATTCTTGTGTTTTAAATGTTTTATTTGATAGCCCTTATTCTGAACTATCTTTCGACACCGTAATTTCCAGGATAATAATGCCTTTTGAAGTAGTGTCAGAAGAGGTATTCTATCCCATTCCTCCTGAACAGATTTCCAGAGTGAATCCTGTAATGTTGTGGGACGACGTTTGGATAATGCAGATTTTAAAAGTCCGAAGGCACAAAAATCCATAGGCGATACATCGGGAGATTTAGTAGGAATATCAGTGAAGGGTATGGCCTTGATACCGGTTTTTAGTTCCATTCTTATAGGAAATTTATAGTGGATTTTGATGTCTGACTGCTAGCTTTGTCTTGATGGAGTTACACAGATTGATGGCACTGTGGGTAAAGCGATGGTATTTAATTCAGAAAAATTGACGATAAAATATGTTCCTGATAGTATTTGGAGTTAATCTTGACATTTTTTTCCACTTTCTTTATTTTTAACTTGCCATTATATGAAAAACCAGCAACAATCATGAATCCCTTAGAAAAACTTTCTTTCGATTCTGTGAACCATGTACTTAAATTTTTTTCTCCCCTTTTATGATAATAAATTGTTTTTTTTTTGCTGCAATCATTTAAATACACCCGAGATTCATCTATTGTGACAATTTGTTTCTCCATTTTTCTTTGCATAAGTGTTTTTCATATGTAGAATTCGCACAGCGTGTCCTGCGTTCAGCGATATGCTTTGGAGAAAGACGATGCACATTGCGTTTTTTCGCTTTCTTAAGATTTAAATCAACGTTTATCATTTTGTTTACAGTGGACACCGAGCATTTTAATGATTCTGCAACTGTCCTCTGACTTGGTGGATTTTCTTTTAACATTAAACAACGTACCTTTGCAATAGTCGAAGATGTCCGTTTCTTCCTTGGATACTTGTTTGGAATTTTTGTCCCACTTGAAGCTCTAATTCGACGTTTTTTTCCTTTCTTGTTGACGATATTACCTATCGACGCTTTAGATATCACAAAACCATGACTCTCACATCGTTTTTGGAAAACGGAATATGAATATTTCCCTTCGGAAAGAGCATAAATATAGTCTTTGAACCACTGCTTCGTTAAAAACGAAATTTTGACTAAAAACAAACCTCTCAAGCCGCAGACGATAATTTTGACTTTTAAAAACATAGTGCAACTGCAATTATTTCTTTTGCAGCAAACGATTTTTTATTACCGCTAACCAAAATCGTCTAAAAAATGTGCGAACACTCTCTGTTCATTAAATTAGAGAATCTGAATCCATTCCAATAGCGAATTGGTATCCATTCTATAGCGGATTAGGATCTATTCTAATATAGAGAATTAGGATCCATTTTTAATAGAGGATAAGAATGTATTATAATAGAGGATTAGAATGCATTTTAATAAAGGACTAGGATCCATTCTGATGTAGAATAATAGTATATTATAATAGATCATTAGAATATATTCTAGTAGAGGTTTAGAATGCATTCTAATATAGGATTACAGATAGGATCCGTTCTAATAGAGTATTAAAATAAATTAAAATATATGATTTGAATACATTCTAACTGAGGATTAGAATGCATTCTAATAGAAATTTATAATCTATTCTAATAGAGGATTAGAATCTATTCTAATAGAGGATTAGAATACATTCTAGTAGTGCAATATACCGCACAAGTATATATTTTAGTAGAATCAATATAGCACATGACATCACCATTCTAGTGTTCTTCCTTCTTTTTTGGTCTAATGAAAACTAGACCAAGTACCCAATGCCCAGTCCTATGTGTTCAACAATCATATCTTATTAAAATTTCTCCTAAGTAAACCAATTTTTACCAATCTAGATTTCAATGCAGACATTTATGTAGTATAATTACCACATTCAATGCATAACCATACTTAAATAGTTGGTACAAATACTTTAAAAATAGAACATGGCTATTATTGCATGAAGTATAGTTTCATAACATTGACCAATATATAGAGTTTTCCTTTCTTTCATTTCTACTAGACTCGAATTCCTCTCAACAACCACAGTTTAAATTGCGTCTGGTTTCAAGAACTAACAAAACGAAAGTCTATTCTGCCATGAAATTAAACCTCCAAGCGTGAAAGAACAGAGAGTGCAATTGCTTTTTATGGGTACACATGGTTGGAATACCAATTCACACAACGCCAACTCGTAAATGCGTGAAGGAGGTTCAAACCAAGAATTTCATGCATACATATGTAAGAGTAGGCTTTAGTAGCTCTTGGGTCTAAGAATTTCATGAAGCACTTGGTTGGAGGTATACCGTGAGTCAACTACTGGACTTGGGGAATAAAGATTTTGTTTTTGAGAATTCACTTCAACATCATCTTTTGTTTGTCTCTGTAAATACTTTTGATTGAGCGCAAGGGAATTTAGGAATTAGTTTTTGATTCAATAGTGTTAACAGAGTTTGACATCATAAAGGAAACATAATTAAAGTGTTGAAGCTAGCTAATGGGAAATTATAACTGTAATTATATCAAATATGGGCGTCCTTTGTCTACGCTGTATTTATCAAATGGATGTTTCTTCTAGTTCTAAAATCGTAAGACAAAACAGTTGAAATGCTTTTTAGAATTTGTGGAATTTTCAAACATGCCAAATCAGTACTGTTCCAATTCTAAGATGTATTTATGTCAATATATTCGAAATGCAAAACTCTGTAAATTTCAGTTCTGGAAAATACAATATTATAAACATTGATATTCGAATACTCATGCATCTTTATCTTTAGAAGATTTGCACATTTTCTAAAACTTTCCATTGTGCGATATTAATCACTAAAGAGGATTCCCATATCGTGCTATAAAAATATCTTCTTGAAGATCTTTACTCTATTTCCAAGAACGAATGTATTAGGATCAAAATTTGGAGATAGGGAGAACGATTAAAAATGAAAACGAAATACAATTTTTCTTTGTGTCATTATGCATCTTAAGTGACATTTATCAAAAATAATTCCTACCCAGAAACAAATTTTAACAGTCGTTGTCACAGATAAATGCTTTTGTGTGCATCTTTTGTCCCTACGAAAGCGAGCTTCAGAAGAACAATGGAGCTTTGTGGTTGCAGCAAATGATAGTCTTAACCGATTCTTTGTTTACAATTCAGCATCGGAAGTTCTTATCATAAATTTACATTTTTTCTCCTCGCTTTTTGAGGGAGATGTAAAAGTGCTTTTGTTTTCAATGATCAAAATGCGGAGAGATTACTGGGAAGCATTTTTGTTTTAGGGGATCGTTAACAAAAATGGAATAAAAATGGGTCTCTGTTTGTGGAATAAGATATTAACTTTAAAGTGAAGTTTCTCTCAGACGTTTAGAGACTGGTGAATTTGAAATATGAGCATGAAAAATAAAAAATAGTTTTTTAATGTTAATAATTTGTTAAATCTTTGGTAAATAATTTCTTAAAGCATAAAATATGCCTCTAAGCGTAATGCCATAGAAACATCGTACAAACATTAACACTAATACCTTACTTATTATTACAAGGAAATTAAAATGCTTGAAATTTATGATCTAAAATACTTTCTTTTAAAATTTCCTCAGATATGATAGCTGATGTAAAATAAATTGTCTTGAATGATGCTTTCAAAAACTTTTATCTCTCAATAGTATATAAGACTAGACATCTTGTTTTAAACACATTGGAACAATGTGTTAATAAAATGAAACACCTAAAGAAACTTAATTAATGAGATAAAAACGCTTGGAAATGCAACACATAAAAAAATTTTCCTTACAATTTCCTCAGATATAACTATGGATATGAAAAAAGTTGTCCTGAATGATGCTTCAAAAATATGTTGATCTCTTTAAATAATATATAAATCTTTAGTTTTAACACATTGAAACAATGTAAGTTACTTAGATAAATATGAGAACTTTTACTTGTGAAGGAACATGGATAAAAACAAGAAAGGTGTATAATCTCTTCATAGATTTAAAAGTATACATAAAAATAATTAAATCATTTAAAAATTTCTTTCATAGAAAGGATAGTTTTGCCAAGTGACTTATAAAAGTTAAGGCTAATTATGGTGATAGTTATCTTTGATGGTATCCTATCATTCTAAAGTAAATAAAATCTTACGTGACAGACTAAGTAAAAAAAATGCGGTAAGAGATATAAGCTATATTTTCGTTTCATTATTTGAATATTATTGAAATAAACAATTTATAAAATGGGAAAGTCATCACAAGCAATAATTTGATATACGAAACTGAGGAAGCTTTAAAAAGCGTATCTTGTTCAAGTTTTTCAAACTCTTGTTCTTATTAAATTTTTTAACGCTATTAATAAGCGAGTGAGAGAAATAGAGAGTAGAGCGATGGGAAAGAGATGATAAAGAGAGGCACAGAAGTAGGCAAGGAAGGAAAGTAGAGAGAGAGAGAAAGAATAAAGGAAGAATAGTCGATTGATAGTGTGGATACAATAGTGACGTCAAAGATATTAAATAGGTACGAGAAAAAGAGTGAATAGGAAAAGAGAACAAGAAAGACCACATTACAAGAAAGATAGTAGAGAGTAGAGAGAATGAAATACATTGTAAAAGAACAGAGAGACGATGTCATTTGTTAATTGTCGAATGGCAACAACGAAGGTAAACAATATAATATCGACCATTACGGGATTCATCTCTCCAATCGTGCTGCTTAGTTAAAATTTGTTTGATTTATATATAAAACTAAAGTGGTTCATATTATTACAAAAATTGTAGAAGAGCTCGCCACTCTAATGAAATTTTTGATCAGTCAGGTTATAGAAAGCAATGAAAATTCTGAAAGATAGCTATCAACGCAGGAAAGAATATAGAGCAAAATTAGATTTAGATGAAAAACTGACATATCACCGTTGAACATGGTGATGGGAACAACCTGAAGAAGACTTTCAGAATCTAGTTTCGGTAACATGACTAAGGTAGGCTTTTTGCCCTGAATTTGAATCGAAAGAAGTAACACCAATAAAAGTAAACGAAATAGGGTTGCATATTTTTCGATAATTTTACTTAATTTAGAAGCTAAAGAATTCAATTATGCAGATATGGATGTTTTAATCACTATAAATGAACAGAAATAAGATATAAAATGTGCGTAACTACACTTTGGTATCAACAGAGAGAAGCAATTAAGAAATTGTAAATCTTAACTTAAACTTAAGTTGTAACTCTTAAAGCAAAAAATCCCATTTACTTTTATCTCCATTTTCAGGAAAAAGTGTGACTCTTAAAAAACTATCTCAGGAGAGTTTTATTTACTCTCAAAACCAAACCCCTAGAGGTAGGAATATAGTTTATTAAAGTCCCACTGGCACATTACAACGGGTTATTGGCTACGGAACTGGATCAATCCCGAAGGGAAATATGCAAGGATGGATTCTTGTAATTTTGAACCATGCCCAGATGACAAGAACAACACTTGAGTTGGCACCCCACTCTCCAAACTCCTACGTCAACTTGAGGACATTTGAGGCCACGACATTTAACGTGCACCAGCCCCGTGTACACGATCTATGACTGTACCTAGTTTCGAACTCTCAAACCCTCCGACTGCTAATCCATTGCTCTTCCAAATGTGCCACTCCCTGTACAATTAAAAGGAATACATATGATAATAAAATAATAATAAAATAATAATACTAAAATAGTAATAAAAATTATAGTAATATAACAATAATAAAATAATAATAATAAAAGAATAATAATAAAAGAATAGTAATAAAAGAATAATAATAAGTAATAATACTAAAATAGCAATAAAAAATTATAATAAAAAATTGTAATAAAATAATAATAAAAGAATAACAATATAGTAATTATTTAAATAATAACAATAAAATAATAACAATAATAAAATAATCCTACTAAAATAACAATAAAAAATTATAATAATAACAATATAGTAATTATTTAAATAATAACAATAAAATAATAACAATAATAAAATAATAATACTAAAATAATAATTATTATAAAATAATAACAATAATAAAATAATAATAATAAAATAATAATAATAAAATAATAATAATAAAATAATTATAATAAAATAATAATAAAATAATAATAATAATAAAATAACAATAAAACAACAATAATAAAATAATAATAATAAAATAATTATAATAAAATAACAATAATAAAATAATAACAATAATAAAATAATAATAATAATAAAATAACAATAAAATAACAATAATAAAATAATAATAAAATAATTATAATAAAATAATAATAATAAATAATTATAATAAAATAATAATAATAAAATAGCAATAATAAATTAATAATAATAAAATAATTATAATAAACTAATAATAATAAAATAATTATAATAAAATAATAATAATAAAATAATTATAATAAGATAATAATAATAAAATAATTATAACAAAATAATAATAATAAAATAATAATAATAAAATAATAATAATAATAAAATAACAATAAAATAACAATAATAAAATCTACTACAAAAAATATATCACTATAATACAAATATCATTAACAAAATTGTGTTAAAACTTTAGTCATAATTTGTATCGTGTAAAACATCATCATGTACTTGTGCCTTCTTTTTGTTTCAGGAAACGGTGTGATTGTTAAAAAACATATCTACGGAGAGACTTTCATTTACTCTCCTACACAAAATAACACTAATTCCATAATGCGTGATTAATTCAGTAGATCCGAAGCTATAGTTTCATCTCGAAGCTCTGTTCCTTCCTTTTCTTGCACCAACAAACAACGCGTGCTTAAATCCACATCGTCATTCTTTTTTGATGTTGGTTCGGTGCCAATTGCCCCCTCCCCGAGGAAAGTTGTCAAAAGCACCACTTTTTGATTTCCTCGGAAAGGGGAATCTTCAGTTGCGTTACTGGCACGGAAAATGGGATCCCCTCTTCGTTGTTTAGCTGTCTGTGAAGAGAGATGATAAATCACGAGGCGATATCGACTGCTCGAGAAACATTCCGGTGGTGTCTGTGTCCGAGGAGGAGTTGGCTCTTTTGGGAATTTCATTGCCGCGGTTGTCCGGTTGGCGGATGATCTCTGATTTATTTCGACGCGATATCTCATTCCTCAGGACTTGACTCGTTTTGCAAATGACGAGATAGACCGTCAAGATAACTACCAGTTGAGTTAACAACCGGAGGTTGGATAGCTTGAGACTCGATCCCACCAAAGATAGCCGTGTGAGTGGTGTGGCTACCGAAAAAAGACTATTGTATTTCCTATTGTATATTGTAAAAGACTATTGTTATTCCAAGCACCATAACCGGTCGGTCTCGTATTATCACATCTGCGATTCCGATCACCTCTGAATAGAAAACAAGTTGGCAGCACCTGAATTATCTTTGTTAATTGTTATTAATTATTAATTACCACCCAAAAAGAACAGTTTAAAAGTTACAGTTCTGTGGTAACGCGGACCAGAAATATATTGAATCTACCGCAGGGTCTTCATGTAGTCCGACTTCTTGCTCCGCTTGTCACACATGTCATTTTCTAACGATTCCGGGATACAAAGAGGGGGCTCACATATATATAGTTCACATCCCTTAATGTTGCAGGTGTCATTGAGAAAACGAGAGTCCGCATTCCAAGAGCGAGGCGGACTCCTACCCGAGAAAACTGCAATACAGACGAGAAGAGTAAGTCATTGTGCGAGGTAGCGAAGGAAGAGCTCTCGTGAGACAGCTATACGGTGAAGTTAAACATCGATGAAAAAAAAAACTAACAACAGTTAAAAAGATTATTGTTTCTCCATGAACATTCGTTCATTGATTGTTCACTGTATATAGTGTGTAGATAGTCTTCCATTTGTTAATTGAAACTTTTAAGTTCAAATAAACAACTTGTAAAGGTATCCAGGCTGTGTGTATCCAGTGTATTACTGTAGTGCAAAAACGCCACAGTGGGGGCTCGTGAAAATTAAATCTATCGTGGACTCAAATGTGATCACGAAAATGTGAGATTTTCATGATTCAAATCGTGAATGTGGCCAAATCAATGGCGACTAACACTCTACCCCTCACACTGCTTTCAATGGCTTCAAATATATATATTTAATATTTAACCAGATTGTTCGGGTGACCAACCGGTCTGGTAGTTAATCTGTTAGCATCAAGATCGGAAGGTTCCTGGTTCGAATCCGGGTCAGTGCTTGGATGTTTGCAAGCGCATGGTGTAGAGGCGACTGGTGCACCTTAAATCTGTCGTGGCCGAAAGTCCTCACGTTGGGATGGTGTGGAAGTTTGGAGAGTGAGAGTGAAATATCAGGTGTTGACCTCGTCATCTGAACGTGGTTCAAAATTGCGAGGTGTTGTTCTTGAACATTTCACTTCGGTTTTGAGCCGGGGACGTGGTAGCCCAGTTTGGAAGAGAAACGGATGAGCAACTGGAGGGTTGCGAGTTCGAAGCTCAGTCCAGATGAAGACCGTCGCGAACACTGGGGCTGGTGCACGCTATCCGTGGCCTCTAATGTCTTCACTTTTGCGAGGAGAGGAAGTTTTGAGAGTGAGGTGCCGGTTCACAGGTGATGTTCTCGTCATCTAACCGTGATTCTAAATTAAGAGGCGTTGTCCTTGGATATTTCTCTTCGAGATTGATCCCGCACCGTAGTTTACGGCGTTTATTCAACTCACACTTCATCTGGAAATCTCAACAGCATGATTGTGTGGCTCGAATGGTATTCGATTTGAGTTTAAAATGCAACTGGCTGCGTGAGTTATCGGTGACTTCACGTTTCTATCCACACGTATATTTCACTTACTGATTTGGTACATGAATGTGAATTATATACAGAGTGACGAATGCCGAAGAAGGAATGTAAACCAGTGAGGTGGATAGTTGAATTTACGTTCCACCGGAGCAGTTGGGATTTTGATGTCAGTACGAAACAATTCCGAATAAAATATCCGAGAACAAAACATTCTCACATACATATATATATATATATATATATATATATATATATATATATATATATATATATATATATATATATATATATATATATATATATATATATATATATATATATATATATATATATATATATATATATATATATATATATATATGTGAGTAGTGATGAGACAGGGAGACATTTAAATAACGTATTTACTGGTGTCTAGGGGATATTTACAAAAGGGGTTTGTAGTTTAGAATTATAAAATGTAAAGTTATCCATTAGCTCGGTAAATTAATCATGATCAGCACAGCTTGTGCAAAAAGCGTCCTTCATCTCCGCTCGTCTATCACGCACTGCTAGGTCACAGTTGTTCTTCCCCACAGCCGGTCTTTTCCCTCGTGGTCACTTCACTTCAGATCGGGTGCGTTCCGGGGTGTGATCTCTGCATGTCACTTCAGGGTTTGCTCTCTGCATGTCGCTTCGGTGAGTGCTCTCTGCATGTCATCTCGGGGAGTGCTCTCTGTATGTAACATATATATATATATATATATATATATATATATATATATATATATATATATATACATACATATATGTTGTGGATATATATAAAGGATGTGTGCGTGTGAGGGGGGGGGTATGAATGTGTGTATATTCTATATACAAATCTACACCATTTGACCAATCCACACCAAATTTAGTACACGTATACTTTAGAACACTGCGAAAAACATAGGGTATTTCTTTCCTGTGTTCAGACCCATCTGTAGCGATGAAAATTGGCACACAGGTAGACCTAAAACTGCCTCTGACACCCCAATTTAAAAGAAAACTGCTGTTTGTGAAAAATGCAACACCATGAAGGAGTCATCAGAATTAAATGAAATTTAATACACAAACGGGTTGTATTAGTACAAATAAATTAATAAATTTTCAAAGAAAAAAAAAACAATATGAAGTGTCCGAAATCAGTATTTTGTGTAGCCACGACGCGCTGAAATAAGTGCTGCTATACGACGTGGCATGGAGTGAAACAGATGTTGAATGTCTGCTTGTGGAAGATAATTCCATATTGTTTGTATGCGCACCCAAAGTTTTTTTTTGAAGTTGTAGGACGTGTATCACGAGCGAAACGCCAACAAACCAAATCCCTGGAGGAAGCTGTACGGCCATTCACCGCCATGTGGACCAGGTGTCTATCATCGCTCGCTGACGTCACCTTCCGTCGTCCACTCCCTGTTTTTCGAGCTGTCCGGTGCTCGTCGGTTCACTGCTTCCAAACTCGCATGCATCACTGTGGAACTGTTCCGCTGCACACGAGCTGCTACTGCGTGATAGGAAAATCCTCCTTCACGAAGGCCGATGATTCTCCCCCGTTCAAACTTCGTAAGTTGTTGAAATTTCACCATATTTCGTCGTTGAGCCATACTTAGGTCTCACTAAACGTTCGCCACAAAAACATAACCATGCACTATTTTCAATTTCCCGCTACAGCCCTCTATTTATACGCTTTTAGCATAAGTTCAGAGGGCACTGCTCACACCATGCATGCGTGGTGGCTCTGAAACTTTACTACTTTGCATAACATCTTATAATTGACATTTGCTGGAAATTTCATTTCATTCGGATGATTCCTTCACGGTGTTGCATTTTTTACAAATAGCAGTGTGTATAAAGTTTGTTTTTCTGCAATAAATGGACATGGATAAGGAAACACTTTCTAGAGGATTTGTATACGAGTTAACACAGGGAAATGTCGTGGTCACATTTTAGCTCTCACGGTAGGAAACACGTTCTACAGAGTTTGTGCGTTTGAGTTAACACAGGGAAATGTCGCAGTCATATTTGAAAACCGAGCAAGGCCGGGTTATTCAGTTAGTGTTTAATAACACCAAGTGAACTTTTCATTCACACAGTGATATATAGTGAAATGTTGTTTGTCTGTGTGAAGCAATGTAATGTATTACTGGTATTACATCATACACGTGTAACAGAGTATGGTGGTAATTATATTGTTACGCATGTATAACTCATGTATAACAATGCGATGCTATACATGTGTTCATTTGTATGACATTTTTGTGATACAGATGAACACGTATATGTTTTAATTTGTCCGAAGTTTGTTAACTCAACTACACAATAGTACATGGAGACATACATAGTGTTATGCTAATCTAGATATGTTTCCTAACTCAAAGTAAATGTCTTCATACAGTACTGTGTAGTGAAAAATTTAAAGACTTAAGATAAATTTACACATACATATATAATGACTAGATGAATAACCCGGCGTTGTTCGGATAAAAATGGTTAATGTTGAGTGAAAAATGAATTATAACAATCACTTTTCTTACATAGAAAAATGCGTTTATTTAAGTTGTACGAAAAATACTTTTTAACTTCGTTTGAATTTTTTTTGCTTCTACAATTTACTTCGAATGCAAATATATACATTTAATTCCAGAATAATGTATTGCTATGTACAACAGATTAAGACATATAAACCAAAACAAAATTCCGATGAAAAAATGGAGAATTCTGAAAAACGAAATATGTACAGAGTGTCGAATTTCGACTTCCTGAGCTAAAATAGAGCAATTCGAAAAAAGACTGAAAAATATTGACAAAGACGATAATGATTTATGACATTTCGTAATGCTTAAATATGACCGCGACACATTTCTCTGTATTAACTCAAATACAGAAATCCTGTAGAACGTGTTTCCTTTTCAATATTCATTTATTGCAAGAAAACAAACTTTTGATTTTAAAATTTAGGTTTCGGGGGCACTTTTAGACCACCTGTGTGCCAATTTTCATGGTTGTAAATGCAAAAAACCAAATTTGGTGTGGATAGGTCAAACGATGTGGATTTGTATAGAAAATATAAATATATACACACAAACATTCTTTTTTATAAATAGATAAACATGATGGAATGCAGGTACAGATTTTACAAACTAACAAAACGAAAAATATAGGCAGTTCTATTTTAACATGTAGCATTTTACTATCGATATAAAAAAAAATAAATTTTCAATTTTTGTTGATTTGTTGCCTTTCTCAATCTTGTTGCATATTACCTTTGAGTGTTTATTACTCTTTCCTGTGTAACATTACTGTTTCCTTTATACGTATTCTTGTTAGCTTATTAGTTTGATGCAATTATTTCATGATATGCAATGAGTCAGTTCCCCCTGAGTCTTGACGCTGTTCGTATGATTCTTATTCGTGCCTATTACGATGACTCTTTATAATTATTAAATGTCCTGTTAGATCTGCACTCTTATTTCAGTATTACAAGACATACCTAATCTATACCAATAACGCATCACCCTTTTTCGTACATATAATATAAATGGGTAGGGTTGTCAGAAGATGAGAATCAGAAAAGAGAATATTTGGTAAAATTATTTAAAAAAAAGAGGATAAAAAGAGGACACGAAAAGCACGCATTATTAGTATATAATTGTTAGGTATCTAATAAAAAGAATCATCTTTGACTAATCTTCGTACACTAACCACATCTAAAAGAAAATCTACTGAACATATTACTTACGTATTTTGAAAAGAATTAGTAAATACTAGAACGAATTTTAAATGAAAACACTGACCATTTATATAAGTATTTTTTATAAACGTTGCAAAAAATCAGAATCCAATTTTTAAACAACAAACATACAACAACAAAATAATAGTAGATACATATCTAATTATTAGGAACTAAACATTTTACTTTTCATATTTGTTTGTGCCCAGCAATCATAGTTGAGTTATCGACTTTGATTTAATACTAACAAAAAAGGAGGCTAGGTTAGCAACGCGATTTCCTTTCAAACTAAATAAGGCAGCGAATCGTCCATTTTTCTTATTCTTGTTATTCTAACACGTATCTAAATTCTCGTTGGTTATCTATTTGATCTCATAATGAGACGTTTTAACATGGAGCACAATACACTATACGTTGAACTTTCTATTATACGATGATGTGCTTTAATAATAGGTACAATTGTCGTACAATGTACTAGATCTAGTTCGTATTTGAATAGCTGTGGTTTACATAACGATATACGAAGCAATATAAATATCGTAAAGTTTACACGTAATGTTTGAAATATGAAATATATATTTAACGCAATCCGGAACAATGAACAAAAAGTGAAAAACCGTAAAAAAGAGGACAAAAAGTATCTGCCTTAAAAAGAGAGTGAAAAAAAGATCCGAGGGGAAAAAGAGACTATGTTCTCTGTAAAAGAGATGCACTGACAACCTTATATATGGGAAAATTTATCAGAAATCGGAATCTAAATTTATCATAACCATCAATATTTTATAGATTCAGTGTTACTGAAGTCTTGATAAGTATTTTAATATCACCATAGAGTACAGTGTGGTTAAAAGCTGTTATTCTGTGACACAATATGATGTATTATAGGTATAAATTTAACGAGTTGAAAAAACGAAAAATAATGAAACTGTTTTGGAAGGTAACATTTTACATAAAACAGGATTTTCAATAATTATTGTTTCACGATTACTAGCAATGAACCAACCGACACAGTAGCAAAAAAAAAAAAAAAAAAAACAAAGCTTTTCGTGTCTACGCGTTTCATATATTGATCTCCAGTAAAATCTCCGAGACATTATATGGAACGGCAATATCACAGGATTTCAGCAACCGACTATAAATTCATGCAATTCAACCCGCCATTTCTCTTCGTATTCCTTTACAATCCCGGGGATGAGATGCTATTTTAACTCAAGTTTGAATTGAACCCGTATGTTTTACTCGCAGTTATCTTTTTGAGGATAAAGACCCATTCGGGTAACGCGCGAGAGGTTTCTTTTTCTATTCACCATATTTCAATTATACATGTCCTGTTTTAAGCATAATCGTATCGCATTTCCTAACAATTCCCTCGGAAGATTTAGTGGAAGAGTATTCCCATCCAAATCTTTCCCTTGTTTGAATGCCAATGGTATTTTAAATATTATATAACATTTTATCCCATCTGAGTTTATACCCATAACTCAACTACATGTGACGTTATATTTGATTACTCATTCTTTTTATGATGCTATTTTTGATTACTCATTCTTTTTACGATGTTTTTTTTGATTACTCGTTCTTTTTATGGTGTTATTTTTGATTACTCATTCTTTTTACGATGTTATTTTTGATTACTTATTATTTTTATGATGTCATGTTTGATTACTCATTCTTTATATGGTGTTATTTTTGATTACTCATTCTTTTTATGATGCTATTTTTGATTACTCATTCTTTTTACGATGTTTTTTTGATTACTCGTTCTTTTTATGGTGATATTTTTGATTACTCATTATTTTTACGATGTTATTTTTGATTACTTATTATTTTTATGATGTCATGTTTGATTACTCATTCTTTTTATGATGTTATTTTTGATTACTCATTCTTTTTATGATGTTATTTTTGATTACTCACTATTTTTCATCATGTTGTTGATGAACATGAAATCAAATTTTTATTTCGCTTTTTACGTTTTGCAACATAACTCTTGTGATTAACCTCCAGATATACACTCCCCCGACTCACAAAATGGTTCGGAGCCTTCAAGTGAGGAGTTGTGCTTGACATGGACTTCCTTTTAGTTACTAAATTTAGAGATATTTTATTGTTTTATCGCACACTTAGCACTGCTTGTCTTTCTTTTGGAAGTTATGCCATAAACTTCCAATCACCAAGCAATTATTATTAATTGGTGGGTGATTGAATTAACATTTCAGTGGACTAATTCAACGGACTATCGGCAACTGTCCAGGATATAGCCGAAAGATCAGAAGACAATGTCTCCTAATTTTGAACCGTAGTCAGATAACAAGGCCAAACCCGAGCTGGCACTCCACTATCCAAACATCTATTCCACGCCAACGTGAGGACATTTACGGAAACCACGGATTTAATGTGCACCAACCCCCACGTACACGATGGTCTTTGTTTGGATCGAGTTTCGGATTCTCAACCTTCCAGTTGCTAAAGCACTATTACAACCGAGCTACATCCAACCAAAGACCGTAGTGCATGTTAAATCTGTTGTGGCCTTAAATGTCCTCAAGTTGGCCTGGGCTGGAAGTTTAGAGAGTGGGGATGTGCCAACTCAGGGGTGACCTTCTTATCTAATTGAAAATTGCCTGATGTTGTCATTGGATCTTTCCCTTCAGTATGAACAAGAGCCTATGGCTTTGCTCCAGTGCGACGTTAATTCAACTACCTACTTCCAACCGGGCTTCCCTCCAATCATTATTTAGTTTTGCCCGTTAAACATCTCTTTCTTGGAAATCATCACATTTTTTTTAATACCACATCAACGCATGTATTTATTTGAAGTCTGCTAACTTCACAATGCTTCATGGAGATGTACTTAGTGTTATTAAACATCTCAAGTCTTTACAGTAGGGAAAAAGCGGTTCAGCGATGAGAAAAACAAGATTTTCCCCTCTTTTAACTTTCTTTTCCAAGACGTTTAGTGCGTAAGATACACGTACCCAAGATGAAGTTGCTACTTAAGGCTTATTTTTCCCCTCAGAAGCGATATCGTATCAGAAAAATAATGGTTTTGGCAAAGTACCAAGAAGCCTGCCTACAGGCACGTTTACTTTCGCATCATTTATCTTCAAGTATAATGAAATTTTAAGTCTGTCCTGCCTCCCAGATTGGCAAGCAATGATTGCCCACTGTTGTTAGCGTAAGGACCGTAATGAATCGATTAAGTTGGCCAAGAAATATAAAAAGTTGTAATAGTTGCAGGATGGACTGTACGACGTTCATTTGGACTTTATTAATTTTGGTTGCCTTGCGTTTGTTTTACTTGTTGAGCCACTTTTGTATTTGATGACGAAAGGTACGGCGAGCTCTTTATAAAATTGTATAGCTGCAATGCTTTTTTTTCGTAATCGAAAATAAATTCTGTCATGAAAGCTTTTTTTAACTCACTCGACGAAATTGAAAAAGTTACAAAAATCGAATACTTAACGAAATATGGAGTACCAGATTTTGCTAGAGTTATTGTTGTATATTACAATTATACTTTTGCACCCTCTTTGAAAATACTAGAATGTTTTGTTAGAGAGCAAAAACGCGTCCATAAAAATACAACGGGTTACCTCTGGAAATCTTACGGCCGTATTCACAAGTCCGAGTTAATCCGCAGATAACAGAGAGTAAGTACCCGGGTTATTGAAAAAATCGTATTTACAATTCCTGTTACGTGGTTTAAACCGCCGTTTCGTTGTTACATTTTGATCCTCCAAAATAGGTTAATTAACTCTAGGTTGAGAAGTTCTATCTTTTTAGAAAGGAAGCGAGATATACTGTAAACAAAAGAAAGGCGACGACACGCTCATCTGATCTTATATGAATGGGAACAAGGACGTGATTACATTTTCTATAAAATAGATATGTCCATATGTGTTCTGATTTGAACAATAGGGTAGAACCCAATGAGAGCGATAAAATATGACCATGGCAGAAACAAATTCGTCGTGGGATAAAAAATATTTTATTGATTTATATTTTATGACAATGCAAGTTACTTTTCACACCAACAACACACACCCATACTGACAAGTATAAAGATAATCGTATTACATTGATTTGTCCAAGCATTGTGTACAATTCTTTTTTGCTTAATTTAGGTTTCCATATAATACAATTTGAAAAAAATCTATTTGCAATTTTCTATCCAAACCCAAATTAAAATGCCGTAAGCATTTTATTAAAAATCACAATTTCGAATCAATTTTGCCGGCAAAGTACGAGTTTGACCCGTATGGAATGCAGATTTGGGCATAGTAAGAAATGTAACAATATCACGTGATCGTGAGAAGACGGTAGTGGCTAATCATAGTGAGCGTATCATTATTATCCGTAGATCACTTAACTCGCCGTTTGCTAAAATACGGTTCTTGATAATCCGCGGTTTAACTTCGAACCGCGGATCAACTGATCCTCGGCCAAACTCGAGACTTGTGAATATGGCCGTTAGTATTTTTTGTAAGAGAACCATAGCTTCTATATATTCACTTACGGTTTATTGTTTTAAAAATTCAATTTTTGTTAGAGAACAAGAACTTTTTTATAAATTTTTCATTTGCATTTTGCCTACATGCAAATCAAAGAATATATTTTGTTTAAGAACAAAATCTTCTATACAAACGTTTACACGTGTAAAATTCCAAAATACTTTGGTAAAAAAACAAGAGCTTCAATGAAAATGCTTACTCACGGCTTATTGTTACGAGCCTAATCCAATATTTTGTAAAGGACTAGAACTTCTCTAAAGTATTTACAATTTTTTTTTATATTTTTGGTGATCCAAAAAGATTTTGCATAAAACTGAATTTTGCGTATAAAATGTTTACACACAGTTTACCCCTTTGAAAATCCCACAATATTTTGGTGAAAAACAAGCTTGGTCTGAACAAACTCTTAAGCATGGTTTACCCTCTTTGCAAATTTTAAAACCTTTTCTCAGAAAATAACTTCTATAAAAACACTCACATTTTCAGATCTTTGAAAGACTCAGCAATTTTGTAAAAGAACTATCAAAACTATTATTTACAGTTTATCTTTGTTACCAACATATAACATATTCGTGAATATTAAATCATTTAAGGGAATGTTTCATTAGAAGGTCAATTAATACATTGTATACTTACTCTATTTTAATAGTGGACAAATCTGATTGTTTGATAACTATCCATTGATAAGGAGTCATCAGAGCACAGTCTATTTGTCTTAAAGATTTGATTGGTCAAGAGATGGTTCTTTAGCTGTGACGTTTTAAAGTATATTGTATCGAATAAAAACTGGATTTGCATCCATTTATCTAGATTTTGGAGCTATGTTCGGCAGTCGCCTACCTTTATATGGTAGAACCCAATAATTTACAAATCCGATTAAAACGTTGAGCAAAATTTGAGAATTTCAGAATTTTCTTCTTTCAAAATACTTTTTGTTCCCCTCTCATGTTGACCATTGACATAGTTGCCTTGCATCTTTGACTATGTGAAATTGAAATTTGTAACTATGGCAGACTTAAAAAAGTCCAGTGAGAATTTTCAAACGTCATTGCATCACGAGATTAACGTGGTGAGTGATTGATGATGTTGAAAATTGATTGTGATGGATTATGGTGTTAATCCTATGAACAATACTAGAAAAAGTTATTGCCGAAAATTTGGCGAAACTGTTTTAAAGAATAAAGGAAATCATCATTTTAACCATACTCAGAAATAAACAAATAATAGAGACTTTAGAAAAACGGGTCATCCTTTTCTCCACCATATTCTTACTTCCAATAAAATTTCAGTTCATAAAATGATGATGTGTATCTTTTTAGTAATAACCTGTTTTCTTTTCCGATTAAATTTTATATTTGGAGAGGTGCGTTTGCCGTGGTAACTTTCTATGACATGTCGCGGTAAATTTATTTTGTAACTTTTATAGATGTGAAAATATATCCATCCTTTTGTATCTGAAACCATGTTGCTGTAGAAGTAACCATTTTGAGTTTTGCAGTTTCATACTTGAATTTTTCACAACTTTAGATAAATGTTTTGTTTTCCAAAAGAATTTACTTTGAACATCACTTATTTATGTTCTACAAGTACGAATAAGTTATAAAACTGTGTAAAACTTTTAAGATACATGATGTAACGACTGTCTCGTCACTTTAAATTGACACCGTTGAAGTTGAAGTGATATCAGGTTTGAACTGTTTCTGCATTTAAGTTCGAATTTATAGAGATTGATAGAATCTATTGTTTATCATTAACTTTTAATTTGTAAATAACTTTTTACTTTTCCTTATTACACTTTGTAGATGGTGTATATTTGAAGCGGATTGTATCTCTTATCCTCATGATTTATTTCTATAGAAAGCATTGATATTAGTAAACTTCCGCTTAGTATTAGTATACTCCGCTTGTCGACTAGTTACAGTTTGTGGATAACTAGTCAAACAGTTTTGGGACACTATAATCCATTATTTAAAAATTGGCATCTTAATGTCACATCCTTCTCCTACTTCCTGTTGTTCCGGTAGCTCTATGTGGACTGTATTTGAACTAACACAATTCGTTGTAACAAAAACTAGTTTTATTGACACCAAACTTAACAAGGTTGTGGATGGACCACTCTCATTAAGGCTAAGGAAGCCTGGTTCTCGTAAGGGCTAACGAAGCCTCGTTTTAATTAGGTCTAAGAGAGCTCCTCTCTTCTCCGTGTCTCAAAACTGAACCTACGCGCTCTCACAGTGCCCTCTAAAGTATATGAGAGACAACACTCCCCACACTTACACAGCGCCTTTTACAATATATGAGAGATTTCATACTCCCTTCCTCATTGTAAATACAGCTTCCGTTTCTCAAATGTTTAGCAAGTCTTTCCCACTTTACTTCCGTTCTTGCTTAGATCCTACCTAAGCATACACCAAATAAATCACAAGCCTTAACTTTTGGGTGTAAAATGTATTTGGTGAATTCATCACGGTAAATGCTACCTTAATCACTTGACCTTGAAGTGTCTATTTTTATCCTCCTGGTGGTTGTCCAAACGAATATCTCGTCACTAGCAAAACTAGTTAACTTGATTAATATGTATACAAAATATCATGTGAATTAAAATTTTGAAGATGTATGGAAAATAAATGCGAATGGGATTGATGTTTGCAAACGTATCCATGTTTTTGAACATTGGTGTGTACGCATGGTGAAACGGCTCAAATTGTGTGAGATGTTTTCATTTCAGTGGTTTAGTTTTGAACTTCTGACAAGCTCATACAAAAATAATTTAAAGTCCCTATAAATAATTTTGAGCATACATTTTTTTAAAACGATACAAGAAGGACTGGTAATTGTTTTTTTGTGTAAATCCATCCAAATTATACTTATTTTTTTCAATTGATCGGTTAAAAATACTATACATTATCTTTATGTCACAGAATTCAATTAATTTGTTTGTGTGTAATGAGACAACAATGGTTGCTGAACGCTTTTCTACTTCATAAAAATGTCAAGCCTGCATTTTGAAATTCAAATCAAACTTAACAGAAACGCAATGTTCTACTAACAGGACCATCCTTCAATGCTTAACACACGAATGACGTGACTATAAGGTACACAAGCCAATTTATCTGCCATATGCTTGATTAAGCTTTAAATGGTCATTGTACATACGCGACGCTAATGTAGAGAAATTAGTTACTGCATAATTAATTGCATATACATCGTTCAGTTTGTCCCACAAAGGGAGGAAAGCACGCATAATTTTGTATATGCCTCTTAACCCTTCAAGTGTTTTGACAAGATATCTCGTCGAATATGTGGTCAATTTTGATAAGGACGAGGAATGAAACTGCCCGTTTAGTCTTTGGGAATAAAGATCCAAGTAGGAATAGCAAATTGCCCCAAAGCCACAGCTGATTACAGTTTAGCACAGGTTACAACAGCAGAGACTAGACACTATTGGGCAGTTTTCAAAGCAAAGAAAAACCACCTGGAGGGTCAAGTGTATGTGCAAAAGCTGTAGTCGTATACTCGTGAAACTGAACGCGTCTATCTACGAGGGCCATGATAAGTAATGTAAAGTCGAACGTAGCTCGCAAATGAAAAGAGGCACTCAAATGAAACGAATATGGCATAAAAGTACATTTCAAGTGTTACAAGATCTCGCATTTATTTTCCCACATAGTCACTATTTACAGCTACACATTTCTCCCAACTGTTATCTCGTTGTCTCATCTTGTCCTTGAAGAATGCCAATTAACACCTTCTGAAACGTTACCGTGACAAAAGGGATAACTTTCTTTTCAATATTGTGACGAGAGATGTTACTTGGGTGCATCATTACGAGTCAAAAGATAAATGGCAGAGCACGGCATACCGGCACCATGGTTGGCCATAATCAAACAGATTCAAAACACAACCTTCTGCAAAGAAAATTCCTTTTGAAGTGTACTGGGATGCAAAACATGACTGGACTACCTGAAAGCTGGGTTGGCCGTGGATTCTGTGCGTTACATAGAAACATTAAAACACCTTAGGAGATGTTATAATCGAGTATGTTATAATCGACAATCCACGTAGCCGATAACTTTGCAACACGATGATGCTTGGCCACACACATCTCGGACAACCGCCGAGGCTCTTGTTAACATGAAATTCAAACCCATTTCACACCCTCAAAACTGCCAACCTTTATCACCCTACTATATTCATTTTTTTCTGCATTTAAAGAGGGATCCTAAGGGTATTCATTTCACCACAGATCATGAACTCAAAGACGCAGTGAGGTCGGGGCTCAAGGAAAGACGACCGGCATTCTTCATCGACGGGATGAGACAACTGGATCACCGTTGGGAGGCAGCTGTAAATGGTAACTACGTGGCCACACGAATGCGAGATTTTGTATAATTTAAAATGTACTTTTATGCCATATTAGTATTATTTGATTACCCCTTTCCATTTGAAAGCTACGTGCGACTGTGCATTACTTGTCAGTCGACCCTCTCTTGACCGTTATTAGTCAGCTATGAGAACAACTATTAAAATCGACGATGGTCAATCAAAGTCATTAAATATATTTTTTAGTGAAAAATAAGGCTAGAAAACCTCTACCAGGGTGTTACAATGCTTCCTGCATTAATTTTAAGGGGATGTAAGGAACACAATATTAAACCTTATTGACTTATGAAAAATGTGTGAAAGAAATAAGAATGAAACGAAAAATTAATGTATTAAATGCTTTAAAAATTTCTTCAACGACTATATTCGCGTGAATAGAGAATGAAGATCAGCCGCTTAAAACTTTCTCAGTCTGTTAAATATGTCTTAATAGAACGAAAGAATAACAAATAGAGGAACAAATAGAAGAGTAATAAACCATAAATTAACTTCTTCATTACCCACGACAAATACATTAGCGTGGGATTTGTATAAATGATTTTTATTTGGACTATATTCATGGAGTTTTAAAAGTATTCTAATGAAAAGATAGAAGAGGAATATAACATGCTAATAGAAGAATAATAACAAAATAATTTAAATACTTTTAATATATTCATTACCCACCACGAATATTTTCGGGCGGGCTTTGCATGAATATTTTCTATTTAAAATATACTCGTGGAATATTAAAAACATTTTAATAGAAAGATTGAAGAATAACACTAGAATGGAATAATTATAAAACAAAAATGAATTATATTTGATACGTTCATTACCCATTACGATTATATTCGGGTAAGCTTTATGTAAAGATTTGTGAATTAAAACCTAAAGGGCATTCTAATAGAACAGCATAATAGAACAAATAAAAGAATCATTAAAACTATCAAATGCCTTCAACATTTACTTCCACTATGTTTATTTTACACCATGAATATATTCGTGTTGGTTGAGTATAAATATTTTCCATTTAAAACGTACTCGAGAGATATATTAAATGTATATTAATAGAACGCATTTCGTATTGATTTGGGTACAAATATTGACTGTTAATGCTTCAGTGATGACTACATTTAAAGGTTATATTTGACGATGACGTCATTCACAGTATTTGAATGTGCACTAACAGAATAAGGTATGACCTTTCAGCTACTTTTTCATTGAATTATGACTCTAGTTGAAAATCAGAATTGACTGTAATTCACATCTTTTTAATTTATTTGCTGTTCCTCTAGAAAAAAATGAAATATTCAATTGCGGAGCACAAAAATGTAACATATAACAGACATGCACAAATACAGTTTGATAAGACACAAAACGCACTTCATTGAAACAAATTAGTAATTGAATTCAAATATGTATCAACCTTGGAGAAAGAATAGTGCTGTTTAAAAAATCTATTCGATGCAAAGCTGTTGCATACATTCTTTTCAAAACTGTAACACAAAATAATTTAGCTTCAGGTAATTTACCAAGAAATGACAAAAGCAATAACAATCTGTAAAAGAAGGGGGGATTGAATTTTATTGTATTGGAGGTTAGAAGAAATTTTGTTAAACCAATGTCTACTGAGCTTCAAAGTAATGAAACCAAAATTATTTCCCAATTCCGAAGATTGTACTCCTAAAGAATTATAATTTAAAAAAGAAATGTATCACCAAGCTTTATTCTGTATTCTTTCATGGTAGTCGTAAAAAATATTCCAAACTACAGATACTTATTCTATTCCAGCAGTTCTCATGTTTTAGAGTTCTCACGTTGGGTTGGTGTGGAAGTTTGGAGAGTGAGGTGTCATCTCAGGTGTTGCCTCGTCATCTGACCGTGGTTCAAAATTATGTGGTTTTGTCCACGGATTTTCCCTTAGGGGATTGATATCGAACCGTCGTCAATAGCCTGTTGTGTTGCTCTTGTTCGACTTTAGTTACTATTCTAGCACTTTTCATGTTTCAGAGCTAGGTTCCTAGCCATCCCAAAGTGAGTCTTGATGATGGTAATGGTAATCAACTAGCGTCACACTTGAACAACACGTTATAGGTAGTAAAATCTGTGAGCGTTTCAGAATTTTCTTTTAAAATATATTTTCTTTCCCCTCTCATGCTGACCATCGACACAGTTGACTTTCAGCTTTGAATATGGGAAGGTAGATAGGTAGTTCAATTAACCCACTGGCTGATTATCCCGCGATTTCCACGGGAAACTCAAATGTAGCAAACTTTGCTCATCCCGCGATTTTCGCGGGCAGGTGTTTTTCTATCTTTATTGAGGAGCGCATCCCGCTTTTTCACCGTTTAACCAATGAAATAAATTACATACAGTGTAAGACGTTAAATTTAGATTTCGGTCAACAGTTGTCGCTAGTCGTCCACTAAATTGCGGCATTTGAAGGTACTTTGTATTTACCGCTCTAAGTTCGCGCCTTTGTTTGGCTCCTTTTTCTAATCAGAAATGGCTGCTAGAAAACGTTCAGCGATTGACAGAGTATATATTCCTGATGATTTATCAGATTCTGAAAGTGATTTTAGTTTTGATAGTGATAGTGATATAGATTTTTCGGACTGCTCCTCAGATAGCGATGAATCTGATCATGATTCAATAAACTTGCAAAGCGTTAGGCAGTGGTGCAAAATTGATATGAAGAATATTCTTCCTCCTCCAGTTCATTTTCGAGGAAATCCGGGAATTACTGTGCATATAACTAACAATAACTTCTGACAGTTTAGTTTCTCATGATAAAAATCTATATAAAAAGTCTTTTCTAGAAAGAAAAAAATGCATATTTCAATTCTCCAATATATATAGATTTTTAATATGCAAAAAAAAAAAACATGATTTTTGTAGCGATTTTGGTCCACAATTTGAGCAGTCAGAGGGTTAACAACAACACCGAAGAAGCACAAAGAACTAATCCAAGTAATTTTGAATTACGGTAGGTTAACGAGGTCGACACCTGAGCTGGCTCCCCACTCTCCAAACTTAAACAACACGCTATCGTGAGGACATTGGAAGCTACGGCAGTTTTAAAGTGCGCCTGCCTCGTGTACACGACAGTCTGTGGATGTACCTAATTTCGACAACCCTCTTGTTACTGTTTCGTTACTCTTCCGATCGGGCTAAAGAGACCCATAAGTGGGTCTTGAAAGTGAGCATCGTAGGTGGAGTAGAGCTTGTGTGCGGCACTAAGATCTAGGTTCCCAAAGTGGGCGTCACCATCCAGGGGTCACTGAAGGAATCCTGTGGGGGCTATTCCGATCCTAGGGTATATAAGTGCGCTGTGGAGAAGGAACGAGCTAGAAGATGGGATACTAAGTTGCAAAAGCGAAAAACATTCATAGCCAGAAATATTTTAAGGATACTATACCGATCGGTCTCGCACCTCCACATCTGTAATTCAGGCCAACACCGGCGCGATAAACAAGCCGTCAACCACCTGCACTTTGGGTCTCCGTGTGAAAACTGAAGACGAGCCACTCTAAGATCCCGACCTCATGAACTCCAGTCGGACCGCCGGGGGAAATTTCAAAAACTTTTCTCGCACATGTCAGATCACGGAGTTCAAACTTAAAACCCCCTTCGCAGGTGTTTGCGTTGGCAATTGAGCTTGTTGTTCTGACAAGATTTTTCGAGAGATGCAACTTAACATTTGAGAGGAACAGACGTATCCTCCAGACTCTGATTTTGGAGCCACAATTTTGGTTCCTAGGCGGTTCGATGTCAATTGCTGTTACCACGACTTTGAATTATTGTGTAAATATAACTCTGTAAATAATATTCAAATTACTTTAAATAAATAATGTTTAAATTTAATCAGTTGTATGCCTAATTGCTAGATGACGTTACAATACTCATCCACGTGACCACGCAGACACTTACAAATTGTGCACCATTGAAAGACTTTTATGGTGTAGAAATCGAGTTGTGATAGTTTGGTTCAAAAACAAGTCATGAGAAGCGAGTGTTAGCATGTATGTAGTATTAGCATGCACTTCCAATCTGAGAAATTTCTTACAGAATCAGTGGATGGAATCTATGTATGGTGTATAAAGTTTATTGTACAATAATGCAATACTACGTAGTTATAAGCTACGCAGGTTCGATTTCGTCCTAGATGTATTTCTCTCTTCCGGTGACATTACAACTTCTATTTTGTTAATGTCTATTTGCTTGACGTTCTATAGCATAGTTTGAAAGAATATGGCCCTTGAGCCATAAAACATACAACAACCAATCCTTATTTGGTTGTTTTGTGTTTGGTACAGCTTGGGGATGAATATGGCCTTCGCTCCGTAAAATTCAATCAACAACCAAACTTTATTTGGTTGTTTGTCTTGTGTTTGGCACAACATGGACAAATATGACCCTTACTCTCTAAAATACAACCAACAATCTACCTCTATATGGTTTTTTATCTTGTGTTTGGTATAGCTTGAATTACTTGAAGTTGGCTAGATTCCAAAGAACTTCTTTTAAGCAAAACTCTGTTAAGGTTTTTGACGTATCCCCTCTCAAGAATTTCACCCTTATTCGGTATAATGTTGACTTGTGTTTAGCACAGCTTTGATTAATATGACCCTTGCGCCAAAAGGTCCAACCAAATCGTTAATCCTTTTATAGTTTTTATTACAACTTGGACGAATATATGGTCGTAGTATTATAAAATTAAACAACAACTATCCTATTTTTGTTTGTGTGTCTTATGTTTGGTACATATTTGACAAATATGGCCTTTGCTCAAAGATATCTAAATAACCAACGCTTATTTGGCTATTTGTTTTGTGTTTGGCACAGCTGGGACAAATATGGCTCTTGCTCCAAAAACTTGGACCAATAAATAACCATTAGTATTTGATTATTTTGGTCCATATTGAACAAATATGGTCCTCGTTCTCTAAAACCCAATCAGATCATATTTGAAACCAACTAGATTTATTTTAATTCAAAACCTAGTGATTCAAACCTTTTAATTCAAAACTTCCTAATATCTCCCTTTTCGAGACAATCCCCGTTACCGTGTCTTGTGTTTGGCACAGCTATGACATGTATAGCCTTTGTGCCCAAAACTCCAAACAACAATTTACCCTTATTTGTTTGTTTGTTACAGCTGTGACAAAATATGATCGTTGCTCCAAAAACTCCAACGAACAACTAACCTATATTTGATTGTTTGAACCAGCTTGAACATATATGGTCCTTATCTCCCAAACCCAACCAGCCTATAGTTGAAACCGACTGGATTTCTTTTAAAGCAAAACCTGGTTACGTCTTCTGATATCTCCCATCTCCAGACATTTCCCCTCATCCGCTTTCATTTAGAAAACTCTTACTCTAAAAGCACCCCCCAGATTACCTCCTCGTTTGGCTTCATCAGAGGTGTCATCGCTTCTTGTCCACTTCCATTAGGGTCCCGAGGAACGGTGCTTATCGCTATGACAGGAGACGGAGTGATACAGCTACCAAGAGTGGCTCTGAGAAAACATTATTTACACGGGCCCCCTCCATCTAAAGTAAGCACTTCCACCGAGTAAGTGGTACGGCGGAGTCGGCGATTTCGAGTGTCGTGTACTACTATCAAAATGAACTGGTAATGGCTGAGGGAAAAGCGGTTTCGACCGAAAAGAAAACTCACGAGAAACGAAAAAAGCATCGGAACAGCTTTATGAACACCTTGTAAAATGTCCGGGGTTTCATAAAAGATTTTATGGTGTTTGAAGTTAAAGTAAATGGGTCGAAACATCTAAAGAGAGTTATGTACACAATCATGTACACGTTTTTTAGTTGAAGGGAAATATTTTACTCGTAACATTCCAAGTGGTTTCGACGAGATATATCATCCATCAAGATTCGACTAATTTGTAACGGTGAGGTGTCTCATCACCAATATATTGTGGTAGTTTATGATGACAAGATCAGGTTCAGTCAGTTGGATCAGTTCGATCTGGTCAGTTTTTTTCAAATGACGAGACATATAAGTCCATCAAGATTTGGTCAGTTTGGCTAAGTGCGAGATGCCTCTTGGCTACAACGACAAGGAGGGTTAATAAATATATGAGTTGCTTTGGTATTAGTAAAAATACCCCAAATTACGTGTATCTGAGCTGGTTTGTTGAGTTAGACTCATGGGCTCTATTTGACCAAGTTGCGAGAAGCATGATACATATAACATAAAGTAATGAATACATACAATCGAGGTTTTACTGATACAAAATATAGAAATACAGACGGGGAAGAATTGAAATAGCACCACCTACAACTAGCAGATTGCTAGATTAATGGACAAATCCAGAAAGCAAAGACGACTGTGTACTAGGTAAAACATGAAAGCAACGGTGATATAAATGAAAAAGCACTTTCGATCACAAGTTACGATTATCGTAAAAGTATTTAAAGAGTTTTATGAACACCCTGTTAAATGTCTGGGGTTTTATGAGATGCTTTATGGTGTTTGAAATTAAAGTCAAAACTTTTAAAGTTCTGAACACAATCTTGTACAAGTTGTTTTTAGAAAAGGGTAAATATTTCATTTTTATTAAATACTAGCTATTGCGTGGCCAGCATGGTGTTGCCGTTTACAGTTCTTTTTGTGGGGTTAGGTGTGACCACTGCTCGTTGATGCTCGCCAAACACCGGCGGTTGTTACGTATTCCCATTTGGTTTACTTCGCAAACGAACTCCATGGGCTCCGTGATGCCTTAGAAGTGGCTGTGATCAACAACGCAAATCAAAACACGCTAGAATCGATAAACGTGGCATGGTTCCAAAGGCAATTCGGACGAAAAACGTTTGTGACGTCAGTGGTTAAAATCGCAAAATCGGTTCGCTTCTTAATGACGTCACATTTCTGTGGGAAGAAAGAATGGTGAAAAAAAACTAAAAAATTCATTCATAAATGCTTTAGATAAAATTTTAAAATTCAGTCGCGATACAAAAATTACAAAAAAATTTGGACTGCATGTGTGCCAAATTCCATCGTTGTAAGTGCCATAGATTCATCAGGATTATAGATTATTATTCATCATAGATTCATCAGAGACATGAAACTACTAGTTTTGGCCATATGATCATGGGCACATAAAAATATTACCATTGCTCATTCTACTTTCATATTTCCTCGATGGATTAAACCACAAAGTCACTGCGTCCCCATATGTGTTTGGGAAAACATAAAAGCAGTGATTAATTGTCGAGAAAACCAACTTCGATCCAAACTGAAGTCCCGATTAACGTAAAAGAAACAATAGTTTATTGAACACATTGTAAAATATCTAGATTCTTTGAAATTAATTGGTCAAACATCTAAAGTTATGTACGCAATCTTGTAATAGTTGTTGTTAGTTAAGGGGAAATATTTCACTTAAAAAAATGTTGTTTGTGTGGTTTTTTTTAAATAATAAAAACCTCTAAAAACAAATTCGTTCATTAAGGCAATAACACGCACGTGTTAAACGATAGTATAACTAATGAGAATATCTCTCACTCTGTCAGATGACAATTAGTGCATGTTTTTACCAAAATGAAACATCGCAATTTCATGTGTTACCTACTTGTAAGGGATGGTTCGAGTATTAACACCATTTTCTGCCATAGCTTTGCTGATATTAAAAATGTATACATTTCTTCACACTTCTGCTAAGAACTATCATTAAATACTTTTGCATGGGAAAGCTTAGTAAATATAAATCGGAATCCTATAATAAGGAAGACAAATTTACGCACATAAACTTGCAATGATTATTTTACAAGATCACACTCGATAGTTTATTTGGTGTAGTCGCATATTTTTACATTTACTTATTGGTATTACTTGTGAAATCATAGCAATCAATGCTGCAATCTCTTGACATGTTAAACGATTTTTGGCTTACATCTTTTCCAGTATACAGCAAATCAAACAAATCAATTTAATTCCACTCCCTTCAGCAATTATTTACAAGATTACGAGTTGATGTACAAGGATCTTCCCCCTCTTGATTGATCCAAACCGTCACCAATACCTCACTGTGTTGCAACAATGAGAAGTAAATTGAACCACCCAGCTAACCTACTGTCATTTTCAAATATACAGTAGATCCAACCCCAATTTCTTCAACAAATGCTACCTCACATACAAATCTACGAGGAGTTGTCTTCAGAGTCTTGCCGTCGGGATTGATACAACAACAAAACAATTCAATCTCAAGACTGTCACCAATAACTCGTCGCATTGCCGCAGTCAGAAGAAAATTAAACCACCTACCTACCTAGACCCGTCTTTTCCAATATACACTTAATCCACCAACACAATCCAATTCCACTTTATTTAACAAACGCTACCTTACCTCACGGCATGGCATTTCCATCTCAGCCTTCCATTTACGCCAAAAAAAAAGCGAATACACAAACGAAATCCCCAGAAACAAACCGCTTCCATAATTTAAAATTACGTCCAGCCACCAGTAAATAATGATATTTCCTTCAGAAAGGCACAACCAGCGGAAAAATTCTCTTCTCTGTTCCGTTATTATCCGATAATACCGGGTTACTAAAATTAGATCTGTCTGTTGAGGAGCCACGCATTCTAATTGTTAAGCGGCCTCTCTCATGCAGAGAAGATGCCTTCCGGTGAGAGCCGAAGAGGAGGAGAGCAAAAACCTATTGTGCCATAAAGGGCTACAGCCTTCTGGAGGTATTCTTTTTATGCGATGCAGCGTCTTTTCGGAATTCCCATCAGATAATATGAAATAGCCCATGAAATGCAAAAGAGTGAGGTGGTGGAGGTGACAGAGAATAAAAGTTTTTATCTCTGCGCTGCGCTTCAATTATTTTACAGTTAAAGAATAGGTGGGTTTTTTTCTGGGTAAAGGTCATTGGCGAGAGGCTGTGTGAGGGTTGTATCAATATTTATTTTGGTAAGCATCAAGGTTGCGAACTTCGCCTAGTTCTATGCGATACAACACAAGCGATGCATATCGATGAAAACGGATATCAGTTGTGATTGTAAATTGAGTTTTCTATGTTATATGAGTAGTAAGCAATGTAACCCAATGAAACTTCACAGTTGTTATGGTAGTAAGTTGAGTTGGGTTCTATATAAGTGGTAAACACCACAACTCGATTAAAACAGATCACAGTTGTCATGCTAGGATATTACATTGGATTCTATTGAACTGTAAGCTACATAACTCGATGAAAACAACACTGAGTTGTAATGGTAGTAAATTGTGTTAGGTTCTGTATAAGCTGTAAGCAACACAGCTAGAAGAATGTATATCACAGCTGTAATGCTAGTAAATTGTATTGTGATCTATCGAATTGTAATCTATACAACTCGATGAAAGCAACTCTGCGTTGTGATGGTAGTAAATTGTGTTGGGGTTCTATATAAATGGTAAGCGGAACAACTCGATGAAAAAAGATCACAGTTGTCATGCTAGTAGACTGTGTTTGGTCCTGATAAGTTGTAAGCAGTACAACTGTCTGAAAACAGATCACAGTTCTGTCATCATGACAGTAAATTATGTTGATTTCTACAAGAATGGTAAAAACAACCGGAAGAAAACAAATCAAAATTGTCATATTAGTAAATTGTGTTCTATATAAGTGGTAAACATTTTTTTTATGCCTGACCATAGAACTCTCCTGTCTTTAGCTCTGTAATAGGTAAACTGGTGTCTTTTTGGGGGAGAGAATCCAGTGGGTAAGCCTCCATTACTCTTAACAGAGAAAATCACCAACATCCATGCGCTAACAAATCGAGATTCAAACTTAGGACCTAGGTACTGGACAGTCAGTGATATGACAAGACCACTGCACCTGTTAGGTGGTCCATGGTAAATAAATTAACCCGATAAAACAGATATTAGTTATAATGCTAGTAAATTGATTAATGGGGGAAAATAAAAACATGCAAATAACTTATCAGTTTAAAAGTTTTGTTTGTTTGTGCGTTTAAAGTTTAGAAAACTGAGGCGTTACAACACTTTCTTTGATTTTCCTAATATTGTATAATGTGTCAAGAAAAAAAAAGGCTAAACCAATGAATTCGATCATTTAGGGAGGTTAGGGGTTATTAAAACGCAGCTGATACCTCAAAACGATAGGAAGCAGTGCAAAACAGTTTCCTGGCAATCAACAATTGATTGCGTGATGATGCTGTTATCAGTGCCATTGAGCGTGATATAAGCAGCATGCTGTTAGCAACTGTTATCTCTCAAAATAGAGGTACCGTCGTTGCAAGAGACTCTTTTAGTTCAATTTTGGGCCTCATTTCTATAACCGAACTCTTGAACTATTCTCATTTCTATAACCGATTTTTAAGCACCCTTGATAGGGTGCTTAAAAATGTCGTTTTCAATGATTATGTTTGCCCTTCATAAGTACATCAGTAAGATTTTCATGATTCAAATTGTGAATGTGGCCAAATCTATGGCGACTAATACTTTAGCCCTCACACTACTTTCTGTGGCTTCTATACATATTTTTTAATGTTTATTCTGATAGGTCGGCCGACCAACCGGTCTAGTGGATCAGGTGTTAGCCTCTAGATCGGAATGTTCCTGGTTCGAATCCGGGTCAGTGCATGAATATTTGTAAACGTACGGTGTAGAGGTCCTTCTAGAAGAAAGCCTTTTCAGAGTTGTGGCACTTTGTAGGAGTGCAAAGTGACACAAAAAGAAGACGAGCATCTGCTTTAAGAAAGTATACACATTTTGGAAATGTCTGAATTGTGGCGAGATTATATTTATACACACACATGCTTAAAACTGGTTACTGAACACGAACTGTGAATAGCTAGAAATCATTTTTTTTACATCCAACTGGGTTTTGTGTATTGCAGTACACAGACGTTGGATGTCAAGTAGCTGACAATTGTTGAACGCCAGTCACTTTTTGACCCATTAATTCTATTTCCGATTCTGTAGAAGTTTAGAATATTATTGTTTCACAAACGAAATTAAATTTTTTTAATAACATACACACAAAATTATTAAACTTGTTACTTTTAAACATTAAACTTAAAAAAAATTTTGTGCTGGAATTATTCTGTTTTTAATCTTAATAGCTGCATAACCCGGAGTTGCTCGGTTTTCAAATATGACCGCGACAGCTAGAATATGACCTCGACATTTCCCTGTGTGGACTGAAATACACAAACGCTGTAGAACGTGTTTCCTTGTCCATGTCCATTTATTACAGGAAAACAAACGTTCTATTTAAAAATTGGGGCTTCGAGGGGCACTTTTAGGACTGCCAGTGTGCCTGTTTTCTTGGTCCTAAGTGCTACAGATTGGTCGGAAGACAGGAAAGCAATAGCCTGTTTTCCGCAGTGTTCTAAAGTAACCAAATTTGATGTGAATTGGTCAAACGGTGTAGATTTGTATAGAGAATATACACACATGCACACATTTTTTAAGTACTATATAGATATGTCATTATGTCATAAGCCCTTTAAATATTTTTTACTAGAAATTTGATAGGCAAGAGTAACCTTATCAAAAGATTACGCAATTAGCACGAAAAGAGCGAGCGAGTTGTAATTAACCAATACTTATTTTAAGAACGTAAATATTTTCTCACATTCTGCCTTATGTATAAGTTTTAAACACATTAGCACCTCGATATTAGAGGCAATTATCTCTTAATGAAGCCTAAGGTTTAGCCGTTCTATCTTAACGACGGAATAAATGAAATTATTTGAGCAAATATTCTCATCTAACCGTAGAAAATGAATAAATTAATAAAGACTCTAATGAAGCCATTAACCAAGTCGTAGATTATAATTATCTGAGTGATTAAACATCACTGAATCAGTCTGTCGCCACACAATCGTATCTTACAATAACAGTCTTGGTAGACGAGTCAAACTGATGACTGTTATATTTTATCCTCTAGCACTGATGTGGAAATGAATTAAAGGTTATTGTTTCGACATCAATTCTGCTTAGTATTATAACGAAGAACATGCTTAGAATTCTTTATTTAACCATCTTGGTGGTTTTCACGACGTGGTATCCCGTTATTAGTTAAACTGACCAGATCTCAATGGACGGGATATATCGTCCATCAAAATATCGTCGTCGTACGTCATTAGAAGAAAATTGCCCAGATCATGAACTGAGAAATTTTCATCATAAAAAAATTGGCATCATAAAAAAATTGACAATAACTTTATAATGAGACACCACATCATCAGCAAAATAGGATAGATCTTGATGGACGAGATATCTAGTCAAAACCACTTAGAGGATGAATTTTGTTTCTCAACAGAAAAATACCAACTGCAGAAAACAATAACTTAATTTTCCTAAAGATACAAGGAAAAAGACATGCACAAATACAGGCTTTAACCGACCTGGTGGGTGTCCCAACAAGGTATCTCGCCATTAGAAAAAGCACAAGCAGATCGCGATCGAGGAAGATACCTCGTCATTAGAAGAGCACTGACCATATCTAGTATACTCGATGTGGATAAAAGTATTTGGATCCATCTTAGCGTGGGCTTGTTTTTCGTGCTTAGGACTCGGCACATTGCTTTATGTATCTGGTACCATGAACGCTGATGTGTACTTCCACATTCTGGATAATTTGCCCTTGCCTACACTAGGGCAATACTACGGCGATGATGGTTGTTTATTCCAATAGTTCTATGTCATACTGAAAACCGTGTGTTGGACTGGTTGCCTGAGAAACGAGGTAAATTTGCTCGAGTAGCCTGTTTAGAGCCCCGATCTCAATCCGATCAAGCACTGTGGGTCAAACTGGAGAGACGAGCACGACACTGCCACGTACGCCCCGCTTCACAATAAACTCTTCGCTCAGCATTGCAAGATGTATGCCGAGCTATTCTAGCCCAGAGTTAGCAAACTTATGGAAAGTATGCCTCGACGTGTTGCAGATGCAATACAAGCAAAATAAGGGCCTTATCCGTAACTAGATAGAATAATAAAGCACTTTTCCTCAAAACATGCAGTGTTTAAATACTTTTGTGTCCATATAGGGAATATTTATGTCCATATAGGGAATATTATTACCATGTGCAATTTCCACAGCTTTGGTGATGTCAATTATTTTCTCGCTGTAAAGCTGTTATTTAGGATAGTAATGGTTTGAAGAGGAAATACTATTACAGGGCAAGTAAATACACTCTATAACAAAAAAAGTATTAATGCACCACGAAGGAGTTGTACAGTATAGTCTTTAATGACGAGTCCCGTTTCCAACTGTGTCCTGACGACAACCACAGACGTGTATACATTCTACATGGAAAACAAACTACGACCGGTTTTGTTACAGTTCATTTTGCGACATCTAGGTCTTACATTCCAACAAGATAATGCCGGGCCGCACACGGCACATGGTGCTGTGAATTGTCTTCAAGCTTTCCCAACACTTCCTGCCAACTAAGTGTCCTGATCTCTCTCATAAAGCACATTTGGGACGTTATGGGAAGGGGATTGGAACCATCCCGGAATGTTGACCATTTAGCCCCACAGTTGGATTTAATTTGGCAATAAATTCCACGGGACACTAACCAAGAACTTTTTAAGTCCATGCATCGACGGTGTCAGCTTGCATCCAGGCCAGAAGTAGACCAACTCTTTATTGACCTCCTCCCTTTGTACTGTAAAACTCTGAAATAAATCCTTCACTTATTCTGAAATTTGAATAGTTGGTTTTTCTATGTATGTTCTTCACATCCACTTATTTTTATCGCAATCGAACAACTCCTACTTGGTGCGTCGATTGTTTTGCTATGTATATATATGATGGAGGTGGGAGTTCAAACTCCCAGACAGTGTCTGCATGTTCTGGTTCCATCACAGTAATTTTCATGCCGTTAAAATGTCCTGTTCTCAGTGTGGATAGTGTGTGTACTAGTGGTTTTTCTATCGAAATTAATTTAAAAAGTTAAAATCCACTAAAAGTTTTTCTCTTATTTTTGTAACCAATTTTCATAATGTGGTAAAAGGATTAGAAAACCAACCAGATACAAAATAACTTCAATTTATTTTGGAGTACATACTGGTACTTTTGGATCAGAAATACGTCTTAATATCAGCGTAAAAAGTGTTGTCACTGTGATACTCATGTATTTAGTGCACAAAATAATTTGAGATTACTTTACGTTATGCCCTTGCCCTCAAAATGTTTTCATTCAGTGTTGTATAAAACTAGGACTGCGGTATGATTGTGTGGTATAGAATTAAACACAGTCAACGTTCTTCTGTTAGGAAAAAATGACAAATAAAACTGCAAAAATGGGTGAGAATTTTCGTCTGTGATTTACTGCGGTTTTTAACGTTTGTAAATAAAAATATAAAGCAAATTAAGCTAAAATTATGAGAAAATAAAATAAAATTCCCAAAATGAAAGTTATCATGAAAACCAGAAATAATGTTACTGTAACTGGTTTTCTAATAAAACCATCTATTGGTTTTTACTGCTATTTAATTGCCGGTTTTAAATTCCAAATTTGTATCTATATTGACCTCTAGATCTGGCCAGGGGTGCAGAATTATATTCAGTGTTTCGCAACACAACTCCAAGCAATTGCAATTGTTCTGCAGGCATTTTGTCCGAGGATTGAAAACTGCACTAAAGTCAAAAACAGACGTCAAACACAATTAGTGGCTAAATATGTATTACATATTTTCATAAAACACATCAGAATTAATTAACATACTTTATTTAAAACTAAAGCATACTTTCAGAATTTGAAATTCTGTCGAAAACTTTTGAAGTTAAACGTTTTGTCATTGACATAGATGTGTTATTTATAAAGTGCTTGAGGTTAGTTGGGCTGTGTAGAGAGGTTGTTCCGTAGCTAGAAAAGGAAAAAAAGATGTGACAAGGAGCACGCTTTGCACTGCAGAACACCGTAACTTATAATTTTAAAAAATCAGCCAAAATTTTGATAAAATTAAGGAAAAATTGTTCTGCAAAGACTTTGTTCTGCGACGTGCGTTGCAGTTTTAAGCACTTTCTGCTTCCGTGTATATCTGTATCCCTATCTTTTTTTACCTATACCTATATCTTGAAGTAGCTGTCTTACAAAATTTCACCAAAAGCTTTTATTTTGTAAAAATTAGTTTTTACACATCTTGCAAATTTTATACTAAAAGAAAATGTTATTTACAGAATCGTGGTGCACTTTTATACATACTTGCATAAGATAATAGGAAAAAAATTTTGTTTAGTATTTATTTTCTAAATTAGTAGAATAATATCGTGGACCTAAAGACTAAAAAATAAAATTAAATAAGAAGTCATACATTGTAAAGAATATAATTATTTCAAGAGATTAGCATTATAAAATCATGTTATCTATATAAATAAGAATGGAGTGTTTGTTTGTACATTCAATATTTTCGACCCATTTCAAGTTTTCTATCCGTTTTGGACCCTTCTGATGCCGAATCCGCCTTTTTCTCGTTTGGTGTCTGTCTGTCTGTCCGTCCGTCTGTCTGTCTGTCTGTATGTTGTGCCCTATAAACGTCCACGCGGTTTAAGATATTTTCATGGAAATTTGCATACAGTGAGTACTTATCTTCATTTAGTGAGTGGAATTGGTTGCGAAAGTCTGTCTGTCCGTCTTTCTGTTCTATGCTCGATTTTATGTTTGTGTGTTTGTGTAAGCATCACATAAATTTTAATCCAAATATTTGATTGCAGTGTATTTTATTTTATACATTATTTATTAGTTTAGTGAATGCAATATCAAACATTTCTTTATTGTTGTATTTAGATGAGTTTCATGCTAAAACACCTGAGTAAGTATACTTAAATCAACCTTAATTTGGTAGTTTTGGAAAAATTGGAATGTCTATTGAATATTACGATTACTTCGATTGCTTTACCAGTACTGCTGAAAAAGTAATTATTCTTCAAAAAATTATATTTTTTAATTGAATTTCAGATCTGATACTTCTACGAATCACCGAGGTTTAGCGCTAAAATGAAACTTTTGCAGATACACTAGAAATATTGTGTTTACTTTTACCGCAGTCGTTCCAAAGAATAAGCATTTTTAAATTGGGGAATGATAATGCGGTTTGACAAACGGCAATGAAAATGGCTTAAGGTTCATATGAAATTAATTAACGGTTATAAGGTTCATCTGAAAGTAATTAACGGTAATAAGGTTAATCTGAAATTAACATTGAACTAATGTTAAGTTTCTCATCCTGTCAATCTCTATTAGAAACTTTAGTTAAGTAATGATCGATCGAATCGGTTGTCTTAGTTGTATAATGCGAGTCAAGTTTTTGAAACTTAACTTCTGAAACATTTTTAACCTGAATGTCTCTTTACGTAATTTTAATTAAAGTAATTTTAACTAAGTGATTGTATTAGTTGTACAATGTGGTTCATGCTCTTGAAACTCAACGTCTGAAGCATTTTTAACCTGAATGTATCTTAATGTAATTTTTATTTACAATTTTTCATCCGATTCGTTGTCTCTATTTCCAAAAAGCATCAACTTTAAAAAAATCTAACCATTACTGTTAACTTTTTGAAAAAGACAATACATAAAAACAATCCTGTCAAAT
Source organism: Metellina segmentata (assembly GCA_947359465.1). Lineage (NCBI taxonomy): Eukaryota > Metazoa > Arthropoda > Arachnida > Araneae > Tetragnathidae > Metellina > Metellina segmentata. Next base: position 17,636,471 of record OX375873.1, read on the forward strand.
GTTACAATGTGGAGCATTAAGATTGTTGAAAAATGATGATCGTATCGTAAAATGCCCGGGAATAGTTTCATGTATCACATTTAAATTGTCTATACATTTATGATAAAATGAAAAAAATTTGAAAAATGGTGAAAGCTGTCTTCTATCCATTATTATTTAATCAAAACGGACACATTTTACTCTTATCCATTCGTCCATAAAAGATGTTCCACGCAATTGTCTCTTTACTCTTTCTCTCTCACCACGCTTTACCGCTGTTTACAAAGATACATTTACTGACAGCCAAGAAGGCAAATAAAAGAAATAGTATCTTTTGATGGAATAAATGCTCTTTTCCACAGAATTCTAGGATTTGTTCTGTATTCATACCCGCACTAGAAGTTATCTGAGAACTTTAACTATTGCTGCAAGGAATGTGTGTGTAGAAATGCTTGTGTTTAATGTGCATAATTGAAATTACATAATTCTGAAGAAAAAAAATATTCATCAGTATACCCGTGATGGGAGCTCAAGTGTGACCTTGTCATTTGACCATGGTTCAAAATTACGTCGTATTTTCCTTTGACATTTCCCTTCAGGTTTGATCCCGACCAATAGCATGTTGAGATTTTCTAGTGCGACGGTAATTAAAGACCTACCTACCCATTATAGGAATATATATTTATTCTATTCTTATATACTACAAAACAATACAGATAATTATTATTAGACAGATAGTTTGAGTATACTTAAACTACATTCGTTAAAATATTAACATGTCATAGAAAGATGCATAGTATACTATCTTCTAAAATAAATTATGTTTAGAACATTTTAAAATACGCAATTTAATTTCAATTTTCCTATTAGAATTCAAGCTATTCGGTATTCGAAAGTAGTATTAATTAAATTGTTTTAACTTTAAACATTACATTGTATTTTAACTATCAACACTACATTGTATTTTAACTACCATATTACTTCCGAGGATTTCAAAGCGCAAACATTATTTTCTCAATATATATTCACAATTCAAAGATTAAATCATGCTATTAAAATAAAAGTGAACGAAACATAAACTATGCTACTAAAATTAATGTACTTATTTTAAAGCAAATAATTTAATGTCATATATTATTTAGAAGCGTTTTAAATTGAACACTTTGCTTAGATTTATAAATAAAATTCAAATATATTTTGTAATTTGAACGCATTTAAAAGTTTTATTTATACAGAGGGGGGTGATCTTATGTGAGGATAATTTGTTTTAGTGGTATGGTTTATACAATTAATGACATTATCTATGGAAATTCCCATGTTAGGAATCAAATATCATTAATTGGTTACATATAGTACTTAAATAACTAAATAAAACATTTTCTATTTAAAAGTTATTGCAAACCAAAATGGTATCCTTACATAAAATATACCCTCCGTATAAAACTCATTAATTTCAACTCTATATTGTAGCTTATTGAATAACGTAATGGGTAACTAAATAACTTATATTGAACTTCTAAATCACGAACCTATCACCTTTTGATAGCAGAAGTACAATTACCAAGTCTCTATACTGTTAATTTTCCAAGCTTGATAAAAAAAAAGGAAGCGTTTCCAAGTAGCAGAAATAGAAAATGAAGGCTAAGAGAAAAAAGGAATCCCGTTAAAAGCATTACTATTCTTTAACTTAGAACTCTGTAGAAATATAATTGCATAGTACAAATTGCTTCCACCAGTACTTCGCAAACAAACTTGAACTTCTTAAGAACATTATAAGTGGAAGGAAGTTTACTCAAATTGCATAAATACTCATTACATTAACCTTATAAAAAGAAAGTGTAATTGTATAACCCTTTACTTGTGTGTGTGCGCGCGGAGTTCTGTATTGTTTTATTTTCATAAATTCTGTTAGCCAGAAGTTACTTTATTTTTTGCTTTGACTCTGCAATCTTATTCTTGTAAATTTTTATGAAATGAAAAAGGAAAGATTAACAATCAGATGCATATAGTATATATTGTCTATTATCATACTAGCTGTAAAGCCCATTGAGATGAAAACACATCAGAATCTATATATATTTATAGAAATGTATTGATATTCAAGTGCTTATTTATACCTTTTCTCGAGTAATCACAAAAAAATGAAAGAGCATTGAAGCATAATATTTTGATTTGCTTCATTGATCATGGATATTTATAACTCAAAATACGTCATTAAGTTCAATTAATGAATTACTGAATCTCACAACTCAAAAATAAATCTGCCTGTAATAATTTTACAAAAATTCAATAATACAGAACTTAATTCTCAAAATCGTTTAAAAAATATATTCAAATTATTAATTATAAATTAATAGCAAATAAAACATTAAGTATATTCCTGGTTTAACCAATTGTAGAACGTTATACACTTGTGAATAAATTGATTATATTATTGCAAACGCGTTTTCACTAAGTTTCTGTATAAATACACTTACTGCCAAAAGTTGAGCACGGAGAAGAAAATGTTAATTTCCAGAAGCCAATCTGAATTTGAGCAGTTGAAATTTGCTGCAGAGGTAGATGGAAGTATGCAAATGTGTTATGTAACAGCCAATCACGGTTTCGTGTCGAGAAATATGCAAAAAAGGCAGTCGTATAAGAAGTCAGCATTGTGAAGGGTTAGAGGAGTTGCATGTAAGTGCTGATAAAAAGTGTTTAGAACTTTCGTACGATTAGTTTTCAAGGCCGACGTGCTTCTATGGCTTCCAGAAGACGAATGGCAGCAGATAGTGAACACTGGCGTTCTGTGGGACGCCTTGAGACAAGGCAATCAATAACTGATTATGCTCTTTTCTTCGGCGTTCACCAATCCGAAATTTCACGATCATGGAAACAATAACTGTCCGAAGACTTGTGGCAGACCACCCAAGGGTTACAACCCCACGGAAGATCGATATATTGCTGTTGTAGCGAAGCGGAATCTAAGAGCGACCTCCACACGTGTGATATCTATGGTTGCAGCGTCCATTGGTAAAATGGTATCGGGCACTACTGTGCGTCGAAGGCCGCACATGAATATACTGTACGCCCAGGTACCACGAGTGTGTGTTCCTCTATCCGTCCAAGCCAGAGGGGAACGATTAAAATGCTGTCGACAACATGTGAATTGGACTGTGTCTGATTGGGCTAACGTAATGTTCACGGATGGGTCGAGATTTGCCCTGGAGCCAGATGACAAATGTGTAAGGCTCTGGAGAGAACAAGGCACATGCAATCGGCCCCAGAACATCATCTCGCATTACGAGGTGGAAGCATCATGGTGTGGCCCGGGCTCTCGTCGGGATATCGCACTGACCAGCACATCTATAGAATGGGTTCTGTGACGGTTGTCCGGTATCTGGATGAAGTACTAGAACCCACTGTGAGATTGCACGCTGCAACAGTTTGTCCTTCTTTCGTTTAATGGATGATAGTGCCCGTCCCCATTGATCTGGCATCGACGACGACTACCTGAAGAGTGAGGGGATTGCACGTATGGTTTGGCCGGCGTACTCGCCCGATCTTAATCCCATTGAAACTCTTTGGGATGCCCTCGGCCGTGCTGTGTCCGCACGTTTCCCACCCCAACTGCTCTTACAGAGTTCCAAACTACTCTCAGGAAGAATGGCGATCACTTGACTTTGGGGTGGTTGATCACCTCATGGAAAGCATGGTCACACGGTGTAAACTTTGTATGAGGATGAGGGCTGGTCACATACCCTATTAATGTCGGTTTTGTAAATTTGTTTCGAATTTAAACCTCATTTTGTTAATGACTCGATATGACTGATTTATGAAAATTCAATATTTTTTTTCATCTTTGTATTTAATTCTTTGTTTTGTTTCATGCTAAAACCTATTTGCTACTTTCCTCCCTCATTTCGTGTTAATCAAAGCAGTACTTGTCGTTTTTTTCGTATTTTACTTTTCGTGCTTAACTTTTGGCAGTGAGTGTATCACTTGCGTATGCTATTTTTTTTAAAAATATTATCATCATTATCTATTACACGTTTCCTTAAGGGCAACCTAGACGATCAATATTTTTGTCTATGTGATTGTCAATGATGCGCATTGAAGTTGCTCATTGCCTCATTGTAGCAACCAATTGATTGTATAAAGCAATTGCCGCGATTGTCAATTGATTGACGAACATTGATAGAAAGTTTGATTGATGGACATTGACGGGGGACATTGGTGACGCCGATTGATCGTGTAAAATACGCAATTATCAATCGTTGGGCTTTTTTATTCTCTCGGTTATGTTTCTATCTTCACGATCTTTAAAGATAGAGGAAATATTTCAACGGATTTGAAATCTGTGAAAAATTTTACACCAAATCGATATCTTAAATTCGAATTTCTGTAAATAAATAATTTTTCAATTGAAACTTTTATATTTTTACAATACGAATTTGGCCGCATTTGACAAATATTCATTACGCGAATACCAAAAGCACTATTAATCTCGTTTTATAGAAAAGATATAACTTGAATAAATTAAATTTTTGACTTAATTTACTGCTTTATATAAATAACCATTAAAATAGAATGAAAAGCATTCGATGTTTTGAAGATACAATACTACCCCGAAGTTACGCGATAGGTGGGACCAAAGGAAAATAGCTTGTCAGAGTATAACTTTGCATATAATTTTTGTGTTATTGGGAAAAAAACTCCAGTTTAGACGAAAAATATTTAATAAAATTGCAGTTCTCGTTATACATATTTTAATACAAAATATTTAAAAATTAGTGAGTTACTAAAAAAGTTATATCGATATCGCGATAGCTTCATAAAATCTAACAAATTCTTCTGACTACCCAATACCTTCTTTTTTCACGCAGAATTTCTTCGTTGCAAACTCATAATTTTTTATCCTTGCTTTGTATATATAACGCGTTCTTCGTTGAATTCTGTATTTAAAATTTTTTAAGTCCCTTTCAATTAACGCAGACGGTCTTCGAAAGCCGTTCCGTTGGTTTTGACTGCAAGTGATTTTTAACTGATCCCCTGAAAAATCTGTCGACAGAAAGGGAGCTGGGATTCAAATCTCTATTGTAATACAGCGTATATATAGTTTTTTTTTGTGTTGAAATAAACGCAAGTTAATTGTGAATGTTGAAATAAAAGCAAGTTAAGTGTGGGCTATTTCATTGTATTGACAGGCCCGCCACTCTGCCCAATAATTAAAATACACAATTGTCAATCGTTCGGCAGTTTCAGCAGGCATGAAGGATCCATCGAGCCACTCGAGAAGCGATTGTGTCTGGGAACGGGGGTTTGTGAAGCTTTCAATTACTTTGTGTCGTGTTTATCTTGCGTTATGGAAAGTTAAGTGTATATTTAAACAAAAACAAAAGTATTGCTTTCCAAAAAAATGGTTTTCGTGTTAAAACAATACAAATCAGATTATACTGAGTTAAAAGTAAAACAGAAAATTAATATTATGCGTACGATTCAGTATCTCGCAGGAAGTTTAGTAAATGTTAGTGAGTAAAGTGACCTTCTCAGTTTATACACCCCTTTGGACCAACGTATTATTCTCTTTTCTTTCTTCCGATTACAGACAATCAAAATCAAGGCAAAATAGCCCAAATCTGAATTTGAAACCATTTTGAAACTCAAAAATAAAACACGTCACGTTCCTTCGAAAAACATTGACCGAATGAGATTGACAGGTTGATTGAAGCTGTATTGAAACACCTATCAATCAAAACCGTCAATCACATTGACAATAATGTTGATCGTCTAGGGACCGCTTTACATGTTTATCATGATTTAATATTTATATATCTTGCCGGACACTTTTTCGTGAAAGTATCAAAACATTTATTCAACTTTAACTATGATAGAGAATCATAAATGATCTGCGTCGTCTATTGTTTGTTGTTAATGCAGTAGGAGTTTCCAAGAATTATTTTAAAATAAACTTATATCTTTCAATTAGAATTCAAAAGCAATTTGATGCATTGTAGTATACTTAGAGCAAAAACTCATTAATTGAAAAAGTTAAATTCTTACTGTAGAGACGTTTAACAACTAAGTATAAGATTCAAGGTCACAAACTGACATTGTTTTTCTCATAGTCACGAAGATGACCTTACAAAAAATACCAGTTAAAGAGTTTCTGCTCTAAGATGACGATTTTAGGTAATTTGGTGCACTTTAAAGTTTTAATCCCGTGTAAATTATATTAGTCTTGACATTGAGCTAACTTACTAAAAACGCTAATGAGTTAAGAGAACTTTTCGTCTTAAACCTCCAAATCCCAAACCTTATGACACCTTGAGTATAATTAACAAACCACTGCGTTTGGTTCTCTAAGTTCGGATAGTTTTCAACTCCAACTTTCACACAGCAGAAGATGAAATTAGGCATTCACAGATAACAAAGGAAGAAGACAGAAACTAAACCTAACTAACCTAAAAGAATTATTACTTTTTCTTAAACCTCCGCGGTCTCTTGTACAATTTGCTATCTCAACAGTAATTAAGGAGATAACTTAATTACCTCCCTCAGAAATTATAAGTAGAACGCATTTTGATTAAATTACGCATTTTTCTCTGAAGCAAAGAAGCTGTCATGCATGTCATTTTTGTATGAAGTCGCCATGAAACTTGTGGCAAGCAGTCAGAAAAGCTGATTTATTAATCAAATAATCCTCAATATTTGGCGCTTCTTACGGAAAAGGAATTATTACGATATATCGCTGAAAGAGATATAGATGGGGTGAAGTAAAACGCACTTATTGTAATAAAAGGCACAGGCAATAACGCTCTATCCTTTTTTATTAAAAATTGCGTAAAACTGAAAGTTGAATACAAAATTGAAAGTTAAACAATTTTTACTATTATAAAATAACTGTAGAGTGTGTTAAAGATGCACAATTATCAAATTTATATGTTGGATCACAGGTTTGTGTCATAGAAATGCAATGCCAAAAATTAGACTCTAAATCCAAATACTGAGCACATTTAAACAAATTGCTCTTCAGTTGAATTAAATATTGAAGTTTTTCATAATTTCCCAACAAAAATCAAATTTCCAACATATCCGGCAGTTTGACCATACAAGCAGAAAAAACATGCATGTTTTTAACTAGGCATAGTGTGGTAAGCAAGCAATTCAATTTTAAGGTTACTATAAGCCTACCATCGCCCAAAAAACATGGATTTTGCTTTCTCTACTAGAAACTGTGCTATATTTTATGCTGGCCAAAGACTGTTGGATTGGATATGGTTTTGTGGCATTGAGTCCTCTTGGGACATTTTATGCCAAACACAAGATAAAATCAATGACTGTTTACTAGAGCCCTAAAAGTGAGCCGTTTCCTGAGCACACTATACCTACTTTCAAGTATCGATGTATTTCGGTTCTTATAGGATGGAAATTTAGTTTCTGAACAAGAACTCTATTGAACAAGAATTTTTAAAAAGTGATCAATATTTGTCTCTTTTGGAAAAACACCATAGCAAACATAAAATTTTATAATCAGTGATAGTTTCATTCAATGATTCAGTCTGGCTACTGAAACTGATAAAAGTATCTGACAGCTATATTTAAGCTGGGGCTTTATTTCAGTTATGAAGTAAATTAAATGCATGTTTTTCAAATACTTTTTGTATAAGCTTTCTTATTCAAGCAACAATTTATATACTTTTGCCTTATAGCAGACAACGATTCTGATTAAAAGTATTTCAATGCAAAATTGGAAATTTTGCTCCTGCATTGAGAGTTATTATTATATTCTTATAAAAGCATATTTTAAACTAATGACATCTGTTGACATATCTGTGGATTAAGTTAGTTTTAATATATTTATATATTCTAAGAAAAAATATATTAGATTTTTTTCATTTAATTATACCTGCATCAATAAAGTTTTTTATAATGTGTCGAAATTCTGAAATTGTCCTTATTCTGTTCGGGCCATCCTTAAATTTTACATTAAAATTATATCCTGTTTTCATTTTAAGTCGCTTTTTACTTTGAAATAATCCTTGGAAATTGAAAATACTCTTTAAGATATAGATAAAAGAGATAAGAATAAAATACGTGAAACAAAATTTAAAACCTAATACAAAAAATTGTTTTCAAAGTATGTTTTCGTGAACATTTTACACTTTAAGTTCGTTATTCTCTAAAAGAATGTATTTCAATCCACTTTTTATCGTGCATTGTGTGCAAAAGAAAGCAAATAACATGCTACAATATAACACAATCAAAATTACGTTCTCATTTCATTTTAATTCGTTATTAACATGGAAATGAATCTTTAAAATTGAAAATACTTTTTCGGATATAGATAAAAGATATGAGAGTGAAACACAATTTGAAAAAATTGAATGCGAAAGAAACAAAAAATTGCTTGGAAAGCATAAGTTTTCGTGAGCATTTTACATTTCTTTAGTTCATTTATTTTATCTAAAAGAATGCATTCTAATCCACTTTTTATTGCATACTGCTTAAAAGAATGGCAACAAACTACGATAGAATATTAAAAACATATAAAAATGTCATCCTCTTTTATAAATATAAGGTAGAAATGCGATTGATTTTCTTAAAATGGCTGGAAAAGAGAAACCTTTTAAAAAGAAATCAGACTTTCGATGTGTCATGTGGAAAAATTATTTCCTAAAACCCATCGGAGGAGTTTTCTCAGGAGAGTTTATCTATCTTAAACCAAAGAGAATATTTTTCAAAAAAGACACGAAAGCTGCTTTCTGATACATAGAATTCTCTTCAAATCCTTAAGGAGGACCGAAAATATTGAACTAAAGAGAAATGATTCGCAAACTCGAATGAAGACAGATGTGAGACTTTTCTGCAAGTCATCTGTTTCAAGCGATAGACTTCCCACTTTGCGTTATTGAGTTAACAGATATTGTGTTGTTGGTTTTCAATATGTGAGAATCAAAACCATAGAGAGCTGAAAATATCTCTTAGAAGAAAATGTGGAGTTACGTATATTTTTAAACGGCATTTTTTTTTTATCTATTTATGCATTCAATATTTTTACTTGATCTGAGTGTGGTAGAGAAATTATTTGAGTTTAGGGCATCGCTGTTCTTGCGTGTAAACATTCTTTTATTTGACAATTGAACGTGAAAGGGAGTTACAAGAATGTATTTATTTATGCGTTATTAATAGTTAAGTAAAATGTATTACAAGAACTTTTGTCATTCGAACTTCTTTGTGAAACAACTATTAATTGTTTTTCCTAATCATATTTTTACATAGCAAATGAACATTCAGTAAAACTTATAAATTTTTTATAAGATTTCTTTAAATTACAAAATTAATAGAACAATTATTTATATTTTTACGTTATCAATAATTCGATTAATATATTATAAGAGCTTTTGTTTTCCCAACTTTTTTTAAACATCAATTGCTTTATTCCAATCGTGTTGACACAGCAAATGAACATTAAGTGAAAATACAGAATCTATTTTAAGAGCTTTTGAAATTACGCTGCATTTATTAAAATCATTTGTTTAAATAAAGGCAAGAACTTTTCTGAAAGGTTAATTCCACGTGATGATACTAAGACTAAAATACTTTCTTTTTGACAAGTAGAAACTTGAAAATATGCAAAAAGGTAAATTTATTATTTCAGAAGACTTTTAGTATTTGATTAAAAATAATCATTTCCATATTTTTCTCATAACTTTTATCCTAGTTTGCAAAAAAGTTTTAAACCTATTCCAAATGCAAAAACGTGTTAAAATTACATCCAGTTGAAAAAAAAATTCTGTTAATGATATTTTAGCTGAAAATATATGTTTTGTAATCTCTAGAATATCATAGATAATATTAGAATATTTTCGAAATATTTCTTGCAAAGTAAGTACGTGTTGATAATACACTCTATGATGAAATTGAATACCTGGTAAAATCTGTGTTTTCTCTCTCTCTCATAATAGATTTCAATGTTTAAATTTTGTCCATTTCATTGATCCCAAGTGAATTTTTTTCTGATACTTATATCAATAAATCTAATAAACGCATTATATTATTTTGTTTTCTTTTGTGGGGGGAGATACTTTTAAAACTTATAATTATATAAACATAACATATGGCGCTCAAGGTATGTGTGTGAAAACGATTCAAGCACAACAAATGTCTCCAAATTCTGTCATTCAGTTTTCCAAAGGAGTTTAATTTCATTAATGTTGTATTGTAAGCTGGTTAGTGTTAAGGAAGAGAAATTAAGATGTTTATCTAGCTATTTCTAACAGAAGGTTATGTTTATAAATCCAAAGGATTAATTCACGATGAATTTTGCATTTGATAATCTATTAGCGCATTGTCTTTGGACCTAATTTTGACTTATAACCAATTTCACCTTGAATTATAACCATTTCTAACTAGTCTTGTACGCCTACAACACATCCTCCCTACATTTTAAAATAGAATATCTTTAATTAATTAACATCTCTTTTCAGAGTGATTTAAATGTCTTTGGGAAAGCTGCTGAATTATCTGGAGGTAGTTGGCTGTGTCATTTGTAAAACATCGTCTCTTGGAATTCGTCTAGGTTGTACCTTGAACAAGAGAATTAGTAACAGCCATAAACAAGAATCCCTTTTTTAATACACCAGTGTCACGAGATATACGAGTAGTGATGTATTGCTTTTACTCCAATACATACTTAATCACCAAACAGACACACACATCTATTGATTAAAAGAATTCTAGAAATCTCATCTTATGCAGATCCCAATTACATCAGTCAGATGACTAAAACTTGGTAAAAAGACATGAAGGTTGTAACATGAAGAATTGCAACATCAAACAAATCGATCAAATTAAAAATAATTGCAAACGAAAAGGTTGAATCTGATACTACAACACCAATTCGCGCGAAATAGCTGTTTTCGTCGATTTTAAGTCGCACTGGAGTAGAGGGGAAAGATCTGAGGACAACGCCTCGTCATTTAGAACCATATTGACGTAAATTATGATGCAGAGGCTGAACCCTGAACAGGAACCCATTCTACACCATGTCAAAGTGAAGACAATTGAGGGCATGAGATATTTAAAGTGAACCGACACCAATGTACTCGACGGGCTTTGGATGGATTTATTCTCGAGTTCGCCACCTTCTGGTAGCTAATCCAAAACTCTGTTTCTGAACTGAAACACAACTGGCCTTATGCGGCCTCTTTATTTAAAATATCCAATGGTTATGCCTCACAGTAGTGATCTGAATGGTCAAATGGGCACTTGTTTGCTTAACCTTCCAAGTTTTTCGACGAGATATTTCGTCTACTAAATTTTGCTAAGGAAAAACAATTATCGTCGAGAAATCTACCCTGTAACTCGAAGGGTAAATGAAGATTCATGAACAGGTTGACCCAGCGGGTAATGTTTGAAGCGAATCGAAATTTCAAAACACATAAGAGCGATGAAAAGATTTTAAGGATATATATTGAAATTAAATAATAGGCAATTAATGATAAAGAGGTTTGAAGTGACCTCATTCTTTAACAAGGACAGCAGTGAGGCGGTTCAGGAATCCATCTATCAGGCGTGAGAAGACTTCGATGTCAATCGTGTTGACTGCAGTTCAAACGGCAGTTTTCAGTTCAGGAAATCTCTTTAGGACTTGTCTGTCACACTGTGCTCTTCAAACAACCCCACAGTAAGAAATCGCTTAAGGTTATAATCCGGGGAAAAGGGCGGCCATGCAATACCTCTTTGGAAGTGCAATGGGTAATTCAACCCATTGAATCGATCGTGAAAATACTCATTGAGCACTTCGAAAACTTCCGTCGTACGATGTTGTCTTGCACCATCTTGCATAAACTAATGACCATGGTCCAAGTCATAACCGTGAAGAAAAGGGATGAACTCCCCGTCCGGAAACTGTCTGTATTTAGCAGCGTTTAATGTGTCATCGATGAAATATGGGCAATACACACCATGGGAGGATATTGCGCACCATACAAGAAATTACCTGCTCTTATGATCATGCCCACCAAGTTTACTTGCAGCTAGCGCCATCTTTTAGACTTTTCCAAACACCCACTGGGTCACCCTGTACGAAAAATAAACTGAACCTTGCCATGAACTGGTGAGTTTGAACAGATTATCCTAACTAAAACTGGACACCTTACACGGCAGTTTTGAACGCGAAGATAAACCATCAGGAGGGTAAAAGCATTTTTAGGCTACACGTTTTTTTTGCATCATATTATTACCTACTCTCGCTGTTCAGCGACTCTTAACGCACACGATAGTTGTTTCGACGAGATATCTCGTCATTAGCTAAAGTGACCAGATTTTGATGGACATGATATTCCGTCAGAAGAAAACTAACCCGATCTAGATTTCGTTACCATCAAACACATTCTTCAGTGTATATCTTGATGAGGAGATATCTCATTATTTGCAGAATCGGTCAGGTATTCATTTAGGAGATATCTCGTCGAAACCCATTGGAGGGTTAATTACCCTGGGTCTACCATTGAGACACGTTTTTTGCATATTCTTATTACCTACTCACGCTGTTCAGAGTCCCTCAACCCACATGATAATTGTTTCGACGAGATATCTCGTTATTAGCTGAAGTGACCAGATTTAGATGGACATGAAATTCCGTCAGAAGAAAACTGACCCGATCTAGATTCCGTTACCATAAAACATTCTTCAGTGTATAACTTGATGAGTAGATATCTAGTTATTAGCAGAATCCGTCAGGTATTCATGGAGGAGATATCTCGTCGAAACCCCTTAGATGGTTAATTACCCTGGGTCAAACATTGTCTGGACCCAAATTACTTCACAGTCCACATGAAGGAGATAATGTCCACTTTGGTAAATTTACGCGAGTACTTGTGGATACACCTCTTCCTACTACAGCTCTATGTGAATACCAATGTAATTTCCAGTTCTCTACCTTCCCTTATTTTACAGAAAGTTTCGAAACACCCCAGGTTGTACTAGTCAATATTTATGCACGAGATAGTCATTTTAATTACTTTTAGAGCATCTTACAAGCGGTATTAAATATTACAAATATTAATATAAACATATAAAAAGAAATTTATATACTTCGTTGTTGCGATAAAACGCACCCACGGGTTGATATGTCACCTTAAAATAAGGATATCTTGTTATCTTAAAAGCGGCACTGAACTTCCCTGCTTCAAGAGTTAGTGAAAAGAATTAGGAGTGACTAAAAACGGAAAAGGTATTTTGTAACCTTTACGAGACACAAAATAAAGTTTAATGCCGCAAAAGTAAATGCTCCCGCGAAGTGTGCTTTTCTCGACAGAGTGATGATTTTTTTTTGTTTCTTTAAGTGTGCTTTCTACCGAGACCTGCGAGGTATCTTTTGTTTCGACCGTGGAATGAAATCGAGAAAGTGAGCTAACGGTAACTGAATGAAGGGTTTCTTTTTCTGAGAATATATTTCTAAGGAGAATAATCTTTCTAGGGAATAATTTAAGATGCAGCAGAGGAAAGTAAATTTGAAGGCAACTCGTGAGGATTGAGTTTGGATGCTTTTTCTGTGGGGATGGACTGTTATTATGACAATAATCAAAACAACAGTGCTATTTCAAAAAAAAAAAACAGTTAGTAACTGTTATCGAAAATATCGGGTTGTCTAAAAATTATTTTTGATTTTAAAATGTGTGAACTTTGGGATAAAAAAATTAATACAATTTTCTTGAATCATATTTATTTTTACTTTTGGTTGGTAGGTTGGCAACGGGCTATTGGCGAGAGTCTGGAAACACACCACGCCAACTTGAGGACGTTTGAAGCCACGTCGGATTTAAATTGCACCAGCCACCCTATACACGATGGTCTTTGGCTAGATCGAGTTAAGAACACGCAACCCTGCGGTTGCTAATCCAGTGATCTTCTAACTAGTGATGCGACATCAACAGCAAAACATCGATGTTTTGAAACAAAGATGTTGAAAATTAAAACATCGATGATGATAATACATCGCACCCAAACCATCGATGTTTTTAAAATTCAGTGTATTTAAACCTTTTCCCTCATTTCTTAAAATTGGTTTAGTAACTAGTGATGCGACATCGGCTCCAATACATGGATGGTTTTTTTTTATGAAACATCAATGTTTTGGAAACATCGACATCGATGTCGCATTCCTACTTTTCAGACCCTTCACCCTTGGCCACTTTGGTTTAAAAGTATGTTCAATTTGCTGATTATGAAAATTATGCTACTTGGTTATTTTTTAAATTTTTATAACGGTACGTACTTTTTTCATTTAAAAATAAAACATCGACAGCGTAAAAAACATCGACAAGTATAAGCATCGATGTTACAAAAACATCGACTCCAATACATAGATGTTTTTTTAAAAACATCGATGTTTAGAAAACATTGACATAGATGTCGCATCCCTACTTCTAACTGGAATACCTTTTGCCATTGACGTCTCGAAATTACTTTGAACTGACTGTGGAATATAGTATCTTAAATATCCTTCAAATGCCTTACAGTCAAGCCTTATATGTTCTGTGTTCCATATCAGTTACAGTAACAATGTTAGTATAAATAAATGGCGTTGACAATTGGATCACTCCACGTGAAATGAGCAAAAATAAAGGAAAAACCTGTGGCCATATGTTAAGGATTTTCATAAATTTGGTATAGGGGTTTACTTTATGCATAAATAACCCTTTATGCTAAAGAAATTTTACGACATACTTCAAATTCATGGCAGTTACAGTGCTAGGTATGATCATATTACTGTTTGAGTTTGGAAGTCGCATTTTAATTCTTTCATTTTCAAAATAGCTAACGAAAATAATAAAATGAAAATTTTCTATTCTAAATAGGCATAAGAAATCATATGAAGGACAGTTTAATATGTTTATTAAATGTAAAAAAAAATCTGTAACCTGAGTCCTAAAGCAGCAATAATAAAATCAAAATCACAACATTTTCTTCCGAGTCTACTATGTATGTTGCGAAAACTTCAATGATGACAGATAAATTAAATAATAGTGAACCCCTAAATCATCAAATAAATACAAAATCATTTTTTAACTGAAAAAGTGAATTATAAAAACAGAAAAAATCAGTGTCAAAACAAGCTTAAAAATTTAAAATTAGTATCATAGATATTATGACTTTTAATTAATTACCTTTTCAAATTCACTACGTGGTAAAACTCCCATTGCAAATTTTGCATCTTCTATAATTGAAACTGTTCTTTTTTGTGTGTGCTGCCGAAATCTTTTCAATTTCTTTACTTCCTTTGCTGGTGATTGTGATAAATATGAATCACAAATTTGTGACGTACAATTGGGAATAGGAATGTAGCAATGATAGTTACGCGTTCCTGTAATGGCTGCGGTCACTGATGGAACACATCTGGATTGCCATTCGCCGATGTTCGAAAGCTTTTGGTTTAGCAAACCAAGCACATTTATAACCATAATTAATTTAATAGTGTTTATTTATTCGGTTATCTGCCCTTGAATGTAATAGCATCTCTTTCAAAGGCGGAAGTGGATGTCTTACTGGCTTGTTCCCGCCTATTTTGATTCATCATCCGATAAAATAAAACGATAATTTCCAACTGGTTAAAAATGTTCCCGGGACGAAAATAAACTAATTACAATGATGGAAATTTCAGGACAGATAACATACATCTTGAGACATAATACTAAAAATTTGTGAGGTTTTCGGAGCTGTCCTCATAATAAAATTTTTATTAAAAAATATATAAAAATCGCCGTTTTCAATTATTTTACTTTTTTATTAATTTTTTTTTCTTATCAACTAATAGAAACACAATCACTAAATTATTCCAAATTTCAGTTATAAGAAATGCTTTGTTAAGAATAATTTTTGATACTGTCTTCCTCCATTTTTAGAGGTACTAGAGCAATTTGAAATAAAAGACCTTTTACTAAAGAATGTAATAATAAAAATTTTTTAATTTGTGTCAATAACTTATTGAAATATAGGGTCTCAAACAGGTTACTATTAGTGTTAAAAAATCTACATTTGTGTGACCTTGAACTTTAAAATTCAATAAAATATATAGTTGTACACCTAATATTTGGCAGTTCCTCCTTACTCTATGTGACCTATTTAAAAATGAATTTTTATTAAAATCGGTGATGTGGTCAGCCATGGGCGATTTGCTCATTTTGCGCGGAATGACCTAATTGTTAAAGAAAACAAAAGGTAAAACAAATT
The DNA here is from genome assembly GCA_947359465.1 of Metellina segmentata. Taxonomy (NCBI): domain Eukaryota; kingdom Metazoa; phylum Arthropoda; class Arachnida; order Araneae; family Tetragnathidae; genus Metellina; species Metellina segmentata. The sequence goes on from OX375873.1 coordinate 17,652,668, forward strand.
TATTTTAACTCTTGGAAATTACTTTAAACTCTTTTCGAATATCATATGCTTCAAATTCCCTCCATTTTTAGCTTCTCAGAGTCGAGCCATTTCTAGGCTACGTTGCATTATACTTAAAATAACGGTGATGGTACACATTAGCAGTTAGAAACTGTTATAGAAAATAACGGGAGGCGTAAAAGTGACTTAAAAGTTTAAAAAATTGTCTTGAATAAAGTAGTTAATAAATTTTTATTTTAATCATACTAATTTTAACGTTTGGAATTATTTATAACAAACTAATTGTGGAACAGAATATCCCTCGTGTCCCACAGTTTTCAGTTTCAAAGAATGCAGTCATTTCTAGGCTGTTCTATTGAAGATCGTAATAATTATGGCAGCAACGCTCTAATATGCAAAGCTAATGTTGGAATAAAACTCTCGGAGTTTCAAGACAACAAATTAATCAGTTCTACTATTTGATGAAACTATTTAGATGGAAGTGGGGCATATTTAATCTGGACAAAAAGCAGGCAGAATTCAATAGTTTCAAAATTAAAAATAGAACACTTTCTTTTATTTCCTCAATCTTGTACTTCGTGCTAGGTCTCCCAAATATTTATTAAATACCTATGAAATAAGTAAATAAAAATGTATTAAGGTTTAAAGTGACAAGTAACTTTTACATCACCTTGCAACAACTGTCATCGATAAGAATTAAAAAGTAACTTTTAAACTAATTAAGGTGCCTGCCTACCTATAAAACCGCATTTGTGGAGAAAAATACGATTTTTTAATTTTGCCTAACTTTGAAAGTATAGTTTCTTAGCTTTCTAAATCAGTTTAAATTTTGTTTCTATCTTACTTAGAACTCAAGTTTCTGAACTTTTAATATTAGTAAGCTGACAGATTTTCAAACCGTAAGTAGTGTTCTGCTAATGGAAGTGGGACGAAAAACCGGCATAGACTATTAAAATTTGTTCGATCACATTGAATATTTTAAAAAAAAGGTTAAGTAATTGTTTAATTAAGTTTTTTTAGTAAGATTTGTTAGAGAAATGTCTCCACGGCAAAACTCAAAACGTCAACGAATGTTTCAATGGCGTAATTTGGCAACGAGTGCCAAAAGAGGTGTTTGTCAGCCTCAAAACTGTCAAGTTAGGAGCCTATGATGCCATAATTCAATTTAACGATGGTTTTAAAGGTTGCCTAAATGTTTTCAATAGGCTTAATTTGACAAATCCTGGGTGTTTTACAGTAGAAGGCTATAGACGGACGGTTTGCGGATTCGAGATTCGAAGAATCGTTCCACCCTTGTTGCAAGGAAGCGCAGGAAACTTTTAAAAGCCATTCGGAAGAAAAAAATCATCAGTTTTCAATGATCAAAAAGGTGACCTTTACAAATCAGGAGCTATTTAATGTCAGGTTTTTCAACTAATGTGTAAGTGTAGAAGTTTTTTTTTTATTTTATGCTTTTTCTCAAAATCAGATTTTTTACATTTTGCTCTTCCGCACAACATCATAACTCATAACATTATGCTTCAAATAATTTTAAACTTTGGTAGAATATTGTAAAGGGTTCAATTCAGGTAACCTACCTTTATTTTAATTGTTTATGCATTATTTTTTAGCTTTTTGATTACATAAATATAGAGTTGTAATCATTTTTTAAGATTTTTTTCTATGTCGAAAGGTTTAATTGCATAAATATTTTTAATACAAAGTTTGAGTTATAAAATGGGTAGATATCCCAGAAGAGGGTTTTGATAACACAATACAATTTACAAAAATAGAATATCTTAATTTGAATTTGAGTTTTGTTGTTTTGCTTAGTTGTTAATTTATTGAGATTTGTTGTTCATTTTTAGCAAAAAATGAAAATTAAAAAAACATATATATAGCTATTTTATATATTATTCATAGTTTTTAGATGTATTTGATAGTATAATGCACATAACAAGTCAATTTTTGAAATATTAAAAAAAAAGTCTCCGAACGTAGGCTGGCACCTTAAATTTGTAAGAAAATTTAATAAATCAATTTCAAAATTTATTAAGAATTTGGGAAGAATAAAAATTAAATTCACTAATTAATTTAAGTAAATACTAACTTTATATAGTTACTGTTAACGTCAGTTTCTAACAGTTCAGTAAAACGGTTAAATTTAATTAATTGATTACGAAAATTAGTTATCAATTGTTAATATTAGAAGTTAATAACAGATGTTATCTCAAGTCATCAATAACCGTTAAGACCGTTCTAAAAAGGCAATGGTTTTGTCTCTCCTTTGTTACATGAAATGTGATGAATAAAAAAAGTCATTCACTTGTTCCGAGACTCATTAAGACAAATAATGCTTTCCGGTTTAATAAAAGAAATGTTGAAACATGAAAGTATATTGCCGTAGATGTAATACAGATTTTGAATAAAACGTGAAATATGATCTAGAAACATGTTTAATTATCCAAAAGAAACAACACAAATTATGTAGAATAATAAATTCATTTTCTTATTTTTAACAAAGAAAAAATCTATCGAATTATTTCTTGTTCAGAATTCTAATTCTGAATGAAGCAATATATCAAAAAACACTTGAATACTAACTAAGTAAGTAATTAGACTAGCAATAAAAAAAAGAAATGAGACAATCTGCTTTTAAAATACAAATGAGGCTATCACATAAAGAGTAGCCTAACACCCAGAAACATAACCGGTAGAGAAAAATGCAAGTTTCTAGGCACCATTTTTATATTCATCCACAACATGATTTGATGTTCTAAGAATTTGTTTTCCAGCTGTCAAAAATAAGTTATTTTGAAATTTTAGAAGACTTGAACCTGCATATTTAAAAAAATTACTAAAAGGTAATAACATTTCGAGTTTTTGTGGGTAAGGCCACTTGTTTTCCTGATAGCCACAAATATACACAACTTTTCCATTTTAGTACGAAATGAGAAATACTGTAACTCATATATTGAATAACCTTACTTAACAGAGATGAAAGCTGAAATGTTCACTGTATTTAAACCAGTTTAATTAATTTTAGAAGTTAGATACATATCGAAATTAGTAATGATTTCATGATATTCCAATCACAAAGAATAAATAGTGCTGGAAAGTACACGAAATGTAGATTCAGCATAGTTGCAGGAAGCCTATAACAATTTAGTACAAATATTTTAATTTATGGTACGTTTCGTATCTCTCTCTAGAGAAAAGGGGTGTTACTAAAAATAAAGATTCTAGATTTTCATTTAATAAACATCTATTGAACTCGAACAAACCATAGAAATTAAATCCAGAAACCTGTCGCTTATTTCGAGGTAGGTAGTTAATTAGCCTCTCGTACTGAAGAAACACAGCGTGATATTGGCGACGGTCCGGGATCAATCCCGAGGGGAAAAATCCGATAATAACACTCCATAATTCAGAACCACGGTCAAATTACGAGGTCACATCTGAGTTGCCGTTACACGACAGTTTTAACATGCACAAGCATCCAATTGTAAGACAGTCTTTGGTTGGATTGTATTTTGAACACACAACCTTCAGTTTGCTATTACTAAAAAAGTTCATTTCTAAAAGAAGATAAAAGAAAAAAATACACTATTAGATCATCATGAAACCTCACCTACCAGAATAGCAATGCGATTAGAAATTATTATAACTTGATTTGATCAGAATTCAGAAGAACACCTCTAAGTGTATCTCGTACATTCTACAAGCACCTCCTACATTCGTTCCAATTGTTGCAAGCAGCTCAGGTTCAATAAGAACTATCTTAAATTTCCAAAATAGTGACTGGTTTGCTGAAGATAATGATAAATGAGATTGAGAATTCAGATGACGTATCGTAGATGCACTACAAAGGAACAAAGGAAGAAAATGATCAATATTATGCGCATTTGGAGAATAAAGTTCTTTTTTTTTTAAGAACAGAACAAATGGATTTCAAATCATTCTTGGTGTGTGCTTGGCAAAATGTGAATAAATATTTTAATAAAAGTTTTGTAGAACATTTCTACGGTGTAATAACAGGGGTTCTTTTTGAACTAATATTTCTTAAAACATTCTATTAGTGAAAATAATCATTGTTTTAACTTTTTAAGATGCGGGTAAAACAATCGATAGTTTCTGTTCATATATTAATATCGAAGTCATATATTTTAAATTAGGTTACTTTCGTGAGTATAATAATTTCAAACTTCATACCTTTTTCATTATTAGTGTCCTTCCAGTCATTTTAACTATTTTTAATGCGGATACATTTTATTCTGCTTCATATTTCTCTATTGATGTAGTGTGAGTGAGCTTGTGGAAAGCTTTCAACAACAAATTTAGAATAAAAGTATTTTTGCTGTATTTTATATGTAAATATTTTTGTTGTTTTTGAATAGGATGTATTCGCAAACCAATTATTTACTCTGAGTTAATTCACATTTGCACTATGCAGATATAAGTCATGTTTTATTTTTAAACGAGTAAAACTCAATTACAGAACACCTAATCTGATATTATGGATAAAAAATAACTGTGGCTTAGGTGTTTCATTTAGTTTCAGAAGTTACTGTAAATACGTTCTTATATTAATCACAAAATAAAAGACCCATTCAAACAAGTAGATTAGAGCATCGTTTGGAAAATGTATATAAAATGCAGTTAATACAAACGAATTATAAGCTAGTATTATAAAGATAATTTTTGCGTAACGGTTGAGCCCAAAATAATTTATAAGTTTTTAATATGCTTCTTTCAAACATGCATGGTTCCATACAGAACATTTCTCTAACCAAAGCCTTATAATAACCTAAAAATATGTTACCCTACAACATATATGGCTTTATGATACATTTCTCTATGTTTTAAAAGTCTTACAACCTCTCTCTATCCTGACATACATAAACCTGAAAAACCCAACAATAACGTTATTCTAAAACTTGCACGGTTTCTCTTGAGATAATTTCTATGGAAAAAAAGCCTTACAAAATCTTACACTAAAACATGCATGGTTCACTTGAAACATTTCTCTATCGTCTAGAATACCAACCATATACAAACTGTCTAAAAATCAGTTTTTTATATTATGAAATACTACAAGGTCCACAAGTAAATTTATCTTTTAGATAGTGGCATCATAGGGGCTAAACATACAGGAGTCGGACAAAAATACGGAAACACCAAAAAAATCAGGTAATACCATTCTTCCTGCAAAACGGTGGCAAGTTTAGGTAACGATAATGGCGGTAGATAGCAATATCGCACATTTATCTCCAATGTAGACCACAAAGATTCAATAATATTGAGGTCTGGTGACTGTGGTGTCTAGGGGAGATCTGAGAAATCATTCTCGTGCTCAGAAAACCAGTCTTGGGTGATGTGAGCTTTGCTAACAGGGGCTTTGTCGTCTTGGACGACACCATCACCATTGGGGAACAAAATTTGTTCATAATCCTTGGCCTTAACCCCTTAAAGCACGAGTTTTTTTCGGAAAAACTTGTTAAAGTCATCGAGTTTTTTTTGACAGAATATGAATATATAGGTATAGTGTAAGTTATTTTTTGCAATTTCAGTTGTGGAGGGTGACTAAGGAGCGTGTGGGGGGGGGGGGGAAGTAAAAGTTATATAAAAAAATTACTATACTAACAAAGTGTAAACGATTTGATTACATGTTTATATTAAAATAAAATTAAATCAAATTGTCATACTTACAAGCATAAGAATGGCTAAAAATTCAGTTTGGTATGATATACCATCGCTGAAACTTTCTCATAAATTGGCATATTCAAAATCGCCAGAGTCGCTCATTATGAGATAACTTTTTCTAAACAAGTTACAAAAACACATAGTAAAAATTAATTTATGGTTAAATGTTTACTTTTAAGATATTTAACGCAATAAAAATGGATATGTTATCTTTTCCACACCAAACAACTGCTTTCTTACAAAGAATTCCTAACAAAACATTTTAATCATCAAAATACACCACGTGGTTTCACAAGAAAAATGCTGTATTGTGGTGCCATCTATGGTCAATAAGTTTAATTATAATCTAGCCTACCTATTTTTACTGGAACGGATCTCAGACGCGCATTAGAAATAAAATAACGCGAGATACAAGATCGCCCGTGTGAGACATGGGCATGTGCAAATTTGCCGCTAACGTTCGCCCGTGTCAAACGCGGCAAATGCGTTAAGGGGTTAGTGTACCTTTGCAGAGTAATCATGGGGCCCACAGAAAACACGATATGTCTGCCCAAACCATCACAAAACTTCCGTCATGTTTCACTCTTGGCAACAAGCAGTCTGTATTATAGTCTTGGGATGGCGATCACCAGACGTAAACGAGGCCTGAAGTGGGAAACAGTGAGAAAAAAGACTCATCCGACCAAATTTCTGTCTTCCATTGCTCCATAGTCCAGGCTTTATGACTTAAACACAGGTGTTAGCATCACTGATGAATGGTTTTTGAATTGCAGCTCGGACAGAAATACCCTGTTTATGGGGCTCCCTTCTTATTGTTTTGATACTTACAGGGTTTGTGAGCACGACATTAATTTCAGCAGTAACTTTTGCAGCTGCGGTCTTCTAATTTTTAGTCACAATCCTCTTTAATGATCGTCTGTCACGATCACTCAACACACACCTCGTCCGCGCTGTGATTTAGCGGATGGTGTTTTTCCACTTTTCAAGTATGCGGAATAAATCTTAGAAACAGTACCTGTTGAAACACTAAACACTTCGGCTACCTTGCTTATGGAAGCACCCACCTGACGAGCTCCAACAATTTGTGTAATTTCAAAGTCTGTTAGCTCTGACATGATGCAATTACAACTTCACAGAACGGTGCCCAGACAACGAATGACCAGAGCAGCGTATTTACGACGTTATATAGGTGGGATCAGTAGGTGAAAACACCAGCGCCCCCTGCAGATTTCAATAGGATAAACTTTTCTTTTCAAGCATGCATTTCACGAGGCGTTTCCACATATTTGTTCAACCCCTGTATGTGTACCACGGATCTCAACTATGCTGAAAGCAAAATAATTTTAAAATGATAGGATATTTCATAAATCAGAAAAACTAAATAATCATATATTTTAAGAAATTATCAACTAAAACACATCATCTAAAGGATTTAAAAATCATTAAAAACAAATAAAATTTATATACTTACACGAGCACGTTGAGTTGACGCAATTTCTTCCACATCGCTTTTGAATAATAAACATTCCGCAGGAAGTAACGATTTATACAGGCATTTATTAGGGTCAATCGGAAGCTTAGACGTCCAAGCACGTACACTCAAGTTCTTAACTACCATTTTTTTCATAAAGATTATTTTTAAAGCGAAAGAGTCGTAGTCCACGTATGTGGACTTGGGTCGCAAAGAGGCTATAGCAAAAGCCTTAAAATCCGACAATATGTTGCTCTAAAAAAACCTGAAACATTTATCTATAGAATAGCCTTATAATAATTTGACGATAGATTATTCCAAAATGTGAATGGTTTCACTTGAGATACGTATCTGCAGCAAAAGCCCTTCAATAACGTACAGGTAACAATATATTACTAAAATGTGCATAGTTCTCTTCTAAATTACCATCCATACTTGATACATTTCTCTATAGAAAAGCCTTCTAACAACCCTACCATATGTTACTCTAAAACGTGTATGGTTTCCACAAGACATTTCCCACTGCTTTATCCGCGAAATAACCTTCAGCCATAAAAAGAAAGCGACGATTATCTGATGAAAATATTTCTCCGAGGTAGCATCTATGGCGGACGATTAGTTTTGTTGTTGAAAGAAGAGGATAAACAATAAGGGGCAACTAATGCGCTTTCTTAACAAAGACGCCTTTCTCTTGTACCAGAACCCCTCTCCAAGTACATCCTCCCTTCAGATTGATACTTCCCCCCACTCGTTTGGAGTATTTAATCTGTAGCATCATCCCTCCTATCTTTTTCCCGATCTTGTTGTGGATCTAGGGTGTATTAAAATGCAGGCCGCGTAGGCATCGGAAGCAGCAGAGTGTGTGTAAAAAGAAACGCGGGACCGGAGTAGGTCGGGCAATTTGGATGCCTGCCAAATCCTGCAGGCTTCGCGTATGGTTTAAGGGAAGATGAGGCCGGATGGTTTTATAGATCCCTTGTGGTATCACTGATTTCTCTGTTTCAGCTTAGCGGCCTAATAAGTTTTCGTTCTGATGTTTTTTTTTTGCTTTGAATCTTCACCAGCTTGCTTTCTTTTATTTTTTCGATTGTTGAGACATCTTCAAGAGAATGGCCGAATAAAGTGAAGACGAGATGGGCGATTCTTCGTCGTTGAGGATGTGCAGATTTCGTGTGGAATGCTATTAGCTGGTGATGATACAGGGTGATTGTAAATTTTGTCAGGGCTTGTTATTTTAAAATCAGAACTAGCAGGTGCAACGGACAGTTAACAGAACTTTAGTTTAAAGAGTATTTGTCACCATAAGGGATATTTTCTATCAAGCTATATGTACGAAGTGGTAGTGACACTTCTGCAATATGAGTTTCCTGTACGTATTCTGAAAGTGAAATGAGTTTGCTTGTTTAACGAATACGAGTTCAGTAAAAATTCCAAAGAATATATCTCGAATTGATAAGATTATTGATTGAGCAAAACTGAATAGATAAGACCAAATCAGGGTTGGCCAACCTTTTACATACAATTGCTTTCACATACGAGTTCAGATACGACTTAGGATGCGATGAGTTTACTATAATTTTATTTTAGATTTTCTAGGCATGCTTTTTTACTTTTTCAAATAGGTCTGATCCTCTTGTTTTGCTATGCAATGACTCCAGACGGTCTTCTTGAAGACATTGAAATCATATTTAATTCCTCTTATAAAGATTCTTAACTGGGCTACATAACATGTTCGTTGATTCATCCAAATCTAGCGAACAGAAAGTACAAGAATGGACAAGGACTTCCAGTTGCTGATATACATCCCGAGAGAGTTCCTCGATACGTTTCGTAACTGTCTGCCTTGATATAGCAATTTCGTCTGCTTTCTTTTCACTACCTTTATTACGAAGATAGCGTGCAAATATTTGGAGATGGGGCATAATAATTTCTGAATTCTGAACAATTGAACTGAGAGCACTCTGATGTTCAAAATATGAAGATGGGTTCAGTTATGGCATCTAATTGAAACGAATAAGTATGCCCAATGATGCATTGCGCAACTTGTAATCCTCCAATGCCCCTCAGATTGTCCACCCCTGCTTTAAATGCTGCAAAAACATAAAATGGATTTTAAAGTTGCCCCTGTATGTATCGTACACCCATAAGAAAAAATTTGGACAGCAGAAGCTAAATTTTCGTACACTGTAACCGTTTTCTTAAACCGAGTTTAAAACTCGATCCAACCAAAGATCGCCGTGAACATGGGGCGTGTGCACGTTGAATCTGTCGGGGCCTCAAATGTCCGCATGTTGGCGTGGTGTTGAAGTTTGGAAAGGATCTCAGGAGAAGACCTCGTCATTTGAACGTGGTTCGGAATATGGGGTGTTGTCCCCGAATCTTTCCCTTCTTGATCGATTCCACACCGTCGCCAACAGCCCGTTGTGTTGCAAAAGCGAAACGTTAATTAAACTATTTACCTTCCCAATATCTAGCTCTACGATGTTGCAGACTCGAACATATAACTGTATACAAAGTAGTACAATGAAACATTCGAAGTATTGTGCTCTTAATAAATCATAATTTTTTGTTGCTTGAAATGAACTGTCGCTGTTCACTGCAGTTACTGGGAAATCTCTCTGTAATCGAAAGGTGTAAATGGCTGTAATCGAAAGGTGTAATGGAAATATGTGCATTTTACTGCATCCTCAGCTTCTTCACAATAACCACTAATGTGAGTCGTAGACTTAAAATACCATTTTTGAAACCTACTGTGATGTTTTAAGCTACCACATTATATACATTTTCTTTCATGTCATTGCAAAAGACAATACTAATGCAATGAATGCTAAGTAAATAAAGTAAACTATGTACTGTGCCAACTAATTTCATTTGAAAACACCAACTTGAGTAAGACTCAAGAAATAAACCAACTCTCCGTGCACCACAATATTGATAGTTTTAAGTGCATTTAAAAAGGATTTCCTCAAATAGTTTCCTAAATCCTTTCCCGAATTCTTTTAAATCTCACAAATTTAATGATGATTCGACGAGGGGGAAAAAATTCAAATGGAGCAAAAGGAAGAAAAAAAAAATCACGCAATAGGAGATCTTCAGTTTACGGATGCACTTTCACCGACTGTAATATCCGTGGATTGCTGTTTGACGTCACAAGCCGGTTGCCATGGCTACCATTTATTCCCCGTCTCGTTCTTTCTAAAAATGCTTTGGGAGTAATCATTTACTACCTTATTTACAATACTAACGTTTTGAGTGTTTCACTGATCAAATGCTCATGAAGGCAACGGTTTTTCTGTCTCGTAATTCTCATTCCGTGAAGAATTGACCGTATTGCTATGTGTTTTTTGGGGAGGCTTTTATTTCAAAGAAAATGGCAGCGGAGGAGTTCGCTTTTACAGATGCTGTTACTGCTTTTTTACAGTTCCAAATCCATCGATTTTGTTTTTTGATTCGCGACGATTTTTTTTCTGTTGTTTCTAATTTGTTTTTTAAAAGCACGTTACGGGTCGATGGAAAAGAAATAATTCTCCATGGAGAATGAAAGGTTTGAATCCTTCGCCGCAGCTGGAATGAATTTAAAATCACTTAGAATTTATGAGGGAGTGGAATAAGTGATTTTTTTTTCAAACGTCACTACTTGTTCCGATCTTCTTTTTTTAAACCCTTCGACGAGGGATTTTGTAGTTGATGAATTAGGATGTAGGTGAAATATTTACTTTGCCGAAGTTTATAATTTTGAATGAGTTATGTTTTGTTAAAGATAAATGTAGATAATTTCATTGTAAATAGAACCTTTGAAGGGAGGTTATTATTTTAGCTCCGCAAGGCGGTGTCTCACCACTGTCAAAACCAACCACATCTTGATGATAGAGCTATCTCGCCATTAGAAGAGAAAACGGACCACATCTTGATTTCGTCATCGACAAAAGTTAACAGTATCTTGATGGCGATATTTCTGGTCAATAGCAAAATTGATAAGACCTTGATGGAAGGGATATCTCGTCAAAAACACTTGGAGGGTCAACCGTCGAAGTGTTTTGGTGAGATACCTCGTCCACGATCTGATCAATTCTGCCTAGGACGAGATATCTCCTCGTGACAAAACTGTCGTATTACTCTATGGTAGGGATGTCAATAACCGTCCAGTTAAACCGATAAGTCGTTTTTTTCGTTTCGGTTAACCGGTTTTTTTTTGTGTTTTCTTGGCACGGTTATAACTGCGGTTGTTATTTTAAAAACTAAAAACCGCCTCGAAAATTCAAGAAAATAAATTATATCTGTGGCCTGTGTTTATGGGATGCAAATGGCTCTTGTTTCAAAACTGATTTTTCAAGATCCACATAGTTTATATCCCTTTTCAACCACTCCTGTAACATAGCTTGTTCTCATTCTCTGACTTTGCATTGTTTAGTATATACGAGTTGAGGTATAAACAAAGGGGTGAGCGATGATCGAAAGTACATTTGTACCAAACAAATTAATTACGACTTTATATGTCTTCCACAGTTGCTTGTCAAGCAGTTTCACAAGTCAGCAGAGTTAACGCACTGCCTGAATCAATTAGAAAAAATTTCGCATCCTTCAGCAATGCCAGCGAGTTCCGTAGGCGTAACCCTCTAGAAAATCTCTGATTTAGAGATCTGGGATATATCGACATATCTAATGACTCGATGTTATCGACGATATTTTAAACGACGCCGATAAATATCAATATTTTTTATATGTGCTATGTGCTAAGCATACAAATGGAATTTATTATATCATTATGCTTATTTTATTTTTGCTGCTGCGTGCTGGCTGAATTAAGATTCATATGTGTATGCTTTATTTTTATTCCAACTTTAATAAGCTTTTGATAAAGATGCCAAAAAAGGCTAACGACGTTTTTTTTCAATAATAGTCTATGCAGCCGTATTCTAAATAACATACTCAAGTTTTAAGCAAAATCCGTTATTTAATGAGTAATTATTCACTGTTGTGTACATTATTTATTATTATTATCTTTGTTCAATTGTGCAGTTCATATTCATACATTTATTGAATACTAAAAAGAATGCCACCAGATCCTTCAAAAAAAAAAAAAAAAAAAACCCGCTCATATTTCATCTTTACTTTTTTCAAGCTCGGTTGCCTCTTTAGGCTTCAAGACATACATTGCATATGAATTCAATTTCCTCAGAATTTCATTACCAGTATTAAAGTCTACACAGATTTCACCTCAAAATTTTAGTCCATACCTGAAGATCATGATTGACTCAGTTGTCTTCAGCTGTAGTAAGTTCCTGAGTTTAGTTTTTACATTACTCAGTTGAAAAAACATTCTCTTGACAGTTGCATTTGAAAATGGTTAACTCATTAAGGTCAATGCAAGCTTAGAGAGCTGTGGAAATTGTTTTTTTTCCAGAGGCATCTGTTAGTTTACAGAGGCCCAGAATATGACAGGGCTCTCCTAGATACATTCCTCGGCTGACACTTCTGAGATCAATTCTAACCGATCCCACTCTATCTGGTACTTTATCCACATTTTCACACACAACTACGAATTGTGCAACAATGCTCACTTTTCTCACAGCATTATTGGGATGTAGCGTAGACAAATGAAGCAGCACACCAACATTATCTGGTATCCTACTGCGTACTTCTTTGGCTAGTTGAACAGTTAATTCTTTATAATGACGTTTAATAGCGATGACATTCAACCGTTCACTTGATAATGTTTATACTGTGACGCCATGTTCATTCATTCAATCGATTGGCACTCTAAGCCGTATAATGGAGACTATCTCATTTATGTGGATTACGTTAATCCTACCTCGATTCTGTAAATCTTCTCGGCCTTTGTGCAATACGGAGTAGAAATGGTCACTGCGTAAAACACTCTGAACATAGGTTAATCTCTGTAAGTGATAATCACTTCTGAAAAACCAGCAAACCAGTGTTGCTAACTCAAAACATCAAAAATCCTCTAGGCTAGTTTACAAACGGCTTATAATTATACTTCAGACTTCTACATAAACCTCTGTTCTTTTTTCCGAACGTCTGTTTTTATCTCTGAGCATTTTGTAACTCTGTTTATACCTCTGAAGCAAATTGAAACCTCTACATCTAAAGGTAAAACCTCTGAACTGGCAGCCCTACTTTTCGACCGTTCGCGCAGCCCATAGGAGGTAGAGGGCGCTGGTGCTGAGAAGTGGGGGAGGTTTGAAGTTTCCCCCCTACAGATTCGGCTGTCGTGCGCACAGTAGTGATGGGGAAAATGACTCTTTTCAGGGATCGGATCGGAACCCCTCACTCACTAAAAAGAGCTAGCTCTTTTTGATGACTCACCGCTCCTTTGAGATATATAATAATGTATATAACATATCGAAATGTATACAATATGTTTGGGCCATCGAACATCCCTCGTTATCACGTGAGCGCATGTGTCCAGACGAAGAGGCGCCAAGCGTGCTTGAAACACCCACGCACACAACACTTGAAACACTCACTCATCCAGCAATTGCGCAGTTTACCTCTAAAATCAACAAAAGGAGGGAGACGGGGCCGGAGGACGATAGGCATTGCAGCATAGGGCTGCTAAGCTGTAAAATTTAATTGCTAAGGCATAAGATGGCCCAAAACCATGTCAATTCATATAACTTTGAAATTGTCCATAAAGAATAAATTACTTTGAGGACACTTCTACTTTTGTAATTCCCGTCATGAACCCGTTGAGATTACAGAAGTAGCAATTAAAATATCCAAACACGTTAAAAATCTCCTTTTTGACCAAGAATTCTAAAAATGTTTTCGATTTTATTGGATAGAGTATTTATTTGACTTTCCAAAACATATTTAATTTTTTCTCTGTTAATTACTTGAAGAAGTATTAAGATTTTAATCAAGGCGGGAAAACAAGAAGTAAGAATGGAAAACACTGGAAATGGCCATTAAAAGGCCAAAAACATGGCAAAATCTAAATTTAAACCTTACTTTTTTTTTGCAAATATAATTTTAGAAAGTTTTTTCAAATATTTAAATGGTTTCTCTTTTGGAAATGGAGTGAACTTTTTTAAAGAGAAGGAAGAACAAAATTGTTTACACAAAGAGCAAACGCAAGGGAGCAAGCGATGCACTTGAAACTACCTTTAACTCTAAATTAATACTTTTGCATTATTTCCTCACTTCAAATGTTATAATACAAAAACTTATAACTGGATTCTAGTAAACTTTTGAGAGTTTGTTATTTATAATGTTGTCAAGTGAATGAACAAGAATAATTATGCTGAGTTCAAAAGTTTCTAAATTATTACTATTTATTTAAGAAATAGGACTGTAAAACTATAAAAAATCTTCTATTCATTTTTCAATCACTTGTAAAATTTTTGTTTATTTAAATATCCTTTTATTCTAGTTCATTCCCTAGAAATATGCATGTAGTTTATATTGGTAGCATCATTTTTTAAATTGGTTGAATAGATTTTCATGTAGCACATTTGAAGTTTTTGACACATTTCTTTAAAATTTCATACGTAATTATCATATTTTTACAAAATTATTAATATATACTTTTAATATTTGTAGCCCATTGCTATTGTTTAAAACACAAAACATAAAAATATCATTAAAATGTTTCTATACCACATTTAAAAAAGTGTCTTGGACGTGTTTGGACACATTAAGATTTCTTTCTAAAACCACTTAGTTACCAAATGAGACTTCCTAATAATTTAAATGATATTTTAAAATCAAATAATAAAAATATTAATAATTTATTTAAGTACTTAAGATTTTTAACTATTTATTTTAAGATATAGGTATCTAATACCCTCGAATACTCGATGTCCCAAAGATTTTCAAAATCCAAGTCCCCTCCCTGTCTTTTAATAAAATATTTTCAAAATGCCTTGTTTTGTGAAGTCAATGCAATAAAAACGAGTTACGTTTAATTTAATTTTGTGTAGCTTTATTAAAATGATATCACTCCCGAGAAATCAAGGTTTTATTATAATTACTATATTAATGTTAAGTGAATAACATAATAACTGTTAGAATATGTTTTAATAAAAACCGTAAGACTAGTTTTAATTAGTGCTAAAAGGCGTGATATGACTTAAGCCGTAAAAACACCCTTTCAATCTAAAATTGAATTAAATTAAAAAAAAAAAAACATTTATGATAATACATAGATATTTAAACATTTGAAACTTCAAAAAAGTAACAAAAAGCTAGGGAGCGCAAAAGAACGAATGCGGAATTGACTCTTCGAGAGCGATAGTTATCGAAAAGTGCCAAAGAGTTAACTCACAAAAGAATCAACTCCCAAAAAAATCAGTGAGCGCAAACGATCGAATGCGGAAATGATTCTTCGAAAGAGCCAACACTCGAAAAGAGTTAACTCCCAAAAGAATCAACTCCCAAAGAATCAACTCCCAAAGAATCAACTCCCAAAAGAATCACTGAGCTGGTGATTGCATGCGGAAATGACTCTTCGAGAGTGGAAGCGCTGATTCGTTAAAAAAAGTTACCGCTCTTCAGCCCTGATTGGTTAAAAAAGAGCTATAGCTCTTTTTTGACGAATCAGCGCTCGCTCACTCCGTCGAAAGAGCTAACTCTTTGAGTCAGCTCCTGAGCGGATCGCCCATCTCTAGCGCACAGACGTCCTCTGCTGGCAACTCCACAGCATAAGATAAATAGTATACAGAAAGATGAATCTCAAAAATACAAAAGAAAAAAAAGGGTAAGAAGGTATCTTGTTCTTCGAACTATGTACATTCCCTAGTGTAGGTCATTCGACCATAGTTTCATCTGGTCAACAGCAGTAGATGTCTTGTTAGCTCCGTCATGGCATCCGACCTTTTCTACAACATATCGGTCGTTGAGTTTGACAGATGTGACTTTGTAAGAGCCGTAAAACTTGGCTCTCAGTCCTTTGAATGGCAATTATGTCATTCAGCTTGTAGAGGTAGGGTTTCTTTCTATTCTTATTGAACTGTCTTCTATTTTCTTCTTATAGCTGTAGGATGTTTCTTTTAGCGTCGTTACTCATCTCATCACGTTCATGCATCAGATGATTTAAATGCTCTTCAGTCCTTTGAATGGCAACTCTTCATTCAGTGCTTCGATGATTCTCAAGTCTTCTTTGTTTTTCATTTTCGTTCCCAACATCAGTTCAAATGGGGTGTACGTGGTACTTCTTGACATTGTTCTGTTGATCACGTGTTGTACGTTGGATACATATCTGAAAAAATTGGCCGCTTTGCCAAAACAGATATTAGTATCCTGTGCATACGTTCAATCTATCCATTTCCTCTGGGAATTCCAGTCGTGATTTTTACATGTTCTATTCCTTCGTCGGTGAAGTAAGTTTCAAACTCATTTGCAGTAAAGGCAGAACCTCTGTCGATAATTATCCTGGCAGGATTTCCAAATACCGTTTGCTGTAATTATAATTAATTAATAGCTTCCTGTGAGGATGGAGATTTCACAGGGTAAAACCAGGTGAATTTTGTAAACTCATATACGACAGTAAAAATGTGTTGGTATCGTTTATTTGTAGACGGAAGGGGTCCAATGAATGTGTATATGGCATGTACTTAATCGAATGTTTTATTTGGGTATAGGTTTCAAAAAGCCTTCACTCTTACCAAGCTTTACATTATACAGAATACAATCCACACAATTAGCTAGTACACTTTCAAATTTGTTTCATACTTAAGGGATATAAAATTCTTGCTCTAGTATTTATTCTGTCTTTGTGGTAGCAAAATGACCATTTCAATGCACTTTCAGTATAATTTCGTTTTGTAACGCTTCTGGTACAACTACGAGATCTCTTCCGTTTAGAAATCTATACAAAATGTCGTTTTTAACAAAGTAACCCTTTTCTTCACACTTCTGAACTAAGGATTTGATTAATTTTATCTGTTCGTCCTCATTTTGAGCAGATATTATTTTAGTTGTTAATTCGTCTTGTGCTCGTGTAACAACCAAAACGGCGGTACGACTAAGAACGTCTACATGTCTCCTGTAAGTTCCTGACCTATGAACAATTTCGTATTCGAATTCTTCTAGGAACAATGCCCAACGAGCTACTTTTGGTGCAAGTTCTTTCTTTGATGGTGTTTACAGGAAAGCAGCGCAGTCAGTTACAATTCTCAACTTTGAACCTAACAAATAGTTCCTAAATTTTTTTAGAGACTCAACTACTGTCAACGATTTGAGCTCGTAACTGCTATATTTTTCCTGTTGGGGTATTGTTTTTTTGCTCATATTTTGTATCTGGTGTAAATTTCCATCATCGGTTTTCATTAACAATACAGATCCAAATCTACTTACTACTTTCATCAGTGTGCAATTCCAGAGGTATTCCCCGTATAAAAATGTATAAAACACGTTTTTGAGACAAAAAGTCTTTCAATTTGTTAAATGATTCTAACTGATCTGTTCCAATCGTGAATATTTTTTTTCTTTTCGTAGTAAGTCACTTACTGGCTTTGCTATTAATAAGTATTGTGGGATAAATTTACGGAAATATTCCGTCAGTTCTAGAAATTAATAAATTTTTTTACCGTTTTAGGGATCGGAAATTTTTTTACAGAACTTTACTTTTTTAGAATTGCCACTTTTTGAAATTAAGTTCTAGACTATTGTCAGAGGCGACTTTTAAAACGCGTTTCAGTTTTTCTAAGCCTTCTGCTTCGCCCTGTGAAGGAATAATAATATCGTCTAAGTTAACTACAACCGTGTTGTCATGAATTAGTTCTCTGAAGACATTATTAACGAATCGCATAAAAACGTTTGGAGATCTACACAGACCAAATAGAGCTTTTACAAATTCATACTGCCCGTTATGAGTGACCAAATGCTGTATATTTTCTGCTAGCCTTTTCGATTTCTACATGGAAGAATCCATTTTTTAGATCAAGTGAAGTATAAACATTCGACGTTTCCAATTTATCTACTAGAACGTCTTCTATTAAAGGGAGAGAGTATTTATCTTTATGACTTTTTTTATTTAGTTTTCTGTAGTCAATACAGAGCCGATGCGAGCCGTCTTTCTTTTTACACAGCACAGCAGGTGCTGAATAATTAGAACAGCTATTTTCAATGATTCCTTCCTAGCCAAGATTGAACTTGTTCGACAACAAACTTTTGCTCTGCAAAGTCAAAATGCCGTGGTCGTTTCGTAATTGGAATTTCATCATTCAGAACTATACTCATTTTGAAAACTGTTATATTTATTTTTCGAGGCTCGTAATTCTGAATTTGTGATACCACTTCCTGACTGTGTTTACTACTCATAATACCAGATGGATCAATTTCGTTCAAAGGGATTGCTGCGCGACACAAAATAAAAGTTCTTTCTCAAAGTTTAAGTTCGGAGTCATAACATACTCGCAGCTGGTATCGTGCCGGGGGTGAAGGGGGAAGGTCATGCCATTAAACATTAAACATAGATGACATTCATTTTTGAATGCTGGGAGGCTTGGGGTTAGATTTAACGCAAGTATGATCGGATTTTATTTCAGCATAGCTTGCATAAAATGTATTTCTCATACCCTTAATTTCAACACCGTTCTCATATAAGGAAATATTCAATTTGTTGAGCACATCAGTTTCGATAATAGCTTAAGAACAGCTTTTTAAGCACATAAATACCACATTTGACAGAACAATTATCAAAAGACATCTTAGAATTAAAAAATCCTAGAGGATAAATATTTTCACTTGCAATTCCTGTTATAGATACATTTTTAAGTATAATTTTGGAGACCCAATTTTATTACATTCATAGCTGATCACGGACAATTCTGATCCAGTATCTAATAGAACATTTATTTTAAAATCTTGAATTACCACAGTTGTTTCGATTTTACTTGTATGATTATTAGTACTAGTAATATTAGAGCTTTATTTCCATCTGTTTGGTCACATAAAGTAGAAACATGTCCAAACTTAAAAACATTTTGAGCATTTCTGACCTTTTTTCTTATTTAAACATTCAGAGGCCTTGTGCCCGTATAAATTACAGTTAAAATAATGTATTTTTGCTTAATTCTCGTGCTTAATACCATTATTGTACTTATATTTTGATTTGTAATCATTTGGCTGAGCACGAACGATTGATGCTGCTTTTTCATGATCCTTGATAAATGGTTTCTTATTGATATTTTCATATGTGCTTCGGTTTTTATCTTTTTTTAAGTTACGACGCGCAGTCTGATAATCATCTCATTTGTTAACTAGTTCCTCGATAATTTTAATTTGGGGCAGCTCATTTTCCCCTTCGAGATTGATTCCGGACTGTGGCCAATAGAGTGTTGGGTTGCTGTTATACAACGTTATTTAACTACTTAACAAACTGCTCCACACCATTACTACGGAATTATTAAATACATTCAATACATATAATATAATATAACAATAAATTCATTACAAATAAAATGTTACAGAGTGCTAAAATTTTTAACAAAGTTTAAGGTAATGAAGAATAGTAAATGCAATAATATAAACAAAACAAAATTTCAAGTACATAAAATTTTTTAGTAGTATCTTCTGTTTAATAGAATCAATGGATTTGCTTTTGACACGATACACTTGTTTTAACAGTATCTTCAGCTTTATCCGCTAAAGAACACGTAACTGACATTTTAAAAATCTATACAATCGAATTCGGAATTCCTGCTGCTCTTTCCTCCTAACTTCCATGCCTTGTACTTAGTCGTAGCGTAATGCAGCATTAGAAACGTCTATTACACTCCATCATAGTTGACAAGTTCGATGACTGTTCCGGACCAATCCGAACTGCAACGATACGATCAGATTTTAGATTTTAGGGAACAAGATTGACTTACACAAAAGGTTCAACCGTTATCCTTTAATTTTTTTTTCTACTCTATTTCCTCCAAGTCCAATTTCCTTGCTGTTCTCAAAGAACCGATTCCGTTTAGAAAAAAAAAACCAGGAATAGTACAATTTAGGGATAAATTTCGACGTAACTGATCTGAAGGTGATTTTACTGTGACCTGTAAGGGAGATTGGGCTATATTTCTGTGATTAAGTAGGGCATTTACGATGTTCTGTCTTAAGGTATTCAAACACGTTGAAAAAATAATTTTTGACAAAAAATTCCAGAAAAAGTTTTTGATCTTATTTGATAGAGTATTTATTTGACTTTTTAAAATATACTTGAATTTTTTCTCTGGGTTAAGAAGTTGCAAAATATTTTAAGATTTTAACCAAGGCGGGTGAAAAAATCGGAAGCGGGTATGAAAAAAAAAGGAAGTGGTCGTTAAAAGGCCAAAAACCTAACGAAATTTATGTTTCAAATTTACTTTTTTTTTTTTAAATATAATTTAGAAAGTTTTCTCAAATGTTTAAGCGGTTTTTGTTTTGGAAATATTGCAAACATTTTTAAAGAGAGGTGAAAAAAAATTGTTTGCATCTCTTGGTTTTATTGTTTGTGTAAACTATACACTTTAAAACATCTTTTACAAATTAATATTTATGCATTATTTCTCACTTCAAATATTATAACACAAAAATTTAATGATGGAGTCTCGTAAAAGGATGAAAACTAGTTCTTTATAATAATGTCTGGGTAATAAACTAGAATAACTATGCTGAGTTGAAATTTTTTAACTTATGGCCATTTATTCAAGAAATAGGACTGTAAAACTATCAAAAATATCTTGTATCCAGATTTCAATAGCTATATAAATTTTTGTTTATTTAAATATTATTTTTATTCTAGTTCATTCCATAGCAAAATGCGTGTAGTTTATTTTAGTAGCATCATTTTTCAAATGGGTTGAATCGATTTTCATGTAGCACATTTGAGATGTTTGAGAAATTTCTTTAAAATTTTATACATTATTATAATTTTTACAAAATTATTAATATTTATTTTAAATATTTTTAGTCCAACGCCCTATTGTTTAATAACACTATAGACATAAACATATCATTAAAATGTTTCTATACCTCATTTAAAAAAAAGTGTAGCGGACGTGCTCGGATACTTTAAGGAGAATAATACCCGAGGAGATGATTGGCATTATGAGAGGAATTTTCGCCACCCTAAATATCGGTGTTTCTAGTGTTTCTACAGGGAAAGTGTCTCCTATACGTATTCAAACATATCGCAAGCTGGTTTGCGTTTCGAATGCGATTTCAGCACTTCAACGATAAAACTACCAAAGGGCGGATTATGAATTGATATTTCGTTACTACCACGCCAAAGGCACCCATCTACGTTTGATCGATTTTCACCTAACTACTTTTTTAGAGTCATCATTTCAGGTTTTATACTATGACAAAGCCACGTATCATCTTCAGTGAAAATGCCGATTTTCATGAGGAAACCACCTTTGAGTCGTAAATCGATTTTGCCCTCAGCATCAAAACTTTGAATACGGTTTAGCAGAAACGTCAATTTTGCAGATTCGCACCTTTGCCGTGGTGATAATGTTATGATAGTTATGATAATGAATGGTGATAATGATATGATGGATGACGAAACTATGAGACGCGTGTCAAAGGTGGCACGCCAACACATTATAGGTGACACGCATCGTTTACGGAAGATAAACTAAAAATTGTAAACGAGATTTATAGACTAAAACTTTTAAGTACTTTCCTCGAGTAAAATAGTATTTCGAGAAGGCCAGCACAACTGTACAAAATGAAATGGAGCCCAATAAAAGTACCAGCATTATTGTAAACTTGACCAATTCATCGAGAGATTTAGTAAATTTAAAAGCCTGGAACAGACAATTAAAATAATTAAGTATCCGTACTTAGTATCCTACAGTTCTTTGGAATTACATGGCTTCCAATGAATAGAACTTGATGATTTGGAGATGCAACTTTCCGAATTTCAAGACAGCATCTGGTCTCAAGTGTTTATCGACTTGAGGTCCAAACTTGAGATTCTGGAAATAAATCGTTTAGAGAATGAAGAAGAGTCTCACTACGAACAGGAAATTCGGAGTATTTGGAACCGATTACCGGATATATAGCACCCTGAAAAATATAGCTTTGGCTTTACTCACAATATTTTCCTGTACGTACTTCGTCGAGATCCTATTCTCGGGTTTTGAAGTGCACGAAATACCAACCTTCAATTGAAATGCAATTCAGCAAAAAAAAGAGTCACAACTTAAAGAATTATTATTGTTTTCCAAATGGCAGGCACTGGACACTATCCCTGGCCACTACAAGGCGGGGAAGTGATAGTCACTGCTTCCAATGGATTTGTGCTTGGATAAGGACTTGTGCTTGGCCACTGCAAGGCAGAAAGGGATGACCACTTGTGAAGGGGCACCCAGTAGGTGAACCATGTAAAGAATTATTTGCTTTTGAAATTTAATAAATAAATACATTAAAAATACTGCAAATCTCACTACTCATACTTTTACTACGACTGCAAATCTCAGAAAATTATGGATAGTTCTAGAT